>BTHU01000019.1:56141842-56544342 GCA_036184795.1 Tokudaia tokunoshimensis
AGCTGCAAAGCGCTGCGGGAGAGGGGAACCTGCTTATATTTTTGTGTTATGCTTTTATTCTTTTCAAGACAAGCAAATGAAGCCCCTTTGCCATCATTTGAGAAGTCACTCCCATAGGAGGGTCAGACTGTCAGTCAACAATGAGGGTGGGACTCAGGTTTTCAGAAGGCAGGAGCAGGGCAGGCAAACCCGTTTCTTCCTCAATCGGTCCTCCAATGGCACCCGTCTAACAGTTGTGTATCAGCCGCTCCCTACGGCAAGATCTCAGCTTCATCCCTGGCACAGTCTCTGCTTGGGTCCAGTCACCTCAAGATCTCAGCTTCATCCCCGGTACAGCCTCTGCTTGGGTCCAGTCATCTCTTCCTTTTGCCATTACAAGGACAATGGCCCCCGGTACAGATGTAGGTGTCAGCCAGAGCCTCGGTGTGCTCCAGATGCTTCCTCTCGCTGCATGTCTCTGGGGGTTGTGCGTGTCTTAGTTGTTGCAATGTGAAAATGAGCGTAAAATAAGTGCAATCTCCTTTCGATAGCACGACTTTCTGAACCTGCCAGTGGTTAAATAATGACATACAGACTTCTTAACTTTCATTATAGCTTAGGCGGATAGCTTGGGCTACCTCCCAGCTAGCTCAGCTAACTTAATCTTATTATCCTGGCCATGGCCCACCTTTCAGGTCGGTCCTGGCGCCCTTTGTGTCCCCTCTCCCTCCCTCCCCTGCCCCAGAAATCCCACTTTCCCTTTCCTGCCTAGCTATTGGCTGGCAGCTTTTTATTAAGCCAATCAACAGGCGTGGGAGGAAGAGTACTGAGGCAGGTTGCACCATAAGAATGAAACACTGTCTGAGGGACCAACCCCAGCTGTTCTTTCTAGTTCTCTCTTGAAGGTAGCCAAGGGGGAAGAGTTTCAGCGGGGGCAAGACTTGGTCTTGCAAGATATTTAGGGTTGCTGTTTAATAATAAAACATTTACATGTAATAATAAAACATTTGTCTTAAGTCTAAGTCACTTTGCAAAAGGTAGCTGACCTGTTTGATTAAGTTCCTCTGAGGCCAGAAAACTTCAGTCCCTGGCTTTTAGCACCTCATAGTAAAACAGCAGATATTAAGTAAAGTAGCCTTTGTTCTATCTCTGCAGGAACTACAGGGCTCTAACTGCCAGCTTGCTAGTTGAAGGAATCAAAAACAGGACACTTTGAAAAGTGTTTTTAGCCTTTATTTCTAAGTTCTCTCTAAAAAGTTTGCTACGAAAGTTCTCTAAGAAAAGGAGGGAAAGGGGGAGTCTCCAGTCTTTGTCCTTGGCACTTATACATCTTTCAGAATACATGATCACATGATAAAAAGTTCATCACAAGTTTACATTTAAGTTCAAATCATAAGTTGAATAAGAAGTTTACAACAGAGAACGTTTATACGCAAATCCATTAAGACTAGACATTCATTATCAGTCTACAGGTTCATGGAGAGTTAGAGACCACAACTAAGTTATCATTGAGGTTTTGTATAGATAAACCCAGTCAATATTTTATCTTCTGTCCTTGTACCTATAATAAATCATTAGTTCATTTTTTATGACCTTTGGTTAACTGTTTTACAACATCTTGTAACGTGCTCTGAGTTGCAGAATGCCTGCTTCCTATCTTAGAAACAATTAACTTGTGATACCAGACTGGCAGAGCTCTCAATGCAGTGTTGATTATCAGAAAAAACCTAATAGCAGCCCTATTTATGTTATTAATTAATAATTACTAATATAACTAATTATATAATAATAGAGCTTAATAATTGCTAATGTAATTTTAGGAATTCTTATAGAATCACCACTAAGAAGTCATCATTTTGTCTATATTACACCACTACAAGACAGTAAGTACATCTTTGTTGTTCTGCAGAGATCTGCTCAAAAAGGTAGTCTAATACCTAGTGATTGTTTTATATATTTAATAAGAACAGGAAAAGCATATTAATAGCAGGGATCTTTCCTCAGATGTAATCTCCCCAGCCTTGCCTGAAGAAGCAAATCTGCCAATAACTTTACAGTCCATGGTGGAACCTTCTCAGGAAGACCACCTGCTAGTTTTTAGCTTCTTCTTGATGGCTCTTGGCAAAATACCAAAATCAGCCAGTACTCAGCTTTCTGCCAGTACAGCAATCAACAATCGAATATGGAGAGACAACTTTCACACAGTACACCCCAACACAACACCTTTTCAACAGATAAAGAAGAATACACTTCAGTCCACAAAGGATAAGTCTTGGGTCTTGTGTGGACATAGTCTTATAGTGTATCACCTGTGCACTTATGTGGACATAGTCTTATAGTGTATCACCTGTGCACTTGTGTGGAAATAGTCGAACAATGTATCACCTGTGCACTTGATTTCAGAACTGGGTTCCTTCTTAATACCTTTCTTTTTTCTTCTTCCTCCAACCTTTGTTTTTCAGCTACTCATGTTAAATTTGTCACAGAATACATGGCACTTAATGTTCCTCAGAGAAGGAGCGATCCCTCTGGGTACTGGTCACTTACTTCTTCATCCGGTTCTTCTTTTCTCTTTTGCTAAGTTGTCCAAAGTGCCTTTCATTTATAGAAAATTGTATTTATTCATTTACATTCCAACCAGATTCCACCCTCCTCTCTTCCCAGTCCTCCCCACCTCCCCATCCACTCCTCTCTTTCTCTTAAAAAAAAAAAGCAGGGCAGACTGCCTGCCTCTCTTAATCATCAGGCAGGTCTGCCCCTTCTCCTTGAGAAACATCTGCAGCGCGCACCAGAGCATCAGCAGGATGCCTGGGGCAGATGTTGTGTTTGAAGCAGAAAGGAAACCAAGGCAGACTATTTTATTAGTGCTGGTCATGGGGCAGAGGCCTGGCCCAGGCTCTAATAACTTTCCATTTCCTTCCTCTCTGTTCTGGAAGTATGTGAGTCCCTGGTCATGGTTTCATGGATGTCGTGGGGGATGACATCATGGTGGCTTCAGAGAGTTTTCGTAGTACCTGTGTAAGTATCAAAAAACTGGCCTTGGAATGGGAGGAGTTTGAAGTGGATGGCTCCACCTACTGGCCTTAGAATGGGAGGAGTTTGAAGTAGATGGCTCAACTTACAGGCTCCATCCTTTGGTCACAAGACACTTAGGGTTGAGTGTATAGTCTTTGCTTTTTCTTTTTTCTCCCCATTTTTGTTTCTGAAACAGTGGTTACCAGCAAATACGAAGGGAGGACAGGATGGGGAAGGAAAGTGGGAAGGGGAAACACAAAAGATCAGAACAGAGGCTGGAGAGATGACTCAGTGGTTAGGAGCACTAGCTGCTCTTCTAGAGGACCTGAGTTCAATTCCCAGCACCCACATGGCAGCTCACAATCATCTCTAACTATGGTCCCAGAGGGTTTGACACCCTCATTTAACTTCCTCGGGGAAGCACAGAGGTAATACAGACACACTCACACACCACACCACACACACACACACACACACACACACACACACACACACTGCTTGTGTTTTTACTTTACATGTATGGGTGTTTTGCCGTGTGTGTGTGTGTGTGTGTGTGTGTGTGTGTGTGTGTATGTGTGTGTGTCGGCTTACCTAGCTCATGAGGGGCTGGAGGGCAGGACTATGGCTCTGGTGTTTTGAGTCTGGTCCATCACAGCCCCTGACATGTAACATAATAAATAACTACATGGTTTTATGAAAAGAGTAGGTGATCTGGGCTGCGGTGACATAGGCAGAAAGGAAATGGGGGGTGACAGGAATCAGGTTGGAAGCATTAAGGGTGGTCACAAGCCCTGCTTTGGGGGGAGGCAGGCACAGGGAAAGCTCACTGGTGACAAGGAAGAACTCCTTCCAGACAGGCAAAGCAAAGGTCAAGAGAAGCTTTGGCGCAAAGTGTTCCAGCTGAGGCAGAGAAATCGAAATTCCGTGAACTGCTGTGGTCAACAAGAACACCACAGGAGATGGCTGAGAATCATCAGAAAGGATTTGGAAGCAGAAAAAAATGGCTTCCGGCTGATTCTATGCCCAGAAATTGACAACTTCTCTTGACTGCCAAGCTCAGAAGCAAGTGACAAGACCAGGATCAGCCCAGAAGACAGCCCTCAGCCAAGAGACCTCTGTGAAAAGATTAGGCTTTTAAAAACCATTAGGCCACGCCTCTGAGTCTTTACTGTCCCAACTATGTTCTCTCTGGTTTTGCTTTTTGAGACAGGGTCTCCTCATGTAGCCTTAGCTACCCTGAAAGTTGCTATGTAGACCCTGTAGCCCTTGAACTTGCTTTGTAGTAGAGGATGACTCTGCTCTCCTGATCTTTCTGTCTCCATATTGTCAACACTGCCACCACAGGCCTTCACCATCATGCCCACCCTTGAGAAAAGTTTTGACCTTTCAACTGGACATTAGACAAATAAAAGATGTCCATTGGGTATGTCTTAGTCAGTGTGCTATTGCTGTGAAGAGGCACCAAGGTCAAGGCAACTCTTAAAACTGAAAGCATTTAGTTGGGTCTGGCTTACAGTTTCAGAGGCGTAGTCCATTAAAATCATGGCAGGAAAAATGGTGGTGCGCCTGCTGACATGGTGGTAGCTGAGAATTCTATATTCAGATCTGCAGGCAGCAGGAAGAGAGACACCGGGTCTGGTTTGGGCTTCTAGAACCTCAAAGCCCACCACCCCCAGTGAAAACACTTTCCCCAACAAGGCCACACCCACTAATCCTTCTAAGTAGTGCCACTCTCTAATGACTAAACATTCAAATATATGAGCCTACAGGGGCCATTCTTATTCAAACCTCCACAGGGAAAATAGGGCAAGATGGCAGCAGCAGGAGGGACAGGCGGAGGATCAGCATGAGCAACACTTGCAGGGAGAGCAGACCTAAATCCTGGCCAGGATCAGTGTGATAAGGTGAAAGAAGACACCCACACCCAGGCATTACTTCCCTTTGTGGATAGCCCTGGGCTTGTATTTTGATGCTAATTCCACTCCTCAAAGGGACTGCAGCCCAAGGAGCTGCCTTGTGAACCTTCTCCCCACCTTAACTTTTCAAATAAAGGCTTGAGCCAATGATTGGGCAGGAGAAAGGGGGAGGGGCTGAGAGCTTGGGGGAGGAGAAAAGGATCAACGGAAAAGGGAGGGAGCCATGGGGGATCAACAGAAGAGGTAGATGGAAGGAGAACCTGCAGAGAGAGAAGCTCGTGGCCTGGAGAAACTGCAAGTTATATGGGATAATATAGATTGGAAAAGAGTAGCGTAGTGGGAGATCTGCCCAATCTAGGTTTATAGCTTGCTTTGTTACTGACTGAGCTGAGATTCCTTTTACCGGGTAGTTGGGTTGGAAACAAAATAGCACCAGTGCTCAGTACTTTCGGCGTCCCTCCCCATCCACTGACCCTTAGGGAGACCAGACTGTCCTGGTCACCCATCCCTCCAGGCAGGCAGAACTCTGGAAGCAAAAGAAGTATGACCTCATAGACTAAGCCTCAGAATCTTTATAACTCCATTACCTCCAAAGATATCAGTTATGTCAAACAGCTATCATTTGGGTAGGTTATATTTTAAACTATTGTCTATTACTTCTGTTGAATGGAAAAAAAATAAATCTCAAAAGAAAAAAAGTCCTGGAAGCTGGATATGGTGGTTCGTGCCTGTAATCCTAGCACTCCAGAGGCTGAGGCAGGAGGATTGCGATGAGTTCCGAGACGGCCTGGCCTACTTTGTGAGACCCTGTGTAAGAAATAAAAGCTCATGGTTGGTTTTTCAACGATGCCTAGAGTCAGGATACGTCTATCTGCAAATAAACAGAACTTGTAAGACCTTTGCTAATGCCTGTGAGCTATCCCCGCACACTCAAACTCTGCTAAGCTGGCCCTCCAAACTTAGAACATTACAAACGGGTGCATCTGCCTACAAACTCACGTGTCTGGTGAGCTTTAGGGGTGTGAAATGACAGCCCACACAGGGCACACACAAATGAAAACACAATGGAGACACAAATAGCAGCAACAGAGGGGATAAGACATCGAAGGTGTATGTGTAAGATTGTCCCCCCACACCCCGATCACTGGGCGAAGAGGAGAGGAGGAAGCAGCCTGCTTGTGTTAGTGTTTAACAACTGTTTTGTGTTCAACCAACACACCTGACACCCTGGGCCAAAACCCCACTTTGCAAAGTTGTGAAATAAACTGCCTTGTTCTCCCTACGCTGAGTCTCCAGCGCGCCTATTATGAAGCCAGGATTATTGCTTCTCATCCGTCTCAAAGCACAAAACATGTAAAACTTTGCCGTCCCACCGTATGTTTTTGTTTATGCTGTTACTTAAAAATGTACATCAGTGACCAACTGTGAAGTCTTTACACTTAAGACAAGTCAAGTAAGAGAGATGCTTGAGTCAATAAAGCCCTAGCAGGCAACATCTTCATAATGGGATCACTGTGACTCATACAAACCACTGACAATGCTGCTTGCTGGCTCTGTAGTTCTCTGGGCCAGCTCCTCTTTTCGACTGAGAACACAATGCACCATTACTGCGGTCTTCAGAGCATACTTCTCTTTTGTTTTCAACAAATCCATCTTAACTGCCGATTCACTATTTAATGAGCTAATCAATTTAATAATGCACCCTCAAAGCACATTTTTTGAAAAATGAAAACAACTATCTCCATGAATGTCAGCACTTGCAGGGTCAGTCTGTCACAGGAACGGAGACATGGTTTCAGATACGTTCTGAGTCCTGTCGCAGAACAAACGCCATGCCCGGTACAGTTTCCAGAAGCCATTTTGGCTTCCTGAGCATTGAGGTCTTTGTCCTGTACTGGAATCTGTTTCATTGTCTGTGACATTTTTCTGTTTTGTTTTACCGTCTCTAACATTTAGGAGCCCATTGTTCTATTAACCAACATTGTCTGCGGTGTCAGATCAAAACTGCTGAATCAATAAAGACAACCATTCTCTGGGAAAATGTTTTTCATCAGCCAAAGGAAGTCTGGATTCTACACTGGCCGAAAGCATCCCTACACCCACCTCTACCCCACCTCCATCTGAGCTTGGACAGGACCAAGCCAAGGCAGGAAAGACCAGCACACTCCTGGGGGGATGGCACAGTGTCTTTCTCTGTGTTCCTTGTGTCAGCATGCCTTATAGAAGGAGTCCTGAGTCCTGACGGGCCTGTGGTAGCATCACTGCTTAGGTAGCAGAAAGTCATTTAGCTTCTTAGAGCATCCATTGCTCATCTTTCGACAAAGGAAATAGGAGTATTTGTCTCAAAGGCTTGTTGGAAGATCAAGTAAACATGGAATTGACTAGAATTTGGTGATGTGATACAGTAGCCGTGGCAACCTATGCCTTCTCCCAGACAAGGGGCTCTTTACTTCCTAGCACTAAGGGATATAGACTCAGTAATGGAAACTGTTCCTTAAAGTGACCTTCCTTAACACATGGGCGTGTTACAATGTTGCATCTATTTAATTGTGTTTGTTTATGTCAACTCCAGGTACCTTAAGCAACAGTCAAACAGCCAGCTCTAGTTGTAAACTGTGAAAGTTTTGGGACATGATGGAGATAAACACAGAGTCACAGACTAGCACTCAGTCAGAACCGATCTCATCAATGTATACTAACCATCATATTCATTGGTTATAACGTATACCAACATCTGTGCATAACACGGGAAACCTCTAAGTTCTCAGGACCCTGTGGCTTCAAGCTTCAATACCCAAGTTCAGAAAGAGTAAGTAATTCAGCTGGAGTTGGATGACCAAGAGGATGTGGCCATCACCTGACAGATGTCTGCCCACCATGCCTGTACTGGCTGGTTTTGTGTGTCAACTTGACACAGGCTGGAGTTACCACAGAGGAAGGAGCTTCAGGTGAGGAAATGTCTCCATGGGATCCAGCTGTGGGGCATTTTCTCAATTAGTGATCAAGGTGGGAGTGCTCTTGTGGGTGGTGCCATCCCTGGGCTGGTAGTCTTGGGTTCTATAAGAAAGCAAGCTGAGCAAGCCAGGGGAAGCAAGCCAGTAAGAGACATCCCTCCATGGCCTCTGCATCAGCTCCTGTTTCCTGATCTGCTTGAGTTCCAGTCCTTTGGTGATGAACAGCAATGTGGAAGTGTAAGCTGAATAAACCCTTTCCTCCCCAACTTGCTTCTTGGTCATGATGTTTGTGCAGGAATAGAAACCCTGACTAAGACCGTGTCCTTGCTCTTTCCATATCACTAACTGGAGATGGATAGTTGAGGGACCGATCAAGTCCCTGTCCATGAGAATCACATTCTCCCTTATGTCCCTCCATGTTATGAAGGCTAATTCCAGTCTCCACTGGAGACTCCACTGCAGAGGTTGGCTTTGAATGGCTTGCTTGAGTGGGGTCATCACATGAAGGAGCTGGTGTGAAATTGGAGACTTAGGGAAATTCTACCAGGGCTCTGACTTTGCTGGATGCCTCATAAGGCTGAAGATGCTGCTTGGTGGCAATCAGTTACTGACTAACTGAACAGTACTTGGGCCCGCATCACCTCAGGAGAGCTGTGACAGGTCACTTCTGCTCCTTATTGTCCTCCCATGGGCTTCAGCTCCCTGGAGACCACGGGAACCTCTGAGAAGGTCTCAATGTCCCAGCATCTCTTCTTTGCTTTTGAAGGCACAAGAGAGGCATGTGGAACAGGGCTGTATGCACAGCCCCGTCTATCACTGGTACCTCCCAGAGAAGATGAAGAGAGGGGTACATTGGGGAGCCTTCCAGAGGCTGTGGACTCTCAGGCCCTGGACTGAATGAAAGCAGTTCACAAAGGGTAGGAAAGGGTGCGGTCACCACCTTGACTCAGCAAACAGCAAGAGAAAAACATAAACCCGGGACTGGAGAAATCGGGAGAGGTGTTGCTTCCGGACAGGCTTGATGGATTCGGGTCACAAGAAGGAGACATTCCCATAAGAATTGATTGCTGAGGAAGGATGTGGACTCACCTTCCCTGAAGGTCTTTGAGGATATCATTAATTTCTACCTGTCTGCGGTCAGTTAAATAGGTCCAGCTTGAAGGGAGAAAATGCATCGAAGTGATGGCCAAGGTCTCTCCTCGCCCTGAGTGTCTGGTTCCTCCGTCCTTGAAAGTTTCAGTCATAATACATTTTGGAAAACTGAAAGTATGTCTGGGCTCTGCCTAGGCCTCCTGAGTGCCCTGTGTGCACGGTGTGGGAGGCAGGTCCAACCACAGAAATATCCTGTATTTTGTGTCTCGTAGACATCAGTTTATGAGAACAACAGAAAGGTATAGGTCATTCAGAAAGGTATTGCAGGAATTACAACTGAGAGTCCATCTCTCCATGGGCAGAATGGTCATCATTAAGAAAATGGATGACAGCAGATGCCCTGGAGGCTGTGAGGAAAGAGGAACCCTCATTCCTGGCTGGCGTGAACTGGTGCAGATGCTGTGGAAATCAGTGTGGAGGTTCCTCACACAACTAAAATAGAATTACTGTATAGCTTAGCTAACCCACTCCTACGCACATACTCAGACTAGGTCCTACCACGGAGACACTTGCACATCCAACTTATTGTTGCTATTTCCAGATCAGCAAGGAAACACACCAGTCTAGATGACCATCAATGTATGAATGGATAACAAAAATGTGGTACATATGCACTATGGACATTTATACAACCGTGAAGAAAAATTAATTTTCAGGACAATTTCCATTTATAGAACAATGGATGAGTCTAGAAAATACTACACTCAGCAATGTGACCTAGACCCAGAAAGATTGTACTGGCTGGTTTTGTGTCGACACAAGCTGGAGTTATCACAGAGAAAGGAGCTTCAGGTGAGGAAATGCCTCCATGAGATCCAGCTGTGGGGCATTTTCTCAATTAGTGATCAAGGGGGGAGGACCCCTTGTAGGTGGTGCCATCCCTGGGCTGGTATTCTTGGGTTCTATAAGAAAGCAGGCTGAGCAAGTCAGGGGAGGCAAGGCAGTAAGAGACATGCCTCCATGGCCTCTGCATCAGCTCCTGCTTCCTGCCCTGCTTGAGTTCCAGTCCTGACTTCCTTTGGTGATGAACAGCAGTGTGGAAGTGTAAGCTGAATAAACCCTTTCCTCCCGAACTTGCTTCTTGGTCATGGTGTTTGTGCAGGAATAGAAACCCTGACTAAGACAGAGAGGTATCTAGAAAGTACTACACTCGGCAGCGAGACCTAGACCCAGAAAGACAAAAGTCACATCTTCTCTCTCATTCAGGGATCCTAGCTTTTAATGTTTAAATGTGTGTGTATTTGGTGTGAGGGTGGGGACAGGCTGTAGAACTAGAAATGGGACCACAGAAGGGGAAAAGAAGTTTCTCAGGAAGGGAGGCAGAGAGGCCACAGAGCACAGGAAAGCAGAAAAGTGGTTCCTGGATGAGAGACTTCAAGGGAAAGAAGGTGGGGGAGAAGGGGAGGAGAATCATCAAACATAAATCATACTTGAAAATCCTTAAGGAAACTTATTACTTTGTATGCTGGTCTTAAAAAACTAAACACTAAACAGGCACCGCAGACAAATGCATGACCTCAGCACGTTCTAGCAGAGACCTTGCTGCATCTCTACAGACGCAGGTCCCCAAGCCCTGTGGTGTGACTGACTGGGAGAAAACCCACTGAAACACTTTGCAGGAGGGAGACAGGGAGCCCGGGAATTCCGGCTGCAGGAGTAGCCTTCAGGCAGGTTGAGCTCTGGGAGTCTGAGATCCACTCAGCGTGAATGGACCTCCCACTCCACTAGGGATCCTAGAACTTCCAATAGACAAGCAAGTTCACCAGCTTTCCAAGAAAGACCACGATAAACACATAGAGACCCTCTGTGATGACTAATAAAGGCCATTAAAAGAATAACATTCACAAATACGTGCTCAGCAGACAAAGCACTGTGGAGGAGATCAGGGCTTTTTAACGTTCTGACGTCAGCCAAGAGAGCAATGGTCCCACTGGTGTACTGTGTGTCAGCTACCGCCAAGCATTGTGTCCCTATCTTAATGAGCAGAGCCTTAGGCTGACTGGATCCCGGGTCACTGCCTACATAACCTGAGGACCTGTGGAAAGGCTGCTTCTGTCTCCATGGAAACAGCATGTATTCCGTCAAACTGAAGTCCTTTTCAATGGGAGGAAATAGCCATTTACAAGTAAGTAGTTTTGTGCCAAACAAATGTGTATCACTTATGCTATATTACGAGGCGGAAATCAGGGAGTTAAAATACCCTAGTCTTATAAAGTGCTTTAAGTATGTGCCTATTTGGCCCTTCTTCTAAATATTTATAATTCTCCAAAAGTCTTTCCCTTAAGTGCCTTCATTTACTTATTCATAGCAAATGCTGATTGAATGGCAATGTATTGATACTGAGATGTAGGTATTAATAAGGCGTGACCTCTGCCCTCAGGGAGCTCACAGTCAGGTACGAATGTGATACCAGTTCACAATGCCCTCTCGGGTCCTGCCTTGCTATGGAGTACCTGAAGGGTGTGTGTGTGTGTGTGTGTGTGTGTGTGTGTGTGTGTGTGTGTACGCACTGCTGGTCCTGGGCTCCTACCTGAGGGTAATTTTGAAAGCAGCCTGCAGAGTTGGTGCTAATTTCCCCAGAGGCATCACAGAGCTGGATGCATGGGTTTTAGGATGAGAAGTTCAAGGTCTTCTTCAGCAACACAGAGTGAGTGCCAAATGAGACCCTGTCTTTAAAAATAACAGCCACGAAGCTCTAGGATGGGAACCTGGGAAGACTGACCCCCGGGGTGATTGACAGAAGGTCCTGGAAGGTGGTCCACACACAAGCCTGGGGACTGTTGACTGAGTGCACATGGTCCGAGGCTGAGGGACACTGGAGCTGGGTGATGACTGCAGGTGGGCTTCTGAGCTGGGCTCGCTGAAGCTCACGGTGTCCTGGGAGGAGGCAAGGTGGCCATCCAGTAGGACGGTGAAAGAAGGGGTCTGGGCAGGCAGCGTGTGTAGACTTCCCTGCAGCAGTACAGTGAGGGCCACCATGTACCTTCAGTGTCCTCTGTTCACACGGGATTCTGCACTTGCCCTGCCATGCATTTGCTGGGAGACTGGGATATCCTTGCCATCCTGGTTTCTCAGAGGTGTGTCACTGCAGAACAGGGTCAGTGCCTTCCAAATAAAGATCGCTAGCTCTCTTCTCAGGAGCACTTGCTTTCCTGGTTATTAGATATACACTGCTGGCCATTACTGATGAAATAGTGCCACAGTTAGATGCTTGGTAGTCAGTGTGTGTGTGTGTGTGTGTGTGTGTGTACATGTGTGAGTGTGTATGTGTGTGTGTTTGCACATGTGTGAGTGTGTGTGCATGTATTTGTGTGTGTGCATGTGTGAGTGTGTGTGTGTGTGTGTGTGTGTGTGTGTGCACCCATGTGTGTATGTTCAGATGGAAAAGGCAAGGCTAGGGACAGGCAGAAGACAATGATGTTACAGGGCTCCAGGGACCTTTGCAGACATAATCATAGGCAGAACTCAGGTTTTTCTTCCAGGGAAGTAGAATCACAAGTCAGAGAGCGCAGAGACAGAGATGTGCTGAACAGTCCGGGGAAAGATGGGGGAGGAGAGAGCCAGAGGCCTGACCCTGAGGTGGAGAACAGAGGCTGAGAGTGATGCGGGTTTTATGTGAGCCTGAGAGTCAAACACGGGATGCACTTTGAAATCCCCTGGGGAGCTTTCAGAGCGGATTGTGAGTCCAGGATCTGAGGGGCAGCTTGCACTCTGGACTGGCCATGTTAGAATGGAATGGTGGGCCTGTGACCGGCCAGTTCAGCCCCCAGCACTACCTGGGGTGGCACATCTGGCGCTCTATAGGCCTGTGGGACTTTCTGCTCCTTCCCCATATTATTCAAAGTCATCACAACAGTCCTTATTTTAAACACCTTTCCCCAGTTCTACAAACCCTTCAGGAAATCTGTCCTTGATTCCCAGTGTTGTGTCCTATGAGATCATTGTCCAAAAAAAAAAAAAAAGCATCTTTTTTTAAAAAAAATCATTTTATTTATTTTGCCAAAACTGCACTTTTGAGTCTATTGTTGGCAGTATCATCCCGGAGTTATCGCATACTCAACATTGGCATTGTGGAGGCCTGACACAAACCACTTCCCAGCCTGCTCAGATATTGATTTAATATCAGAGGGCCATTTTCTCTTCATCCTAACCAGATGCTAAAAGGAACTGGGGGTGGATGGCAAGGACATGCCCTGAGCAGGCTGTCCCTCACCCACCCGACATTTCCCTCTTTTAAATGGCTTTGCTGCAGTTTTATAGCTATGCAAAACACACACACACACACACACACACACACACACACACACACACACGCGCGCGCGCAGTAGGATGCTGCCTGGTTAGAGACAGCAGTGTCTCTGAGGGATCCTTTTCATCTGCTTGAGTCACAGGACCCTTCCTTCCTCTGGTTCAGGAGCTGAGTCCCAGGTCATTGTGGTCCATCTTTATGTCGACCCCTTCAGGGCTAGCGCAGGTGAGGCTTCACACTGACCACAGACGCGTTAGTAATGTCCATTCATGTCAGCGTACCATTCTGACACTACCCTTCTGGCTTGTTTTCTCTTCCTGGGGCTTCCCGGGGCCTCCAGACTCATGCATCACAGTAGCAACCTCAGGGAACATCTTTATTCTACTCCCTAATATCAAAAGACATCCTTCTGTACTTACGCTCTGCATATGCAATCCCTGTGAGAATATATCTAATAACACAAGCAAATGTTGCCTCTAAAGCTGAGTGCATCTGCTTAAATTTGCATGTGGCGTGCGCAAAAACACAATAGTCCTCCGGAGGTTTGCAGCAGGCAAGTCTGGGGAAAATTTAGCAGCCTGGGGCTCCGCATAGCTTGAGCAATAAACATACTCTTCTCCTAACAATGCTGCTTGCAATCTGAGGCCCCTCACCCCACTCTAAACAAAAGAATGAGCTCCTCCTTCCTAGCAACCCTTAGAATAGTAACTTTGTCTTTGGAGGTTGGTTTCCATCCAAATGTATTCCAGAACATATCTGGGTAAGAGAGGCAGGCATCAAGCTGGCCTGAACTGGTCTTGGTGAGTGCACGGTCTAGCAAACTGTCCACCGAGTGAACTTCCAGGGGGAAATCCCTTATTTATCTTCTTTAACGTCCATGCATAGTTGGGAGTGTACATGATTTAGATCAGATGCATTATGGGAAAGGACAGGCAGAGTAAACTAAAGCTTACCTAACCCAAGACTATGCAGAGAACCACCCTCCTAAATGGAGACCCCCAAACAGTAACCTGGGGCCCTTGAGCACTCTGACTGGAGAATCCCTAGGTTGGCTTGTGGCCTGTGCTATCAGTTTGCTTCTGAGGAATGTTTTCTTGCTACTTTGCAATCTGTGAGATTTTTTTTTTTATTTCTTTCTTTAAAACACCAAGAACTTGGAAGCACCAGGAAGTGGAACTTGGTCCAGATATCAACACCCAGGGTTGGGTTGATGGAGGCGTGCCTCATAGGAACCATGCGATCCAGATGGACCCGGACCGCTCCCAGGGAAGTCCTCACAGATTCTGGCTAATCCACCCCTGTATACGCCGGTTCTGAGTCCTGGCACCCTTGATGAAATGCGGGTCATCTTCACATCAAACAAAAGCTACTCAAGCACACACTGTTGTGTGTGGCTTATTTTAAATCTCAGAGCGGGGTTCCATGTGATCTGTAGCACTCTGGTGACCTGTTCTCCTGGGGATGGCTCTATCATTTTCAGTTTGGGGGTGCTGCAGATGGAGCTGCTCTGAGCACCCCTGTCTCCGTGACTGTTTTATTTATGAGCCGGTGCTCCGTCTAATGCAAAACTATGACACCTTTACAGGTAGTTGCACCCGTGTGACGGTCCTAACAGTCAGAGCTCTGCGGCTTCGTGTTCGAGGCAGCAAGAGAGGTCATCAGTCTTTAAGGTTGTGACCATTCTAGCAAGTGCAGAGTGGGGGTCAGAGCTTTGCTTTGGCCTTGTGTTGCAGGGGTGTGTGCAGTGTGGTTACAGGAGCTGAAGCTGTGTTTGGTGTTGGGCGCCTGGCGCTGGTGAGCTGGGTCCCGCCTTTCCAGAGGCCTATTGATTTTTTTCTATAAAAAGAATTGTCTTTATAATTTATCAGTTTTCTCCTTTTTCTTTTTAAAAATTCTATTGATTTCCTGTTTGTTTTTTTTTTTTCTTTCTTCTATCCGGCTGTGGAGTTATTTTTGCCTTCTTTTCCCAGATTCTTGACTTGGAAACTTACATTATTGAGATATCTTTCCTTTTGCAATATAAACATTGTGTGTGCCTGTGTGCGTGTGTGTGCGTGCGTGTGTGTGTGTGTGTGTGTGTGCGTGTGCGCACGTGCGCTCAGTGTATACATGTGGAGGTCAGAGATGGACACGGGGTGTCTTCCTTACTTGTTCACCTTATTTTGGGGAGTCTGTCATTGAACTCTGGTCTCACTAGACTGACTCCAAAGAGTACCCAGTCTCTACCCACCATGCATTGGGGTTGTAGCCATAGACTCCTGTGCCTGGCTTTTAACATAGGTGCTGGGGAACCAGCCTCACATCTTCATGTTTGTGAGACCAACTCCTTACTGGCTAAGCCTCCTCTCAGCTCTACCATAGCAGCCTTGACAGCTGTCCACACCCCTGGCAGCTTCAGCTTGGTCCACAGGTCCAGATGTTTGCATTTTTGTCCTCATATAGTTTTATATATTTTTCGAGATCCCCTCTCCATCCCTCCCTTTTTGAAAAAGGTCTTGGGTGCTCCTCCTGTCTCTGCCTCCTGAGTGCTAGGAATGCAGGTGTGTCCACCAAGCCTGACTCAGATTTTTCCTTTTGAAACTTCCTCTGACACTTCCATTGTTCTGTTGCTTACTTACTTACATGTTGGAGATTTTCCTGTTGCTACTGAGTTCTGATTCAGTTCTATTGTTGATAGAGTGGTTCTATTGACTACACAGGGGTCAGTTTCGTGACCTAGGCTTGTAGTGGGTTTGGTCTATCGCTGCTTTTAGTATGTTAATTTGGGTCACCAAAATTACACGAGAATCTGTCTGTCAGTGTCTGCAGGCAAGACACTGAGGGGCTCTGCAGAGAGTCAGAGGTGAGACTTTTAGGATTCCTGGATAAGGGACCAAGGAAGGAAGAAGCAAAGAAAGAGCTGCCGTGCTGGGGAAGGAGGAGAGACACACCGGAGGGGTGCAGAAGACAGAGAGCATAGCCAACATGGAGGTGCCAGGGAAGACGACCCAAAAGGACTGCAGGTCTGGGTCGGGGCAGCCAAGATGGATTTTTAGTAAATGATGATTTGGGGATTAGTCACGTAGAGGTTAGGAAGTGGCCCAGCCATTGAGCTATTTTAGACATGTCAGAATATGAAGTGTGTGTGCGAGTGCCTTTCATTCGAGAACCCAGAACACTGGGGCGGCAGTGAGGAGTGGCAGGGATCAACCAAGAAGCGTTAATTGGCTACAGCTTTAAGCCGTTGTTAATCTTGTTGAGAGAGTGGAATGGTACTTGCAGAGAGCGTGCACTCTGTGGTCATGATAGCCGGCTTTCTGGAGAATCAGCTACACCCTGTTGCTGGAGGGTGTTCCTTCTAAACCTTGCCGATTCTTGTCTGCTAGTTCAGTGCATGGACATGAGACGTGGAGTTACCTGAGGAGTAATTTTGGATTTGGCTATTTTTTTAGACCCCCTGTGCTTGTTTTGTGTTATTACTATTTTGTAGTTCCTTTCGCCAGCGTCCACACATTTAGGAACAGAGTGTCTTCTCGGTGGCCAGCCTTCGGTCTGTGTGCAGGCCTCTTGTCTGTGGCGACTTCCCTGCTCTGAAGCCACACCGGCTCGTTAGAGGCCTTGTACCCTTTCCAGCCCGCTCTCCAGTCTCCCTCACCTGTCGCAGTGAACACTCTGAACAAGTTTCTCTCAGCATCCGACTGTGCTGCCTTCGCTGTGTTATAAGTCTACCTTGCAGATCTCTGCTTTCCAATTGGCACATGAACGCTGTTCCTCCAGACTCTGGTCTGCTCTCAGTGGGTTTCTCAGCAGCAGCTCTCTCCGGCTGCTTCTGGGCTTGTCTGTCTGTCCGTCTACTGCATCAAGGATGCTCGGTTCCATCGTGCCTGGGTGTGAGTTATTCTGGCTCTCCCCTCTGCACTTCTCCTCACACAGGCTGTGTCTGTTTGCTCATGTCTTCCACCAAGCTTGGAAGAGTCCAGGGACAGTTCCCTTTCTTTTCACCTTATCAGACTCCAAGGATTGGATCTTTATTTCCTCTTACTGGATTGCAAATTCCCGGAGCTCTGTTCAATTTGTCCGTCTGTCCTCTTGCTTCCTTTTAGGTTGGATCCTTTCGGGTGTGGTCAAGCTCACCGGCTCTGACAGCTCAGGTCTTTAACTCACCATGACTTGTGTCACATGTCTTCCCTGTTTACTCTGCTGTTCGGTTTTGTAATTTGTTTTTTGGGGGATACTGGAGATGAAACCACACTGTGCACACTAGACAAGCTCTCTACCACTGGTTTATATCAGCAGGTTCAGTTTTATACTTTGGCCCTTTTTTCTTCAAAAAACATACTGTTTGCTAAGCTTTTCATTTCTTTTAACAGAATTTATAATTTCCCACTGAAACATTGCTGTTGTTTTGAAATAGGGATTCACTGTGTGATCCAGGCTGACCTTCCTATCTAGATATAGATGTCTAGCACTATATCCAACTTGTTGTTGCAGTTTTAAAAAAATGGTTCCTTTAAACACATGGCCAGATAATTCTACCAAAAGGTTTGTTCTGTGGTATGTTAGCTGATTAACTGTTCTTTGTAAAATTCCCAAATCTCATTAAAAGTTCAAAGTCTCTCAAGTATGGGTTCCTGTAAAATACAAAAATAAGTTAAATATTTTAAGAAGAACCAGGGCACAGCCACAATCTCACCATCTGAGCAAAACAAAACTCCAACGGTGTAAAAAACCTCAATGCCCAGTATCTGGGATTCCCTCAAGATCCTCGGGGCTCCTCCAAGGGGCTTGGGTCACTTCTCCAGTTCTTCCTTCTGCAGGACACACAGCTTGTCTTCCAGGCTCAGTCAGGCTCCACCACCTCTGCTTCTCCTCTTGGTGGCCTTTCCATGACACTGTCATCTCCAAAATGCTGTAACTGGGCTGTGCTCTCATCAATAGCCCCTCCTGGCCTGTCTTCAGGGACCCCAGCCCTGCCACACGGTGTCAAGCCTCAGCTGCCCTCCATGCCCCCATCACACCTTCAAAACCACCAGAGTGACTTTTACACCACTAATTCTGGCTGCTAGTGCAAGGTGCAACCTTGGCTGCCTCTGGAGCACAACTTCTGTGTGCTGACCCTGAGGAAATGCTTCCCAGAAGATTTCACCTCAGCGATGCTGGTCTCTTCTTCATCACTGATTATTTCTCAGCTCCAGCTGACCAGCCTCAGTTGTCCAAGAAGAGCAAAAGCAAAGGCCTCACCTCAGTGGTACTGGTCTCCTGTCAATCACGGCTGCTTCAGCCTGAGCTGACCAGAATCACGTAGCAAACGTGCACTAGCCCCGATACTCCTCTTTAACTCGCAAACTTCCTTCTGGAACTTCACAAGCCGGGCCCTAGTCGTCTGCATTTCTTTTGACACTCCGCGAGGAACAGCTCACCAAGCTTTGAATGCTCCATGGATTTTCCTACCCAGAGTTCCAAAGTCCTTCCACAATCCTCCCCAAACAGCAGCAAAACCCCATGATCCCAGAGCCAGTTTCTGCCCTAGTCAGGGTTTCTATTGCTGTGATGAAACACTGTGACCAAAAGCAAGTTGGGAAGGAAAGGGTTTATTCGGCTCACATTTCCACATTATAATCCATCACAGAGGGAAGTCAGTGCAGGAACTCAAACAGGCCAGGAACCTGGAAGCAGGGGCTGATACAGAGGACATGGAGGGATGTTACTTACTGACTTGCTTCCCATGGCCTGCTCTCTTATAGAACCCAGCATCACCAGCCCAGGGATGGCCCCACCCACCATGGACCCTCCCCCATCAATCACTAATTAAGAACATTTCCTACAGCTGTATCTTTTTTTTTTTTAGAAAATTGCAAATAAAAAGTTTAATTTCAGAATCCAAGTTCATCATTTATAAATACACTAAAGCATAGTCCATGCAAATTCAGACTGAGCCTACATACAGTATTTCAACAAAACATTTTTTTCTAAAAGGTCAGAGGCAAATGAGTGATTTGTTTCACCCGTAGTATTTAACTGATTTGAAATGAGAAAATGAAAAACTTTTTTTTAGACATTATAAGCAAAAACTTCGGAGACTGGTAAAGAATCTGATAGCTGATACTTCATTTTGATATCCTTGGGATTCTATAATGTCTCCATGATGGTTGAGGCTTCCCTGTCATAGGAAAAAAAAAATCTAAACGCCTAAGGCTTTTCTCATGACTGCAATAAACAAGTGCTTTCCCTGTCCACAAGCTACCTCCTCAAAGGAGAATCTGAGCTCTATCTGGCCAAACTGTGAGGGGATCAGTGCATGCTTCTTATGAGATAGCTTTATTATATAGAGATTCAAAAATAAATCAGAGGCATGGAGATTTGATTGACAGGCCATCTGTTGTAAATGTGTCATATCATGCACTGGTGAAGTCCTAAGCATGACTTTAAAACTTGGATCCAATTTCAAGGAGCTCATGATAAGCGGGATATCTCTGAGTTAACTGACCATGTAAAACCTGAATGCAACGTCTGACTTAGGAACGTTCTCATGACCAACTAGCCATGTGCCTGACACTCCATGACATGCCCAAGCTCAGTTTTGTTTTCAATTGCCTGGTTCTGTAACATAAACAGCTTCCAGAATATTCTCTCTTCGACACACTTTTAGAGCCTGTGCTTAAGAACTGTTCAGTCAGGATGGCTTAACCTCCACCTTCTATTTACAGGTTTCACTTAACAGCCACAAAAGCTGCTTTGTTGCAATTAAAACATTTAATTAAAACACAGCACCTGATTTGTAGTTTTTACACAACTGAATAAAAACCCTACACAATAAAATTGTTTACACCTTCCTTCCATTCTAGTAAAACAGATTACGATCCCCTCTTTTAAAAAACAAAAACTTTATAGTTTTAAACCGGATCATCCTATTTCATAATTGCCAAGGCTTTGTCTCTAGTGGGCTTCTGAAAACGCACCTTGACACCTGGCCTGAAGGAGGCGTAAGGCACATGTGGATATTACGGTGAGACTTGGCAGGTAGCCCCAGATGCCTGGTCTGGTGTCCTGGTACAACAGCTAGCACTCTGAAGCACATTTCCAGTCTGGTGGCTCCATGTCTGAGTTCAATACTGAAAGCATATTAAGGGGAGATTCACTTTTAAAAAGATGAGCTTTTTAAAATGCTCCGTCACGAGCCTGGGCTGGCCAAAGCTGCCAGCCTCCAGGGTGTGCTGAACAGCTTTTCTGAGGGGTCTGTACTTGGGGGACAGCCCAGAAACCAGACTGCTAAGGTAGACAGCCCAGGCCACGATGACCGCTTCAGGTTCCAGTAAGTAAGTGGGTCACAGCTGTGTTCCAGCATCTCTTCCTCCAAATACACAAGCACCACGTCTTCAGGTAGCTTCTTTCTCCGATCTCCCTTTATTGGTGAGAGTGACCACAGGCTCTCCTCTGTGCCAGTGTCTTTAAGTGGGGACCCTGAGTCACAGACACTGGAGGTGGCCATGTCCTCTGAAGTAGAATTCAGTATTCCTAGCTCCCTGATTAAGTCTTGCCTGTATTACTCTGCCTCCTCCTCTGTGAACAGGGAAGCTTTGTAGCGAGAGTCCAGCAGTGTGGCAAAGATGTACCTGGGGTCATGAAGGGTGGCAGACAGGCGGCTCGACATGGCTTCCTTCAGGGACTTAAGCATGGTGTCAATGCCCGTTGTCTCCCCAAATAGCATCTCAACTTTTCTGCTGAGGATCTGGATTGTGGGGATGACCTAGCTCAGTGTAGACATGTGGGCACTCATCTCTTGGCTTGTAGCATCAAACGGTCTCAGCATGTGGCACACGGACTGCCTGACCTCCCACTGGTCACAGCTGATCAATTCTCTGATGTTACACTCAATGGACACCTCATTAACTGCCCTTCTGCTCAATCAGACATTCAAGCATGTGGAATGATGTACTCCGCTCGGATGGTACAGCTGGTGCTACAGCCCGATCTTATGGAGGCATTTTCTCAGTGGAGGTTTCCCATTTCTCAGATGACTCTCAACTTAAAACTACCCAGCATGTCTTTTTGGGGAACCTTAACTGCAATGACAATTTAGGTTCCAGGCCCTGACCGTTGTACTTCAGATTTCCGCAGAGTTGAGATTACTCGGGAGACTGAGCTAAGGAGGATTGCGAATCTGCCTGGACTACAGAGAGAGTTCAAGGCCAGATTGGACAAGTTAGTGAGGCTCTGTCTCAAAAAAGTTAAAAAGCACTTGCCTGGCGTACATGAGGCCCTAGGTGCAAGCCCCAGGACCTCTGACAATCAGAAAAGTAAAAATTCAATGTGACTGTGTGCCTCCTGCCCAGTGTGCAGCATGGAAGACCCGAGGTCTACGCGGGCAGGATAGCAGCTGTGCTGGGCAGTTTCATGTCAACTTGACCTACGCTAGAGTCACTGGAGAGGAGGGAACCTCGGTTGAGAAGATGTCTCCGTAAGCTCAGACTGTAGGCAAGCCTGTAGTGCATTTTATTAATTGGCGATTGATGATGGAGGGGCTGACTCACTGTGGGTGGTGTCATTCCCTTGGCTGGTGGTCCTGGGTTCTATAAGAAAGCAGGTTGAGCAAGTCATGGGGAGCAAGTCAGTAAGCAGCACCCATCCATGGCCTCTGCATCAGCCCCAGGTTCCTGGCCTATTTTGAGTTCCCGTCCTGACTTCCTTCGGTGATGGACTGTGATGTAGAAGTGTCAGCTGAGTAAACCCTTTCACCTCCAAGTTGCTCTCATCATGGTGTTTCATCACTGCAATAGAAATCCTAAGGATGACAATGTGATTGTCGTTTGTGACTATCGAAGGCTCCAGGACACGTGGACAAGACTAGCTTTACCGGCTGAGTCTGTGAACGTCCACCCAGCCAGGACTCGCTGACTAAGGTCAGTTCACCCCTACAGGTTCTTTGCTGGAGTTTTAAGTTATCTTTGATCCATTTTAATACATGAAACGGTGTAACACGCACCCCTGTGTTGATGAATTGTTTCTTTCTTTAAAATATTTTTGCTTTATTTTAAATTACGTGTCTGTGTGTGGAATGTGGGCGTGTTGAACGCGAGTGCCTTCAGAGGCCAGAGAGCGCGCTGGATCTGCAGTTACTGGTAGCTGTGAGCCTGACATGGGTCCTGGGTGCCTAACTTGGGTCCTCTGGGAAAGTGGTAGCTGCTCTTAGTCACTGACACAGCTCTCCAGGCCCCCTAGATTTTGTTTTGAAATGAACATGATGTGATGAGATGAACCTGCTGGCCTTTATAAAGGAATTATAACCATCCTGTGCCACACCGACTCCAATAGAATCTGGGTGACAAGTTCCACAGACTGAGGCATTAGACTTCAAAAGAAGGAGGTCTCCTGGAACCGGTTGTGGAACTCTAGGCTGGAGAAAATATATTGAGCCGTAGTTCTCATGGCAATTTTTCTTTTTGTTCTCTTTCATTCCTCTTCTTACCTACAGGTTCCTGGTAGCCTAGACAATGATCTTAAGCAAGAATAATGGGTACAAAACCACCCCTTGAGATGGGTCACTAACATGACCTATCTCCAGGGAAACCAATGCTTTACTTTTCAAATTGTTTACAAAATTATTATG
Organism: Tokudaia tokunoshimensis; assembly: GCA_036184795.1. NCBI lineage: Eukaryota > Metazoa > Chordata > Mammalia > Rodentia > Muridae > Tokudaia > Tokudaia tokunoshimensis. Next base: position 56,164,694 of record BTHU01000019.1, read on the forward strand.
ATAGATAAAAACTTTCCCGGCAATAAAATTTCATATGGCTACATGTGTGTCATCAGAGGTGGGTTTTGGTATATGGTAAAGAAAGCCTTAATTAGGAAGAATTAAAATAGTTTAAGTTTATGCTTTGAAAATTTATAAAAAAAATCAGACATTAGATGTTAAGCAATAATTAACCATAGGGGCTGGAAAGTTAGCTCAGTGGTTAAGAGCACTGACCATAAAGATTTATTAACCTGTTCTTGGGAATATGCCACTAGCCTTGGATGACCGCCCTATTGAATATATTCTTTTAGAATTGATAGATTTTGATGGTGACGTGTTTGTGATTCACTGAACATGTAGTTTCAGAGTTGTAAAGCTTAGATGATTTTTGTATTTTACTGTGTCAAATGATTCTTGTTGGTATTCGTGATTGTTTTGCTGGATACGGTTTCTAAGAGTTGTGTCATGTTTGGTTTAATGTACAACATCCCCTGCTTGAGAGCTGCAAAATACACTCAGATTCAAACCGCCTCTGTGTTTGTTTCTGTTTGTCACTGCTGAATCCTTACCCACCTGGACTACGAGAACCCTCATCCCAGGGACCCCCATATCCGTCCACTCCTGTGAGTATCTGATGGTTTAAACAATAAACCTCAAGAACTTTTCCTTGGGAATCCTGTCTGGGGGAGAGGAAAGGATAAAGCCTTGGCAGTGTCCAGAGGAGGAACCTGCCTCTCAGAGAGACCTCACAGAGTTCCGACATGTCAGAGCACCTTATGGGAGAGGCTGGAGCTGAGACAATGCTGGGCCAGTGATGGGCAGGACCGCACCTTGGCTAGGACTGTGTAGTCATGAACACCCCTGCCTATGCAAGTCTCGTGTCAGCATCTGGAAGACGGACTTGAGGGTTGGGTGTCACCGGACCCTTTGTTCTCTTCCCCATGTGGACACACTGAACACATATTCTTTCTCTGATTTTTATTATTGCTTGTATCTTTAATTGATGTACAGGGCACAGTCTAGTTTCAGAGCCCAGGCTTTGACCCTTGTACTGGCTGGTTTTGTGTCAACTTGACACAGGCTGGAGTCATCACAGAGAAAGGAGCTTCAGTTGTGGAAATGCCTCCATGAGGACCCCTTGTGGGTGGTGCCATCCCTAGGCTGGTAGTCTTGGGTTCTATAAGAGAACAGGCTGAGCAAGCCAGGGGAAGCAAGCCAGTAAGAAACATCCCTCCATGACCTCTGCATCAATCAGCTCCTACTTCCTGACCTGCTTGAGTTCCAGTTTTAACGTCCTTTGGTGATGAACAGCAATGTGGAAGTATAAGCTGAATAAGCCCTTTCCTCCCCAACTTACTTCTTGGTCATGATGTTTGTGCAGGAATAGAAACCCTGACTAAGACAGCCCTAAAAACCTGTAACAAAATCTTGATAGATTTCTCATCCTGATGTTTAGTGGAAATTCCATGTCCTTCTTTATAGCTGCCATTTCTAAATGTCTGCAGGCACTCTTAAATATCTATTTATTTTATTTGTGTGTGTGTGTGTGTGTGTGTGTGTGTGTGTGTGTGTGTGTAGATGCAGGAGCTGGGATGTAGCTGGATCTGTAGGGATCTGTTGGCCTTGCATTGTACCACGCTGTCTTCTGGGATGATCTCTGTTAGCTGGAAAGAGACGCTTCTTTCATGAGGGTTGGCAGCTATACTTACACGGGGAAGGGGGCTTGCACTCCTCACTGGTACTTTTCAGAAGTCCTCATCCTCTCAGAATCCTGCAAGGTCACATCTGCCTCTGTTTTAAAGATGGAAAAAGCTGTGCCCTGCTGGGAGTTCTACCACTGGAGGGAAGATTGGAAATCAGTGGTTAAAGGGCTTCTCGGAACACGGATGCCTCCTGATCTCCACAAGGTGGAAGCGCCTCACAGACAAGCTGCTTTCTCAGTCTCACCCTTTCTCTGTAAGACCAAGACTCACTTGCATGGGTACCAGAACTCCCTCAGTAATTCAGTCCTATCAGGTTTTCTCTAAAAGCAGTCAGCAGGCTCTTGGCTTAGGGTGGCTTTCAACCCACTGGCCAGCAGAGGGCAGCACAGGCCAGCTAATGGGTGGATGGCTCATCCTCGGAGCACCGCCTCCACCTCAGCCACCTGAAGCTGGGCATCAGGTGAACCTCCTCAGGTTGGTTGTGCCCACATCAGGTTCCAAAAGAAGCAGGTAAGTCCCCCTCTCTTCCGGTGCATCCTGGAGATGAGACAAAAGAGGACTCTGGACCACAAGCAGATTTTCTCTGGCTCCTTGCTCACTCGATAGTGACCTGTTGTAACCCGAGTGTGGGTCGTCCCCCTTCCCCCGCCCCGCATGAACTGTATTAAAGGACATCTTTCCAAAACAGTTCTGATCATGGCAAGGCTAGACACGGGAGCTAGAAAAAGAGTTACAGGGAACTTAAATGTCCTTGCAGCACACAGAGGGCTTTGGAAGATCACGTGTTGCTTTTTATAGAACTCCAAGCAGCACCCTAGCTCTGGGTCACAGTGAGGTCACTTGGTGAGGGTTCCCCCCCCCCAGCTTCTAATTTATTAATAATGTGTTACAATGAGAAGCACAACTGTATCTTATAGCCTATCATTGCTTCAATGCGGGCTTTAGAATTAAACTCTTGTTCCTAAGTTTTATTTTTGTGGCACAGTCCCCATCAGGTGTGCCGTGCTGTGCCATGGTGGTCATGGCAACCTGGCCGATTGAGGAAGCTGACCTCTGTCATAACAGGAGCTTCAGCCAACCCCACTAAAATCAGGGACTAGACTAGGCTGCCCACTCTCTCCCTATCTATTCAGTATAGTACTTGAAGTTCTAGCTAGTGCAATTAGACAACAAATGGAGGTCCAAGGGATACAAATTGGAAAGAAAGAGTCAAAACATCACTATTTGCAGACAATATGATCGTATATTTAAGTGACCCAAAAATTCCACCAGAGAACTCCTTCAGCTGATAAGCAACTTCAGCAAAGTGGCCGGATATAAAATTAACTCAAACAAATCATTAGCCTTCCTCTACTCGAACGATAAACAAGCTGAGAAAGAAATTAGGGAAATGACACCCTTCACAATAGTCACAAATAATATAAAATACCTTGGTGTGACTCCAACCAAGCATGTGAGAGATCTGTGTGACAAGACCTCAAGTCTGTGAAGAAAGAAACTGAAGCTCTCAGAAGATAAAAAGATCTCCCATGCTCATAGATTGGCAGGATTAACATAGTAAAAATGCCCATCTTGCCAAAAGAAATCTACAGAATCGATACAATATCCATCAAAATTCCAACTCAATTCTTCAAAGAGTTAGAAAGAGCAATTCTCAAATTTATTTGGAATAACAAAAAACCCAGGCTAGCTAAAACTATTCTCAACAATACAAGAACTTCTTGGGGACCACTGTCCTTGACCTCAAACTCTACTACAAAGCAATAGTGATAAAAATTATATGGTATTGGTACAGAGACAGTCAGGAAGATCAATGGAATAGAATTGAAGACCAAAAAATGAACTCACACACTTATGGTCACTTGATCATTGACAAAGGAGCTAAAATCATCCAGTGGAAAAAAGACAGCCTTTTCAACAAATGGTGCTGGTTCAACTGGAGGTCAGCGAGTAGAAGAATGCAAATCGATCCATTCTTATCTCCTTGTACATATCAAGTCCAAGTGGATCAAGGACCTCCGCATAAAACCAGATACATTGGAACTAATAGAGGAGAAAGTGGGGAAGAGCCTCGAACACATGGGCACAGGGGAAATTTTTCTGAACAGAACACAGATGACTTATGCTCTGAGATCCAGAATCGACAAATGGCACCTGATGAAATTGCCAAGCTTCTGTAAGGCAAAGGACACTGTCAATTTATATGCCTTTTATCCATGGTGTCTATAGCACTTTTGTAGTGAAGGAGTGCTGGATTTTGTTAAAGGCTTTTTCAGCATCTGATAAGATGAACATGTGGCCTTTTTCTTTCTTTTTGTTTATATGGTGAAATATACTGCTGTATTTTCCTATGTTGAACCATCCCTGCATCCCTGGGATGAAGCCTACTGGATCATGATAGGTGATATTTTTGATGTGTTGCTGGATTTGGATTCCCAGTGTTTTATCAGTATTCATATGGAAAATTGGTCTAAATTTCTGTCTTATTTATTTGTTGGGTCATTGTTGTGTGGTCTGGGTATAGGCATGAAGGTGGCCTCATAAAATAGATAGACAGACAGATAGATAAATAGATGCAGATAGATAGACAGATGGATTGATACATAGATGGATGGACAGACAGACAGACACAGAGCGTCCTAATACAAACTCCTAGTATTCTTTTACTCCTCCATGGCACAGGCCTCAGACTGGAACCCAGAACAAACTAGGCTATTGCTCACCAATTGAGCACAACGGACACACCTGAAACTCCACGTCCTGTGTTCATTCTGTGGTGTGGAGGAGTAACATTGGAGCCACACAAAAGTCAGGTAAGCACACTGCTACTTATTTTAATTAATTGGTTCATTTTTTGAAGTCTTTGTGAAATGGAGGGATTTTTCCAAGTCATTCTCAATTAGGTGTAAATGTATATGTATTAGGCATATTTTGCATGTAAAAGTCATGTTTTATTTATTCACTAAATATTACAATGAAGAACAAAAAGTTTACAAGTCCATGACAAAGCACCCAGTTAAACTGTCCTGGCAGAAGCCACTCAAAACTGCCCCAAGGCCCTGTCCCCACAGTCCATCTGACTGTTCCCCACATCGAGCTCAGCCTCCAAGATCCCAGAGAATTCTTTTGTTTCCAACCATATAAGCAGTGTCTGACGCCACAAGCTCTGAGAATCCTACATCAGAGGTGTACGAAGCCTTCCAATTCTTCAGATCCAAAAGTCAGAGTTCCTTATTTGTTGAGGACTTGCTCCCTATCAGAACATAAGCTATTTTGTTCCTTAACTACCAGTTATTGCATATTGTTGAGAGAAAAATAGTAAAATAACCATTATGTGACACATATGGACATCTTGGTTGGCGTAAGGTGCAGAGGAACAACAATAAAACAACCTTTCTGTCTCTCAGAAAAAGAAAAACAAACAAACAAATAAACAAAAACAACCAGGAGCTTCAGCAAAGCCTTTGCTCCCTACAGGCAGGTCCACCATGAGGCCGATGTTTCCATACTTGCTGAAAGAAACGGTCTCACCTGTAGGTCTTCCTCATGTAGCAATGCATTCAAAAGTGGAGCTTCAGGTTGTTAGAATGCAGTTTCCATAGCTGTTCAGTAAGTCTTGGATTTACTGCCACCGTTCTGGTGGTGGTCACACTACAGATTGGTTAGCTGTGTTTCGGGGTGATTCCATGATTCTGTGACAACCACACAGAAGGATGGTGGTGGAGAAGGGATAAGCTTGCCTAGCTGCACGCCCTCCCTCCACTTCCCAGTACTGCTGATAGGGAATGGAACTGTATATATATGGAATGGGAATGTGTATATATACATATATAATATACAGTGTATATAACATTATATATTATATATATAACAATATATATATGTATGTATTGCTGAAACACAAGCAATTAGCTCTATAGATTATAGTATACCCATTCAGTGAAATGTTGTGTGACAATGACCATTAATTGTCAGGCCTTAGTTGATTTGATGACATAGGAAAAGATGAAATATAATCTTAAACATGAAAACTAAAACGTTCTGAGTAATACAATTGTGTGAGCGGGCGTCCACGTAACTGGACTTCACAGTGAGCATCTCCCTGGTTACAGTTATGCCTTGCTCTTTCAGGTTTTTATGGTTTTCCATTTCTCTGCGTACTGTGGATCTCACCCAGGGCCTTGTGGTTTTGTGCTCTTAGGTTCTTGAGACAGAGTCTCGCTAGTAGCTGAAGCTAGCCTTGAACCTCTATACATTCAGGGTGGCCTTGAACTCACAGTAATCCTTTCGCTTCATCTTTCTGGACTTGGTTTTTCTAATTTGTAGTGCACATTTGTTGTTTGGTGGGAAAACTTACTTATTTTAAAGGAACTGTGGATATATGCAGCTAATAAGATGAGACAGTATCGTATAAGAGAATGAGGTATAAAATTCACTAAAGCACATTATGATTTTGAGGTTTGGATGTGAAATGTACCTGGCGGCTTGTGTTTGGACGGTTTGCTGCTGGCTGGTAGCACTACTTGGGGAGACGGAGGAAACACTGGGAAGTGAGGCCTCACTGGGAAGAACAAGGCTCTGGGTGGGCCTGCCCTTCTTCGTGTCCTGTTTCCTGATTGACTGAGATGTGAGTAGATGGCCTTGTGCTCTTGCTGTATCCTCCACTCATTCCCATCACACCCTCCCCTGACACGGGAGTGGACTGACTCTCCGACGGCTGGCTGGAATAAACTCTTCCTCAGGATGCTTCTTGTCATGCGTCCACTTCTAGTTTGAGGAAATAGCTACTGCACTGACAGCAGCAAGCTGTTGACTAAATCACAGATGGGGGAGGACAGGGACCTCCCCGTGCAGAGTCCCTGATGATCTCTGCGGATGGTCATCTCTGGGGGCATGAGGTGGGGTCTGTCACTTTTCTCAGATTCACTGATTTTTGGATGTTGACCCGTCAGAACTCAAGTCAGTGTATGTGGGTACAGATGTGTGCATGCGACAGGGTATGTGTGGAGGCCAAAGAACAACTTTATGAGGTCAGTTCTCTCCTCTATCTCGGTTCCTGAGATCAGACTCGGCCTGCAGGGCACCTGCCATTGTTAACGGAGCTACCTCACCACTCTCTTGCTTTTGCTTCTTCTGTCTGTTTGTGTTCTTAAGGACCTGTATGCTTCTCTGAAGTGTACCTTTCTCCCACAGTTTTGTCCTCAGGGCTGATTTCTGTGCCTTTGTCCTGAGTCCCCCACCCCCACTGCCCCTGCTATTATTATTCCAAGTGTTTGTAAGTTGCACTTTCTTTTTTTTTTTTTAAAGATTTATTTATTTATTATATGTAAGTACACTGAAGCTGTCTTCAGCCACACCAGAAGAGGGCGTCAGATCTCATTACAGACGGTTGTGAGCCACCATGTGGTTGCTGGGATTTGAACTCAGGACCTCTGGAAGAGCAGTCAGCGCTCTTACCCGCTGAGCCACTTTGTTCTTGTCTTGGACTCAGACTGTGTGACTGGTGCCTCGTCTTGGGTGACTGCTCTTTCTACTTATTTTAGACTCTCGTCTGATTTTTATACCTGACTTCTCAGGTCTTCTCAGGTCTGCACAGCTTATGTGCACTTATGTGTCTTGACCCAGGCAGAGCCCGGAAGGACTTTATTCTGCACTGACAGACCCATGAGTGGGTTAGAAACGCAGTCAATTGAGTCTTAGGCCTCTCTTGAGTCTGGTGTCCTGCTGAGGTCCTAGTTTTCTTATCAGTCAGCATTTTATGAGGTACTCATCTCAGACATTCATGTATGTAAGTCCATGAGACTACTTTAAGGTACTGTCTCTACCGTGTGGGGGAAACAGGGCAGAATCTGCAGAGTAGACGGTTTCTGTAAAAGCCATCTTGCTTAGCTCAGCCTTGTTTGCTCTCTCTCTCTCTCTTTTTTTTTTTTAGATATAGTCTTTATTTACATTTCAAATGATTTCCCTTTCCTGGGTCCCCGCCTCCCCGAAAGTCTCATAAGCCCTCTCCCCTCCCCCTGTTCCACAATCAACCCCCTTCCACTTCCCTGTCCTGGTATTCCCCTACACTGTTGCATTGAGCCTTTCCAGGACCAGTGGCTTCTCCTTCCTTCTTCTTGGGCATCATTTGATATGTGAATTGTGTCTTGGGTATTCCCAGCTTCTGGGATAATATCCACTTATCAGTGAGTGCACACCATGTGTGTTCTTTTGTGATTGGGTTACCTCACTTAGGATGATATTTTCCAGTTCCACCCATTTGCCTAAGAATTTCATGAATTCATTGTTTTTAATAGCTGAGTAGTATTCCATTGTGTAAATATACCACATCTTCTGAATCCATTCCTCCGTTGAGGGACATCTGGGTTCTTTCCAGCTTCTGGCTATTATAAATAAGGCTGCTATGAATATAGTGGAGCATGTGTCCTTATTACATGCTGGGGAGGCCTCTGGGTATATGCTCAGGAGTGGTATAATGGGGTCCTCCAGTAGTTTCATGCCCAGTTTTCTGAGGAACCTCCAGACTGCTTTCCAGAGTGGTTGTACCAGCTTGCAATCCCACCAGCAGTGAAGGAGTGTTTCTCTTTCTCCACATCCTTGCCAGTACCTGCTGTCTCCTGAGTTTTAGATCTTAGCCATTCGGACTGATGTGAGATGAAATCTCAGGGTTGTTTTGATTTGCATTTCCCTGATGACTAAGGATGTTGAACATTTCTTTAGGTGCTTCTCAGCCATTTGATATTCCTCAGGTGAAAATTCTTTGTTTAGCTCTGTACCTCATTTTTTAATAGGGTTATTTGGCTCTCTGAAGTCTTACTTCTTGAGTTCTTTGTATATATTGGATATTAGCCCTCTGTCGGATGTAGGGTTGGCAAAGATCTTTTCCCAATTTGTTGGTTGCTGTTTTGTCCTATTGACATTTCTTTTGCCTTACAGAAACTTTATAATTTTATGAGGTCCCATTTGTCAATTCTTGATCTTAGAGCATAAGCTATTGGTGATCTGTTCAGGAAATTTTCCCATGTGCCCATGTGCTCAAGGCTCTTGGCCATGAGCCAAAACAAATCTTTCCTCTTTTAAAATGACTACTTTCATGTATTTTATCAGAGCAGTGGAAAGCTGATTCAAAGGTTCACGTCATCCAGAGACACTCCCACAGTGAGGCTGAAACCAGCCGTGCCAACCAGCATGAGGACCCCATAGCACAGTGCATTCTGGGAAAGTCCTCCTGAATGTGGACTGAAGCATCTATAGGCTTCCGACAAGCCTTTCTTCTCCAGGACAGCTTTGAGTCACATGACCCTTATTCAGTCTGCTTGCTGTGGGCCAAGTCTGACCACTGGGAAACTATGGTCCTCAACTGACTGGGTCTTGAGATGGGCTGAAGCAGCTAAGAGGGCTGCTAGTGCTTTAATATATATTCACATATATAAAGATCTAATCACTTACTTTATGTATGTGTTTTGTCTGAATATATGTAATGCATGCACCATGTGCATGCCTGGTGCCTGAGGTAGTTATGGTGTGCCAGGGAAATGTTAGTGATCCCCCAAAACACACAGGAGCCAATCTGATGAAACTCACAGTAGGGTCTTTATTCTATTCCAGTTAGCTTGGCCCCCCCCCCCCCCATCGCACCACCGTCATACAGGATGGTTTTTGTGGTGGTGGAACCCCGAATGTCTATTGGGGCAAGGCTTTATAGTAATCAGCAAGCAGGGAATATGTGTGCAAGCATCTAATTGGAAAGCTGATGTGGCCTTTAATATAATTGGCTGGTGCTGGGAGTCATATCATAAACTTAACTTCTGTCCCCTCTGCATTGGTGTTAGGCAAGGGGTAGGCTTGTAACCTGGGGTGCAGGTTTGTTGGGGGAATGACCTGGAGACACTGGTCTTGTTGAGGTTGTAACCTGGAAATGTTGGTTTTATTGAGGATTAGCCTAGAGACTGGAGCTAGGATCAGATTTTGTTGGAGGTCAATTTGGAAACTAATGCTAGATACCAGCCTGTTAGTCTACCTGAGTTCAAACTTAGGTCAGGTTCTCTAAAATGGAGTCTGAATTTAAAAGCTTTGGCATCTCAATTAGAAGAAGCCAACAGATAAAACTAGTTACAAGATGGTTGTCAGCCACCATGTGGGTACAGGGACCTGAACGCAGGTCCTCTTGAAGAAAAGCTACTGCTCTTAATCACTAACCCATCTTCCTAACCCATGTATGTATGTATGTATGTATGTATGTATGTATATGTGTGTGCTTATTTTTGAGGCAGGGTTTCTGTTTTATAGCTCTGGCTGTCTAGGAACTCAGTATATAGATCAGACTTTCCTTGAACTTGGAGACAACCTGCCTCTTCCAAGTCCTGGGATTAAAGGCATGTGCCACCAAGCCTGGTTTTTGAGTTTTTTTGTCACTGGCCTAGTTGATTTAGGGTGTCCTGACTTGACTTGGACAGTGAGTGGAGGGTCTGGCAATGTCTTCATCCACTGTGTCTACTTCATGCTCTTTGAAGCCGTATGACTAGGCATATGTACATTTCTATTTTCCTGCTAGATCATGTGTTCATTACTTTAAAAAATTTTTTAAAGTTTGTTTTGTGTGGTGTGAGCAAAAATGTGCAGGTCAGTGGATCAACTGAGGGAGTTGCTTTTCTCCTATGTGGGTCCTGGGGAACTCAAGTCACAGGCTTGGTAACAACAGCTGCTGTCATCAAGACTGTGTTACTATCCAAACACCTGCTGGAGCAGGTCCTTTCTAAGTGTCTTCATCTATCGGCTGACATTTCACTTCAAATATCCACATGGAATAGCAAACCGCTCTGGGTTTTCCTGGCTCATTGGCAACCCTCAAATGACTGTCAACACATCTGCAGTTAAATGTGTGAGTGTTCAGTGCAGAAAGCCACCTTAAGAATTCTTGCTGCGGGGGCGGGGGAGGGGGGCTGGATAGATGGCTCAGTGGTTAAGAGCACTGACTGCTCTTCCCATCCGTATCGCGATCTGACTCCCTCTTCTGGAGTGTCTAAAGACAGCTACAGTGTACTTACATATAATAAATAAATAATCTTAAAAAAAGTTGGGATCACTCCTATTACTGGTGCTAGGACCAGTCAACAACAGAGTCTACAGGGACTGAGGGCTGAGATCTAGCTATGTGGGTGACGGAAATTGAAACGTGGAACACCTGCAGGTTAGCTACTGACCCCGGGGTGGAGGGAACAGCAGGAATGACTCGTTAGTCGGTCACTATGGCCTTATTCTAGACCTTCTGATAGAGCATCATCTGTATGGGCTCCCAAGTGACGAGGACTCTCCTCCAGCGTCCCGGACACCACGGAGCTTCTCGTGTCTGCGTCCGATTTTTCCACTGCGGCAGTGCTCCGTGAGAAGTCACTCAAGCCTCTCCATCTCAGAACTCTCCGTTTCCAGGACTACCTCCGGGTGACGTCAAGGGGCTGAGGTTCCAGACCCCTGAGCTCCCTTCCAAGAACCCTGCGTAGCAGCCCTGCGCCCCCGTCACTCTCCTAGGGCTCAAGCGCACTCGGGCTCCGCATCCAGATGTGACTCTAACCGGTGCTGTTCACAAGCAGCGCTCAGACCGCAAGCTACGGAAGCGCACGGCCACCCTAGGAACGCGTTGCCGCGAGGGTCGCCCAGTAACACCTTTTGGGCGCCGCCGCGACTCTTCCGGCTCGGAGGAGCCGTGAGCGCAGTCGCCGAGAAGACGCATGCGCATCGCGCGCGGGAAGCGGTGCATTATGGGAGGCGCGCGCTTTTGCCGCTTCCGCGAATATGGCGGCGCCGTAGTTAGGGCGCGGGATCCTGGGGCACGGGGAGGCTGCAGTGCGCAGTCCGGGCGCGGTAATGGCGACCCCGGATCAGAAGTCTCCCAACGTTCTGCTGCAGAACCTGTGCTGCCGGATCCTGGGCCGGAGCGAAGGTACGCGCTCCGGGGCTGAGGGCTGTGGAGGCTGAGCGCCATGACCCTCTCCCCCGGCCGGGTGCTGTTCTCCCCGGCCCCCGGGAACGGAAGGGGTGCGGCTGGCGGACTGTCCCTGCCCTGGGGGACCCGGGCCGGAGCTGCTGCAGCGGCCGAGTTTGGCTTTTGCTCCGGGTCCTGCAGCTCTGCCTCTGCGTGCTTCCCGCTCTGCTGTTACCTTTGCCTCTGGTGATGAGTCCAGAGTTGAGTGATGCTAGCCTATTCCTGGAGAGTCCAGTAGCGAATAGTGCTTCTAAGAAGCCAGACCCCAAGGCAGTTCTGCCCACTTTACCCGTACTGTCGCCGCAGTAGTTGGGGAAAAAAAAAGTCAAGGATCTGGTTTCTTGAAGCTCATTTCGGAGATGAGTGGGGACGCGTCGTGAGGGAAGGTTTTAGTAATTGACATGACTGGGTCACTTGTTCCTCAGAACGTTAAGAGACAAATCGCGTAGGTTTTCAAGGAAGACTTTAAACAGAATTGCATTTTAAAAACCCAGAGAGCCTTTTGATCTTTCATAATTTGTAACAACCTATGCAACAACTTGTCTGGGTAGAGGATGAATTACTGTGTCACTACTAAACTGTTGACTTAACACAGTTCTTGCTTTATTCCTTGTAGTGTTTCACTGTGCAATTTATTCGTGTAAGTAATCTTTGAGGCTCCCTCGTCCATATTATGCCATAAGATATGGTTCTTTCTAATGGAGAGAATGTGACTAGTGCGTTGGTGAACACACAGTGTAAGTGGAGCGCTACAGGGGAAGGTGGTTAGGAGGAGCTTAGAGTTCCACCATCTGGGGAGAGTGTTAGTGGAGGGGACAGTTTGCTTTTCTGATGGGAGTGATCCAGTCATAGGCAAAACCAGATAGCTAAGGCTTAACACGCCATACCATCATTTTTCCTTCATTGCATTGGGTCCAAAATTTTTACCTTCCAGAAAGAACCTCATAGTTATGACTGGATTTTGAAGTTACTCATTTTGAATATCTAAATTTGAATTTTACATTAAGATCCCTTATGATAGACGTTTCACTGCCTGCAGGTGATTGAAATGTTACTTTAAAGCAAAACTCTGTATCTTCCTCTTCTGCCGCCACCCTGATCTGTGATTATGTTTTGTGAACTGCTGGTCTTCCAGAGAGATCCAGGATAAAATGTTCCATAAAGCAAATTAAGGATGATGCTGTCTTTGCCGTAGATGGAGCTGAGGGATGCAGACTTGACTGGGTTCTCTGTCCTCACACTTTGTTGGTATTTTGTTGTGTTCTGCAGGTGTGTAGCAATAGCTGCTTGTCCTTATCTCTTTTCCCTGATGCTGCTGAGAACCTTTTCATGACTTCATGTTTGGCTATTCAGATCTCTTCCTAAGGTTGCATTTTGTTTTGTTTTCTTTATAACATATGTTCTTGCTGGATTGCTTACCCTTATAATTTTGAGTGCTCTTTATTTATCTGGATACAACTCCTTTGTTGTGTGCTTTGAAAACTTTTTTTTCTCCCCTTCCAGTATTTTAACGCTAATAGTTTTTTTTTCTTTTCTGAGAAAAATTTTTAATATTTTTTAAAAGGCTTTTTTAAATTTTTTTTGAAAAGGATTTATGTGTATAGTTATTTCACTTGTACATCTGTCTGTGCACCATGTCTGCAGACGGCTCAGCAGTCTCCAGAACCCATGTAAAAAGCCTTGCATGGTGTCGCGCATCTGTAATAACAGCACCCCTAAGACATATGGGAGACAGGCCGAGAGAGCCTCTGGAAGCTCAAGAACCAGCTAGCCTGGACTTGCTGCTCCAGTGGTAAGAACAGCATGGGAGGCAAGGACGGATGCCTGAAAGCAGTGCTGCCTTACCCCCCCCAACCCTCCCCCTGAAGTAAGAGAAAAAAAAAACACTTAAAGTGATTATGATTTGGGTGTCATGTGAAGAACTGTTATCAAATCCAAAGTCATGAAGATTTCTTTCTTTTCATCTTTTTCCCCTAGGAGAGGTTGTATGTGATACGAGTTAGTTTTTTGTTATATGGTCCAAGTTGAGATTATTTTTGAGCTTACCAAAGGAAACACCTTCCCCCCAACTATACTTGTCTAATTCTTGTCTTGAAGACTGAAAGTGTTGAAGTGGAACCTTAACGAATATTGATAGCATGGGCTGTTCCAGACCAGTAAGAGCCAGTGTTTGAGAAGGAGAGGGCCTGATGTCAGCACAGCTGAAAAGCACCTACAGTTTAGAATGGTTTAGACTTACAGGAAAACCTTGTACACACATGCTTCTCCTTTGCCCAACACCGTCTCTTCTGGTCTTAGTGTCTGACTTACTGAGGTGCAATGTCACAGTCAGTAATAATACATTGATGTTGAAACACAGTTGTCATTTCAGAGGAAGTAAGAGGTGATTTGTTTTGGAACTAAGCATAAGTGACTATGGTCTAGGAACACAGTTTCAGGTTACCCCTAATGCCTTGTCCCAACATGGTAAGAGTTATATGAAGTTTAGTAACAGAATAACATAAAGTCATAAATCAAGGTACTTTTCAAATATATTGGCGTGAACATCAGGTAGGTGGGTTAAAGCAAAGTAGGAATCTCTTATTGGTCTCAGGTACTATTTGATGACAGTCTCATGTTAGGGTTAGTGGAGGCTGTGTTCTCTACATGCCAAAACACTTACCTGATAGTCACAAGGGTGGATGGTAGCTCCGACACAGAGGTGGACAGTGAATGGCCATAAGAGGGCTAAAGATAAATGGCCAAGGGAGCGTATTAGCTCGAGACCTGCAGCATTCTGTCCAGCTGTCTGTAATCACAGGCGTGCTAATTAGTCAGTCAGCCTTATGACTTTCTTGGGAAGTTCAGTTCACAGTATTGACCAGGCTCCACACTTTTTAGCCTCCTTCAGGTGTTGCTTGATACCCAGGGCTCCCTCGTGTGAGACCACTCACTCTTATTCTTTGTTTATTTCCACTCTCACTCTTATTTGGGTCTCCTTGGGCTCCTCTGGGCTTGGGTCTTTCCTGATTATTGTTTTGTTTTTGTTTGATGAGCTTGGCAGTTTTGAAGATTAAAGATTGCCTGATATTTCCCAGTGACTGAGTGGGACTCTGTCTTGGGGATGGAAATCCTAGGCCTGGAGTGAGTGCCATTTCACCATGTCATGGCAGGCGTAGCGTGATCTGTCGCCGTCGATGTTGGCCCTGACTGCTTCCCTTTGGTGTCCTCTCTGGAAGCACAGTTCTCTCACTGACCCAGAGTTTCTGCCTTGAGTGGATGTTTCCACAAGAATATTAACATTAATGTTAATATTAGGCCTTCTTTCAGGTTTCTGTGGGACCAGTGCCACTATCCCCACAAGTTTTATCTCCAAATGCACACCTTCAGTTTAGTTGTTGTAGTCTGTAGATTTTGTTGTATAAACTAAGATTATTGACTTCGACTCTGTCTAGTATATCAGATATTCATTTTCATTAATTTTATTTTCAGAATTCTTTTTTTTATTTTGGCATGTATATTATAAATCAATTGGCCCCCAAATACTTGGAGTACTGGCTAGTTCTATATCAACTTGACACAAGCTGTAGTTCTCTGAGAGGAGGGAACCTTGACTGAGAAAATATCTCCTTTAGATGGGGCTGTAGGCAAGCCTGTAGGGCATTTTCTTAATTACTGATTGATGGGGGAGGACTCAGACCATTATGGGTGGGGCCACTCTGAGGTGGTGCTCCTGAGTTCTATAATAAAGCAGGCTGAGTAAACCATGGGGAGCAAGCCAGTAAGCAGCACCCCTCCATGGCCTCTGCATCAGCTCCTGCCTCCAGGTTCCTGCCCTGTCTGAATTCCTTCCCTGACTTCCTTACTTGAGGAACAGTGATGTGGAAATATAAGCCAAATCAACTCTTCTCCAAGCTGCTCTTGGTCATGGCACAGCAATGGTTACCCTAAGACTCTTGGTGATTTATTTTGAGATTTGATACTGATTTCTAGTTTAATTCTGATAGTGTTGGAGAATATATGATTGCTAATTGCAGTTACTTTTAAAAAATCTGTGTGCACCTGTATGTACAGTCACACACATATTAGAATGCATGTTCATTCATGCGTGAGTGCGAGAACACATGCATATGTGGAGATCAGAGGACAGCCTCTGGTTCCAGTCCTTGTCTTCCTCATTTTTTTTTTTTTTTGAAACATGACCTCTTGTTTGCTTCTGTGTTCACCAGGCTACTAGGCCCAGGAGCTTTCTCTTTCCTTCCCTCCCTCCTTCCCCTGTATGAAGCTTTGTTCTGTATGCTGTCCTCAAATGTCTGACGGTATTTAAGAATGAAGATGGTCGGGGCAGCCTTTTCTAGTTGTCGTACTTTTTAGTGGAAGAATTGTCGGGGCCCAGCTGGTGGTCTTTTCTCTTGGCTTCCTTAGTCTCTGAGATCAGCCTCTGACTGATCACTACTCTTTGCTGACTTGCAGTGTGTGGTATCCTTTGAGGTTTTCCTGGATGGGCATCAGCGGTTGTCAGGAGTACTGGGACCTGGGCAGGTACTGGCTTTTCCTCCACAAACACAGCTCCTTTGGTACAGTCTCCTGAGAAGTGTGGCACTCCCTTCCCTGCGGAACCACCCGGGGCTTCTACAGAGTATGTGACGTGTGTCCCTGTGGGTGGTTAGTTTTAATTGTCCTTCTGACACCATGTAGCATCACTTGGGGAGGGAGTGTCAATGAGAGAGGTTCAAGCTTCAAGCTCCTCTGCTGCCTTGACTTTCCTTCTGTGGTGGACTGTGCCTTGAACTTTGAGCTAAAATAAACCCATTCTCCCTCAAGTCATTTGCATTTGTCACCGTATTTTATCATAGCAAAGGAAAAGGAGACTAAGAAATTGGTGGAAAACCTGAGTATGTGGCTTTTGGGTCTTTGGAACTGTTTGTGGGAAGGATTTGGAAGAGTTTGGAATTTGGGGCTAGAAAAGCCATTGAAAGCTGTGAATAGAATATAATGGGCTTTCTCTTGGGAGCCTAAAAAACAGTGCTGAGAGAAAAGAGGACAGTGGAGGCCTGACTCCTGAGACCTCCAAGAAGGACTGAGTCAGGAAATGGGTCAGGGACAATCCTATGATATTCAATAAGAATCTGGCTTCATTTTGCCACCATTGTGAGGTCTTGAATGAAGTTGAATTTAAAGATAATGACTATTTGTTAGAAAGACGTGTGGACAAGCTTCAAGTCCTTGACAAGAAAGTACAGACAACAGAGCAGCTACAGGGATCAGCACCAGGAGAGAGCAACCTGGACGTCTGCACGGGGACTTCAGGAAAAGGTGTCCTCAGGGTCGGCACACACAGCTCAGAGAGCTGTGGCCCATGGTGACAAGGCCGCACCTCTAAGTGGTGGCTGTCTGTGTGCTGTTGGTCTTGAAAGTATGAAAGACACAAGAAGGAAGGAGTGGTGGAGAGCAGCTGAGGTCAGGCACTGTGTGGCAGGGTCGAGGTCCCCAGAGAGAAGCAAGGCCTCAGAGCCACCGTGAGAAGAAGACGATGCGCAAGCTGTGATAGAGACCTAGAGTGTTGGGGATGCCGGGATCACGGGACATGCGCCAGGAAGAGCTACAGGCATGACGTGGAGTGGACTCAGTTTGAAAGAGAAGCTTAAGGGCTGAAGGAATGGGGTTCTCTGAGCCCTTTGGAGTCCAGCCAGTTTCATCATGAGGCCCAAATGCTGGACATGGGGCTGCAGGATTTGGTTTTGGCCACATTGGATTGGGGGTTTTGGTTTGATTATTTCTTGCTATGCCCTTGATTGTTTCATTTTGAAACTGGAATGTTTATTCTGTGCCATTATATATTAGAAGCATATACATTTTTGATTTTTATGAGTTCACGATTCATTGTTTTGAACTTCTAAAATGTTGAAAAATTTCAAGACTTTGGAGACTTAAAATTGAAATGTGTTTTACATTTACAGTATGAGGGTGTCTTAGTGTTTATTGATGTAAATAAACACCATGACTATAGCATTTTTTATAAAGGAAAAATTTTAATTGAGGCTTGCTTACAGTTTCAGAGGTTTAAGCCCCAGTTATCATCATGGCGGGAAGCATCCTGCAGACAGGCAGCCATGGTGAGGGGAGGGTCTGCAGGCAGCAGGAGAGCAGGGCCACTGACTGGGTCTGGCTCTGAAAAGCTCATCCAGTGATAGTACTTCTTCCAACAAGGCCACACCTCCTAATCCCTCTCAAGCAGCACCATGGCCTAATGACCAAGCATTCAGATACATGAGTTTATGGAAGGGGGTATTCCTGTTCAGATCAGCACACTTTAATCCCTGACCCCATAAGCTTGCAGTCATATCACAGTTCTGAATGCATTCAGTTCAACTTCAAAAGTCCTCTTAGTCTCTAACAGTCTGAACACCATTTAAAAGTCCAAAGTCCCTTCTAAGACTCATGCCAATCTCTTAACTGCCATCCCCTGTAAAATCAAAATGAAAGCACAGATCATATACTTCCAGCATACAATGGCACAGGATACATATTATATTCCAAAGGGAGGACTGGACCAAAACAACACTACGAACCAGCATGGTAAGCTCAAAACTCTGCATCTCTATGTCTGATGTCAAAAGGCTCTTCAGACCTCCACCTCCTTCCATCTTTGTAGACTGCAGCACACTTCTCTCTCTCGCGCTGGTTCCCCTCCCTGTTCGCAGCTTTCCTCTGTAGGTGTCCCATGTCTCTGGCATCCCCAACATCTTGGGGTCTCCAAGGCAATCCAGGCTTCACTTTCATCGCTTTATACAGTGGCCTCTCTGGGTCTCCATGCAGATACACCCTTGACACATGCTTGGCCTCAGCAGCTTTCCATGGCTGTGGAGGGAGATTCCATAACCCCTTTCTTCTGTCCTTGAACCAGAACCACATGGCTGAAGCTGCCGGGCTGGACCGTGGATGCTTTGTTCAAATATATTTCCAGCAGCTCCCTGTTTTCCCTGGTTTTCTTCTCTGCTTCAGCCTTTCTTTAGTTCCTTTTCACAAGTTGGAGCTTAACTGGGTGAGGTTTTGTCCTGAGGTCACCACTCCCTTTATGCCATGCGGAATCGTGCTTTTCTTTAAGCCTTTCATCTTCTGAGCACCGGACTTAGCTCCATTATACTTTCTGGTGTTCCTTTTCTCCTCGAACTATACAGTTTGTATTTTTCCTTGCTCAGCACGCTCCTTTTCATTATAGAGCTGTGTAAGAGTGGCTACTAATAACCATGCGACAGTTAATGCAGAACTGTCTGGAAATCTCCTCTGCCAGTGCCATTAATCTGAAACTTTTTAATTTACCCCCAGGCAGATTTTTCTGACAAAGGCAAAAAGCAGCCTCTTTTCTTTTCTTTTCTTTTCTTTTCTTTTCTTTTCTTTCCTTTCCTTTCCTTTCCTTTCCTTTCCTTTCCTTTTCTTTTCTTTCTTTTTTTTCTTTTTCTTTTTCTTTCTTTTTTTTTTGCCAAAATATTGCAAGATGGTCTCTAGGCCACTTACTAATATTCTTCTTCTCTGAACCCTCTTGAGCTAGGCTGTCATAATCTCCATTGCCCTCTGCACGATTCTCTATCACGTTTCTACTAGTATTGCCCATTAAGCCTCATTTAAAGCATTCAGCTGCTTTCCTGGTCCAAATTCCCAAAGTTCACATTCTGCCAATAAGCAACATGGTCAGGCCTATCACAGCAACCCCCACTTCTGGTACCAATTTCTGTCTTAGTCGGTATTCTATTGCTGGGAAACGAGACACCATGGCTATGGAGACTTTTATAAAGGAAAACATTTAATTGGGGTTTGCTTACAGTTTTAAAGGTTTAATTTATTGTCATCATGTCCAGCTCCCTTTCTCTACTCTTAATAAACCCATGATCCTCTGTCCAGGGAATGATGACACCCACAGTGGTGACAGACAGGCAGACATGGTTTGGGAGGGGGAGCTAGAGTTCTACATCTGGATCTGTGGGCATCAGGAAGAGCAAGAGCCACTTCCTGCCTGGGCTTCTGAAACCAACACGGTCATCCCTCCTAATCCCTCTGTTACCACTACGCCCTGATGACCAAGCGTTCAAGTCCGTAAGCCTCGGGGCATCTCTAGTCAGACCACCATGGAGGGTAACTTGAGACTCCGGGGACAAGGAGAAGAAGGATATAGGTTAAAGTGATATGTCCGTGTGTCAAGTTGGCAAGAGGTGAAATTGTGATGATTAGTTTTATTTATTGTCTTGATTCTATCTAGAATCATCTGAAAAGTCAGTCCCAATGAGAGATTGTCTAGGTTGGCTTGCTGGAATGTCTGTAGGGAATTATCTTGATTTATGGGAAGCCCTGCCTACTGTGGGTGTCACCATTCCCTGGACAGAGCATCATGGGTTTATTAAGAGTAGAGAAAAGGAGCTCGGCATACAGTTTTAAATTCATTGCTTTCTTCACTGGATGTAATGTGACCAGTTCAGGTCCCTGACCCCTGACTTCCTTGCAGTGATGCACTGTAACTTAGAATTGTGAGTCAGATAAACATATTCTCCCTTGAGTTACTTTTGTTAGAGTTTTTGTTGAGGCAACCACAAGGAAGGACAGTCCCACTCCCCTTGCCATTCCTGTCCTTGCAGACATCGGGTCTCTAGTTTGATAATCCTTGAGTCAGTGCCACATGTCCATCTGTCCTCTAGCTTTCCTCTCTGGCTTCACTTCTGCCTTGGTAAGTGTATGTCCTTATTTAAACTGCTTTATTCTTAGTTTGCGTGCGTGCGTGCGTGTGTGCGTGCATGCGTGCATGCGTGCGTGCGTGCGTTAAAAGGAAGCAGAGCCAGGCTGTGTCGCAGCTCGTAGACTGCAGAAGCATGCACACAGTTCTGCCGCTTTCTTCCTGGAGCTGAGGGCTGCTCAAAGGCTCTTCCCAGCCCTCCTTTCTAAGCCCCTTGTCTGGCCTGTGACTTCAATCACTCCTTTTAAAACAGCTATGGCTCTAGTTGGTTTTCCTCTAGATTTTTCCATATCTCTGCTGTCTTTTACAAATTTTATAGAACTTTTGCTCAAGTCATTGGTTTCATATGGCTTTTCTGCCCTTAGTTAAGACTGGGGAAGGTGGTTTGCTCGTTTGACCTGTGTGCTCTGGTGATGCAGACTGTACAGTTATAACTTACCCTTTGCCTGTATTCCAGCTGACGTTGCCCAGCAGTTCCAGTTTGCTGTGAGAGTCATTGGCAGCAACTTCGCTCCAACTGTTGAAAGAGATGAATTTCTAGTAGCTGAAAAAATCAAGAAAGAACGTATGTATTTTTCTTCACTATTTTGTGTTGGATTATGAAACTTGTGAAAACTTATTTCTGTGTGACGTGTGTGTATGTGTATATGTGCCTATGTATTTGTGCATGTATATATGTGCTCACGTGTGTCTGTGTGGTCACATATATGTGCATATGCATATGTATGTATACATATGTATATATATGTGTCTATCTGTGTTTATGTATGTATCCACACATTTATGCGTGTATATATCTGTATACATGTGTTTGCATGCATACCTGTATATGCATGTGCTCTGAGTGCTGTTCTCAAGTATGTTTTAATTACAGATACTTTTAAAAATAAGGACAGTTTAATTTTTTCTTGGCATTATAATTATTAAAGTATAGTGGAGGTTTGTTTTAAACTGTCATAACTCTGTAATTTAGTTTTCAAATACAAAAGATAAAAGTCACTGTCACTTCCTGCCCTCTGGCCCGCAGTGTCTAGTGTAGCAGTGGCCGCTCTCGGAGGCACTGCTGCCTCACTGAGGCGCCGTGTGAGCTTCTCCTGAGCTGGCACTTCAGGCTCTCCCAAGCGGGAGCCCCTGGAGAAGAAGCTCTCTCCACTCATGGCGCTTGGTCTGGGTTGGGTGAGGTGGGCTCTGTCACCCCTCTCAGCTTCTGGAGTGCTTTGTGGAGTCTAGGCTCTGCGTGGCAGGCTGTCCCCAGCAGTCTGTGGGAGAGCTGTCCTGGTCCTGGTTTGGAGAGTGCATTTTGTGTGTTTGTGAGCATGCTGCAGCCGGGGCCTTTTAGAGGGACTTAAAAACCTGCCTTGGGTATTAGCAGCTTCCTGTTAAACTTCCCAAATGAAGTGGGCTTTGATTTCGGTTCTAAATGTTTGCCGGTTTGGCCGTAGCACCCCTAGGAAGTCATTCTGCACGGCATAGTATCCTGCCCGGAGCTGTTGCATTAGGCATTGCACGGGCCAGTGATCTGTGTGGATGTTGTGTTTCAGAGATAACACAGAGTCAGGGAGTGGAGGCTGTGGCCCCACAGTGATTGGATCTAGTGCCTTTGCCTATCGAGGACTTGAGCGGTGTGACTCTAAGGACCCAGCTCTGGAGTGGCCGCCCACCGTGGCCCTCTTTGTCAGTTGCTTTACTGTGTGGTTTTAAGTTACCCAGAGTCGACTCTGGTTGGAAAGCAGTGGTGGGAAAATGCATCCCAGAAACAGATGACGCATAGACTGTCAAGGCCCACCATCCCATGGAATGCACGTGTTGAAGTCTCATACCACCCACTGCTTCCTGCCCCGGCCGAGGAGCCATCTCTGCTCAGCATGCCCGTGCTCTGTGTGCTGCCACCTTGTCCCATGAGCCATGTTGCTCCCTTCACAGTCACTAGAGCCAGGGCTGTTCTCAGTGCACTGTGCTTCTCATGGCCCGGCTGCCTCCCCTCCCCAGAAGCTAGGAATGTACGCGTGCGGGCTGCCTTGGCTTTCTTAGTGGCCCCAAGGCAGAAGGATACTGACCCCTGTAAATCAGGTATGCTAAAGCAAATCAGAGTGCTTCCTGCAACTGAAGGATCGGGTTTGGTTTTGGTGGAGGTCACAGGCACCCCCACCCCTGGCTCTTAGACCCTATCTCACTAGTTAAATAAGTAGAAAAATAACAGTGGGTATCTAACCTGTTACTAAATATTGAAGCTTACTTTCCTTTCGTGCCTGTCAAGTTTCTCATAGAAATGTGAATTCTTTTCATGAGCTCCAAGGTGCTTACACTCTAGATTACTACCAAGAACCCTGACTATTTGGTGTCATAGAAACATAATTTCCTTTGTGAATTTGACTTTGTGGCCTCCTGGTAAGCTTATTGCCAGTGTGTGACACAATGAAGTCATTACCATAGAGTTTCAAGGAAGACACATAATAATCAAGAATGATAAATGAACAATACAAATAATATTGAAAATAAAATTAATAATGATATTAATGGATGGACATTTAGTTTAAAACAGTGATTATTTTATACTGAAGCAAGATGGAATACTTCTGTACATCTTGGCAAAAATGTGGAATATGACTTTTGTTGGGGGTGGTTGGACAAGGTCTCATCCCTGTGTATCCTTGGCTGGTCAGTAAAGCTGGCCTTGAGCTTACAAAGATCCACCTGCCTCTGCTTCTGAGTGCTAGGGTTAAAAGCATACACTGCCACACCTGGCTAGAATGTGGTTTTTTAAGTCAGATAAACTGTCATGCTCGCTGATCCTGTGAATTTATAATTTCCTAGATAACGTCACTCTCCATCCCTCCCTCCAGGTACCTGTTATCAGTTAGTAGGATTGAGGGTAGTTTGCCTCACCAGGGATCTGTAGACAGTCCTCTCTATCCCAGCCCGAGAGTCTCCATGTTTTACGTGTGTCAGAGAAGCAAGGCAAGCTGACCAAACTGATGTTGCTAAGTCTCCTTGTCCTGTTCTTTGCATTCTTAGGCTCAGGATTCTTTTCCGCACATCCCAGTCTGTTAGCACAGATGCAGTGACTTTCCTCACACTGAGCTGTGGTGTGTGCGACTAATAGGCTTAATTAATTCCTTTTCTAAACTTTCAGTTATTCGACAAAGGAGAGAAGCGGACGCCGCACTGTTTTCAGAGCTCCACCGAAAGCTTCATTCGCAGGTACAGTGAGGTCTTCTGGGAGTCTGTGAGTGGAGAGAGGCTCCAGGATGCTTGGTTGCCCTTGGGTGCTGTCCTTTAAAACTCCCTGTGATCTCTAAGGCTTTTAGTTGTAGAGAGGCATCTGCCTGAGAGGTTCAGTATTGAGTGTTAGTTGGACTTCCTGTTGCATAGGAATTGGACCCTCCAGTTTGCATTGCAATTCCTTGATGTCATTGCCAGGAGTAGGCATGCTGTGTGTGTCTAGACCTGGCCCTGTCACAGCAGACGCTCCCAGGGCTGATGCAGTTGTCTCTGAACTCATTTTATTGCTGTCATGATAACTAAAGGGGAATATCTTCCCAAGCTAATATTTTGATAACGATTTGTCAGCTTCCGTCAGAGATAGTTTTGCCCCAAGGTAGATTTTGTGGTTTCTGACCATAAACTAAGTATACCTAGCACTCTATCCCCTCTGTAGAGAGAATAAGGACCTGGAGGGTTCGGGTTAGCTCAGCAGGGCCGTCTCCAGGGCTGTGGAGATTGAACCAGCGTTCTCCCGGGCCTCGCCTCTTCATGCCCTGAAATGAGCTCCGTGCTTGCTGAGAGCCTTGACCCCTCAGTGCAGCTTCCTGAACTTCCTCACCAGGGAGGAGTCCGTCTCCATCTTGGCAAGTGCTTCGGAAGTAAGACACGAGCTTCCTGTGCAGCCCATGTCTTCCAGGGAAGGGTTTCAAACTGGAGTATCGCTTTCACTTGTCTTCAGTCTCTCTCTGTACTTGAGGTGTGACCTGGGAATTTAGTGTGCTGTAGGTAGGGAGCTGTGTGACCTTGCTGGGATCACGGAGGTAGTTGTGTGCAGCGAAGCCTGTTGTCTGTTGCTGTGGCCACTGGATGGAGGTGCACTTGGGAAACTGAAATTTAAGAAGGTTGTTTCCTAAAAGTTTGTTTGATCCCTGTTTAGCCCTGTGCTTGCTTGCTGGCCTGCCCCTCCCCCCGCACCCCCTTTTTATATAGTCTTTAACTGTTTAACCTGGGTTGTGCTGAAGCTCACTGTGTGGCCCAGGTTGGCCTTTCCGCTCCAGTCCCCCCAGTTCTGGGATTACAGGTATAAGCCACCTCAGCTGGTTCCTAAACATGGTTATAAATGGCGACCAACCTCCTACAGCAATCCCACAGAACGAACCTAGTTGAAGTCTTCATTCTGGAAATGAACGATTATTTAACAATTGGAGACAATGACCTAATACTAAAGCAGGAAATATGCCCAGATAAATAGCCAGCCTATCTTTCTGATAAAAAATAAATAAATCCTGCTCTTCAAAGTGTAAGGCTCATGGATACTCTTTTTGTCCTGTTTTCTGTTCAGTGGGGGCCTCTCATTTGCTGTGTATGCCGTGGGTGCCGTGGGAGGAAGGCTCAAGGGTTTGGGTTGTTTGCAGAGCTGTAGCAGGGAGGGTCCAGGTGCGACATAAGACAGTCGGTTGAGCTGAGTTCCAGTGTGGCCGGTAGCAAGGGCGGTGGCTTGTCTGGGGATGAAGCCTGTGTGCAGCTGGGAATGATGAGACAGTGATGGCGTGGTGAGTTAGGGCAGGTGCTGGGCAAACCATGGCTTTCATATCCCTCCACTTTAGGATGATGCTTTTGTCTACACTGAGAATCCAGTGCAGGAAGCCGTGTCTGTATCAAGGCCCTTCTGATAGGAATCTGAGGTGTCTGCTTCTGAGGGCTGGCTGTGGGAGCTCAGCCCTCGACCCTGCTAGAGGGTTGTCCTTACTGCCTTTGCTCCCTGTCTTAGTTAGGGTCTTAATGCTGTGAACAGACACCAAGACCAATACAAGTTTTAGAAAAGACAACATTTAATTGGGGCTGGCTTACAGGTTCAGAGGTTCAGTCCATTGTCATCAAGGCAGAAGCATGGCAACATCCAGGCAGGCATGGTGCAGGAGGAGCTGAGGGTTCTACACCTTTATCCAAGGAAGCCAGGAACAGACTGGGCATCCTCAGGCACCTAGGAGGAAGATCTCCAAGCCCATCCCCACAGTGACACACTTCCTCCAACAAGGCCACACCTAATAGTGCCATTCCCTGTGATGAGCACATACAAACCATCACACTCCCCCAGGTCGATTGCTTGGTACCATCTGAGCTTCCGCTGGAACTGGCTGACGTGCGGGGAGGTAGCTGGGTGGGGAGGAGGCGGATGGAGCTGAGGGTGAACTGTGGGCCTGGGGCCCGGCGAAGCCATCTTGGCTCCTTGGAATGGTAGCTTTTGGGCTGCTAAAGCCTCTTGGTTTCCTGTTCCCATCTGAGCCTCTTCACCTGGCTGTCAGCACCTGTCACCTACGGTAGCAGCAGTGTGGCGACACACTCCTGTATCTCAGAACTGGGGAGGCTGAGGGGACAGAGGGAGGGGAGAGAGGACTGTGTGGGGCAGACAGGGTCCTGCAAGACACGGACCCTGTGAGGTCTGTCTCATCCATTCCCTTGCTGGATGAAGTGCTATGTCCTGAGGAGCACAGCAAAGGCTCCAGCCCTTTCCCTGAGTGCGGTGCAGATCCTGTCATTCTATTCGCAGTGTCTGGGCCCCAGTTCTAGTCTATAGATCTGTTCATGGTTTCTGCTCATCGCTGGATTCCTGGAGATTCCTCTGGGACCCTCTCCCGCTGTGCAACTTGCTGCATGTTTGTTTCTGTTAGAAGCATCTGGGTGGAGTTCTTTCCGTTCTTCTCTTCTCTTTCCATAACACTCCTTCCTGCTCCAAATGGGGCATTGACCAAGAAAACCAGTTCACTTTCCCCTAGAGACAAGGTTACAGTATGTAGTCCTGCCTGTCCTCGAACTCACAGAGATCTGTTCATCTCTGCCTCCTGAGCACTGGGATTAAGGGTGTGTGCCAGCATGCCCAGCTTAATCCACAGATTTTTGGTAATTACTTTTATCATTAGTGTGTTTGGTAAATTTTACTAATCCAAAGCAGGGTAACTTTGGGATTTGTTTCCATGGCGATAAGGACCTGGGGGTGTTGGTCACAGAGAAGACTGATCGAGTGCGGTCTTCTGAGGGGTGGCGCCATGTGTGGCCCATGAAGTGAGCTCAGATTAATGGATTAATGAATGGATTAATTAAATGGATGTCTATTTTGGAAATAAGTATAGGAGAGAAAATAAAACAAAGTTGATACCATAGCTCTTGTAATATTATTTCTTATCTAAACAGGGAGTTTTGAAAAATAAATGGTCAATCCTCTACCTCTTGCTGAACCTTAGTGAGGATCCTCGCAAGCAAGCCAGCAAGGTGGGTAATCGAGCAGCAGGGGAGTCATGAGGGAAGGCTAGGCCATGTTTCATAGGAAGGTGGGTGAGTGGGTAGCAGTAGAGTCATGAGGGAAGGCTAGACCATGTTTCATAGGATGGTGAGTGAGCGGGCAGCAGTGGAGTCACGAGGGAAGGCTAGACCATGTTTCATAGGAAGGAAGATAGTGGGAGACGAGCAAAGGCCCACCAGAGCCTGGCAGCCGTACCATTTCTTTTCCGACGGCAGCTTCTGGAAGGTGTGTTTTAAAATTGCTGTTCTGATGCTGCAGTGTGCACTGAGCAGCCCAAGTTCAAAGACCTGACACAGAAATTAGGAAATTAGGACCATCCGGAAATTAGGACCATCCGGAAATTAGGACCATCCGGAAATTAGGACCATCCGGAAATTAGGACCATCCGGAAATTAGGACCATCCGGAAATTAGGACCATCCGCCTGGGAGGTCTGCAGTTCTGAGAGCTGTCATACCACAGGCTTCCTGCTGTGACTCCCTGGATTTACCAGAGCCCTGGCTCCTCCCCGCTGTGGGGTCCTAGTACTGGAGGATGTGCTGCAGACATTTGACTGGCAGGGCTGAGGAGCGGGGATGGAGGATTTGGTCCAACCTCCTCCTCATGCAGCAGCGATGGACTTGTAAACTTGTTTGTGTTTTATGTTGAAGTCTAGAGAATGCCTGATACTGTCAATTATGAAATTTCAGAAGCAGTTTCATTGGCTTGTTTGAATAAGTGTGAAATTCAAACCAATTGCAGAAATAGCACGGGAATAGGCATATAAAATCCCGTGGGTTTGGACGAATCGTCCTGCAGCTTCTTGCCTGTGTGTTTACCGTGCACCTCATTTCAGGTGACCAGCTATGCTTCACTATTTGCACAAGCGCTACCCAGAGACGCCCACTCGACGCCTTACTACTATGCCAGGCCTCAGACCCTCCCATTGAACTACCAGGACCGCAGCACGCAGGCGCAGAGCTCCGGCAGCTTGGGCAGCAGCGGCATCAGCAGTATCGGCCTGTGTGGCCTCAGTGGCCCCACGCCTGTGCAGCCTTTCCTTCCCGGGTAACTTGAGCGCGTGCTCGCGCTCTCTCTCTCTCTCTCCCTCACACACACACACACACACACACACACACACACACACACACACACACACATACACACACAGAGGATAGAATCACAAGAACAAGAAGCAGCTAGGGGCTTCTGTGCTTCCCACCCATGCTGCCAGGGTGTTGGTGTGTCTCTCAGTGTTGTAGGTCTGTTCCCAGGGTTTTAGCAAGCTGTTCTTGTTGGACTCAAAACTTTAAGAAGTAGCAGGGAGAATCCTCCGTAGGTTGTGGTTTTCAGACTCTCGAGTAGTGCTGTGAGCAGAGAGGACAGCAGGACAGCAGCTAAGCAAGGCAGGGTGAGCTCCGTGCCGTTGTCATTCCTGGTGATCACAGTGTGACAGGATTGAGCTGGACGATTTCCAGAGGAGCGCTGATCAGAGAATCCGCATCAAAAGCTCGATGCCTTCCACATGAGCACGGTGGAATCGCATGTCACTTTGAGTTCTAAACTAGCACAGACGGTATTGAGGGTGGGCTGTGTGGACCACACACAGATTGCTCTGTGACGAACTGACCCACGGACCATATTCAGCTGAGAGGGTCTCATCTGTGACCTTAGAACTTAGAACTTATTGCCGCCATGAAGAGTTGTATAGTCGATTTTGAGCAGAATTAGGCATTTACATTTTTTTTCAGAAGCACAGTATTACTGAAGGCTGTCGCTAAGCTTGTGCCCACCAGGGGTCGTGTAGGACAGGACTGGTAGTCCTTCTCACGCTGAGGGTGGTGCCAGATGGGAGTGGGCGCTCCTCCTACGGAGGGTCCCCAGAACACTGTACAGACCCCTAGGATAGCAGGTGCAGTGCGCGCCTGTGGCTGTTGGAGTTCTGAGAAGCAGTACTTTGTTACCGTCGTCACTAGGCATAACCAGCAGGTCCTTAGGATTTCACAGAGCGACTGTCAGGTATTTTCTGGGTTCCTTTTGCATTTCATTTTATGTATTAGTATATTTTTCAAGTGGATTAGACTGCAGTATAGTATGCACACAGGGTGTGGTGGGGGCTGGTGACCACAGATGGGACAGGGCCCAGGGGTTGAGACCTATCAACTCAGGAAATGTTGAATGAGTGAAAGGCCATGATCTTGGACATGAACTAGTGTAGGATTTCAGGCTGCTTCTGTGTAGGCTTGATGTGTGCTGTGTGTTTGTAGAGAACTCAGGTAGAGAGGTATGGACACTGGGTGAGATGTCCAGTTGGGAGTAGGTCTGAAAACTGGGTCAGTGTCCAGAGACAGTGCAGGGGACCAGGAACCGACTGTTATGGGGACATATGGTTCTGGAGAGCCCTGCATCAAATTTATAAAGTAATGTAGTTAGTGTAATAACATAAGGAAAATTGCTAAGAGTGTTCTGTCTCTGGTGGGCAGTCTGCTTATTTGAAGCCACAAATGTTTCTTTCTTACTTTCTTTCTCTAGACAGTCTCATCAAGCTTCTGGAGTGGGTGACGGCCTGCGACAGCAGCTGGGGCCTCGTCTGGCGTGGACTCTGACGGGAAATCAGCCTTCTTCACAAACCCCTACCTCCAAGGGTCTCCCAAATGCTCTTTCTCGAAACCTGACAAGGTCAAGGAGAGAAGGGGATCCGGGTGGTAAGATGAGTTTTGCCGTTTAGAAACCAGCACCTCATCTGCAGCGATTCCTTAGTGTTCACGGAATGAAACCCGGGGTCCCTGCTGTGACCAGATGCCTTGTGAGCTCACTTCACGTTGGCCGCTGGTGTCTGGTTGGTCTGTTCCCTCTCTGTTGCACTCTGCCTCCTTGTCCCAGTCCCTCCCCATCTCAGTCTGTCGTCCCTCCTGGGAAGTCATGCAGATCATCAGGAAGGTTACTTGAGTCCAAGTCCAACCTCTGTGGAGGCTGGTGTCCATCCTGTTTGTGGTGCTAGTTTTTAGCACAGTGTTGCCTGCTCTGTGAGGGAAACTCATGGATGATTCCTGTGGCGTGAGGTGAAGACCTCTGTAAGGGTTTGACAATTGTGTTAGATTGCCAGGGAGTTGTGAGTGTCTTTCATGAGTCTGCCTCACGCAGCAGTGTTTGGTGGGTAACTAGTACTGAGTTACTAGTCTTAGAAATGGGCTCTGCTTTTGGTTCATGGTCTGCCAGTTCTGAGGCTGTGACCACTGCATCCCCTCCTTAAGGGCAGCCAAGGGTCCAGTGCCATTTGTAGCCAAAGGGACATGAACGCCTCTGACCATGCAGCTGTCCCAATGGAGAACCGTCTCAACCATGTTATCCTGCCACGCGTAAGGGCGCATTCAGGGCCAGGTGTGTGTGTGTGTGTGTGCGCGCGTGTGTGGAGCAAGCCAGGGCACTGTCCTCAGCCTTCACACCTGTGTCCCCCATATAGCCAGAGGGGACCTGATACGGCCGGGTGAGCGGGCCGTGGGGTGAGTAGGACACTGTCCTCAGCCTTCACACCTGTGTCCCCCATATAGCCAGAGGGGACCTGATACAGCTGGCTGGGCGGGCCGTGGGGTGAGTAGGACACTGTCCTCAGCCTTCACACCTGTGTCCCCCATATAGCCAGAGGGGACCTGATACGGCTGGCCGGGCGGGCCGTGGGGTGAGTAGGACACTGTCCTCAGCCTTCACACCTGTGTCCCCCATATAGCCAGAGGGGACCTGATACGGCTGGCCGGGCGGGCCGTGGGGTGAGTAGGACATTGTCCTCAGCCTTCACACCTGTGTCCCCCATATAGCCAGAGGGGACCTGATACGGCTGGCCGGGCGGGCCGTGGGGTGAGTAGGACACTGTCCTCAGCCTTCACACCTGTGTCCCCCATATAGCCAGAGGGGACCTGATACGGCTGGCCGGGCGGGCCGTGGGGTGAGTAGGACACTGTCCTCAGCCTTCACACCTGTGTCCCCCATATAGCCAGAGGGGACCTGATACGGCTGGCCGGGCGGGCCGTGGGGTGAGTAGGACACTGTCCTCAGCCTTCACACCTGTGTCCCCCATATAGCCAGAGGGGACCTGATACGGCTGGCCGGGCGGGCCGTGGGGTGAGTAGGACACTGTCCTCAGCCTTCACACCTGTGTCCCCCATATAGCCAGAGGGGACCTGATACGGCTGGCCGGGCGGGCCGTGGGGTGAGTAGGACACTGTCCTCAGCCTTCACACCTGTGTCCCCCATATAGCCAGAGGGGACCTGATACGGCTGGCTGGGCGGGCCGTGGGGTGAGTAGGACACTGGTGGTGCAGCTGCTTTAACCCCAATATACTTGTTCAAGGCATAAATACGTCTTTTCAGCCACAGTTTTAAAAAGGGTTCCAGAGTCGTACTTGCTGCTTACAAGAGATATATTTTGAGTAGAGAGTTACAGACAGGTTTAAAGTAAGCAGGTGAATGATGTATGCTTGTGAAACCAACCACGGGGGCAGAGCCTCTGTAGAAGATGGAGGTAGGCCTTTGGAACAGGGAAGGTCTCCTTGAGGAAGGCTGAGTGAGTCTGGCATGAATGCTGGAGTAATACACCCCGCCCACACCAAGGTGGACAGGGGAAGGAGGCAGAGGAGGAGGCTGTGTTAGCGGGAAAGGGCGGACGCCGGGAATGGGCAGACTCCGTGTGGGGTTGGCGGGACACTGCTAGCCTTCCTCTGCACAGCGTGAAGGAGGTGCCCACGCTGCACTCTGCCATGTTGGAGTGCTGACTCCTTCTGACCGGCTCTGGCTTCCCTCAACAGCCTGGGTTCTGGGTGTTCGGCATCCTTGCCCTCATTTTTGCCTAACACCCTAAGTTTATTGTATTTGTTCAGAAGAACTGGGGAGGCTGGTGTCTTTTCTGAGCCATAAACTCTGTTTCTTGCGGTGTTAGGAGGATTCTGTTCCTGTCTCACCATGCAGTAAGCTGGAATTACAGAACTCTCCTATCGTGCACTCCCTCTGGTTCATTTATGTTGTTATCTGATGGTCACAGGACAGCTTGTCCTCAGAGACCTTCAGGGGGACCCTGTAGGCGCACCGCCCCTCAGAAAACCCACGCCTTTCTGTCTGACATTTCTTTTGCTTCTTGAGCTCACTTTCCGAGTTGATCTGTGTGGTCAGGGAGCATGTGTGTAACACGCAGTAATCAGTCATGTGACTCACTTCACGTGGAGAGCGCTCCTCACTGTCTTACACCTCATGTTGCAGGCACGTTGGAAGTTACTGAAGCAGCCCTTGTGAGAGACATTCTCTACGTATTCCAGGGCATTGATGGCAAAAACATCAAAATGAGCAGCACTGAGAACTGTTATAAAGTGGAAGCGAAGGTAAGCCACCAGAGAGAGTCCAGGCCCGGCTCCTTACCAGAGCCACTCCTGGGGCTGGGCGGACTCGACACCAAACAAGTTGCCCAGCCTGATTTCACTTCTTGCCCTGACCTTTTGTGGCTGATGTGATCTGTCACGGTCCCTCTGTGGCAGTGCCTTCCTGACGCAGTCTTCCCACAGCCCTGCTCCTGTGAGTGTCTGCCCTGCTGTCAGCTCTTCTCAGCAGGACAGAGGTCATCCTGTCCCCAGAGTGGTCCTGCAGAGCGACACAGTGGGAGCCTCTCACTGCGGCCTCCTTGCCGCTGTGCAGCCTCCCTGCTGCTGTGTTCGGCCTTGGGGGTGTGTTACTTGGGGGTGTGTTACTTGGGGGTGTGCTAGTGACTTTTAACTCCCTTTGGTGCTCATGTTTACGATTGGAATATTAGAACAAGTGGCCTGGGCTAGTGAGGAGGTCTGCCGTTCACTTTGAGTTTTACTTTTTAGGCCAACTTAAATAAATCTTTGAGGGACACGGCCGTCCGGCTGGCTGAGTTGGGGTGGCTGCATAATAAGATCAGAAAGTACGCTGACCAGAGGAGTCTGGACCGCTCATTTGGGCTCGTCGGTCAGGTATGTTCGTTCATCCTCCTTAGTCTCCTTAAGGGCGGAGTGCGAGGTCACTGCCAGGCAGGGTCCACTGGGAGGATGCAGTCTCTGGGAACTGTGAGAGAATGGCAGAGGGAAGAGCTTGGGAGAGGGAGGGACTTTGAAGTGGGACAGCTTGGACCTGCCCTATAGCCATCACTGCCGCCTCAGGAGAAGGAAGGGCCCTGAGGATAACCATATCTTCAGGTGCCCCACAATTCTAATGCTGCAGATGTGGGAAGGGGGGACCTCCTGCTGTCACTGCCAGGGTGTCCGTGGTGGGCACAGAGGGACCTACTGCTGTGCCACTTGAAACAGACACCTTTGCCTCTTGACTACTGGATCTTGAGGGAGCAGCAGATATAAAAGTGAGCGTGGGATACTTCCAAAGGCCCAGCCTCTTGGACAAGTTTAGTGGTCCATGCTTTGGTCTCAGTTGGATTATTAGGTAGGAATTGCTGCCAACATTATTGACAGAAATTTACCGCGAGGCTCACAGAGTCGGCACAGAGAGATGCTGCAGTGTGACTGCTGGCGGGGTACATGACAGGGCCGTGTGGCTGGCGACAGGAGCGTGGTAGGGGCAGCGTGACTAGTGACCAGGAGCCTGGCAGGGCTGTGTGGCTGGTGGTCAGGAATGTGACTTTGAAGTGAGGCTTTACGTTTGATAGCATGCCACCATGCACAGATTGTGTTCATTCACCATAGTTTCTTTCTATAACAGAAGGTGAGGAGAGACTGCCTAGTTAGCTCCTGGTTATGAGTCTTGCAGTTTCCTCTTGGTTCCGTCCAAGGAATTGGCCCACTGGCCATCGCTGGCCACTGCCCTTCTCCTCCTCTGAGGACTGACATTAAAAGAAGGCCTGGCTCGGGCCAGGGCCTTTAGCACAGAAGCAGAATCCATTACCTTTCCTTGCTTTCCTTGTAGTTGTGTCTGGGAGAACGTGTGACAGATTGTATGACAGTCTCACTTCTTTGTGGTTGCGTGGAAGACATGGTGTAGATGTCATGCCCATTGACACATGCTTCCACATTTGGCTGTTGTGAGCAGTGCTGCAGCAACGACAGTGCAGCTCTCCCTCAGCACACTGTGAGCAGTGCTGCAGTGACGACAGTGCAGCCCCCCCAGCACACTGTGAGCAGTGCTGCAGTGACGACAGTGCAGCCCCCCCCAGCACACTGTGTGAGCAGTGCTGCAGTGACGACAGTGCAGCCCCCCCAGCACACTGTGTGAGCAGTGCTGCAGTGACGACAGTGCAGCCCCCCCAGCACACTGTGAGCAGTGCTGCAGTGACGACAGTGCAGCCCCCCCAGCACACTGTGTGAGCAGTGCTGCAGTGACGACAGTGCAGCCCCCCCCAGCACACTGTGTGAGCAGTGCTGCAGTGACGACAGTGCAGCCCCCCTAGCACACTGTGAGCAGTGCTGCAGTGATGACAGTGCAGCCCCCCCAGCACACTGTGTGAGCAGTGCTGCAGTGACGACAGTGCAGCCCCCCCAGCACACTGTGCGAGCAGTGCTGCAGTGACGACAGTGCAGCCCCCCAGCACACTGTGTGAGCAGTGCTGCAGTGACGACAGTGCAGCCCCCCCAGCACACTGTGTGAGCAGTGCTGCAGTGACGACAGTGCAGCCCCCCCAGCACACTGTGCGAGCAGTGCTGCAGTGACGACAGTGCAGCCCCCCCAGCACACTGTGCGAGCAGTGCTGCAGTGACGACAGTGCAGCCCCCCCAGCACACTGTGCGAGCAGTGCTGCAGTGATGACAGTGCAGCCCCCCCAGCACACTGTGAGCAGTGCTGCAGTGACGACAGTGCAGCCCCCCAGCACACTGTGAGCAGTGCTGCAGTGACGACAGTGCAGCCCCCCCAGCACACTGTGTGTGAGCAGTGCTGCAGTGACGACAGTGCAGCCCCCCCAGCACACTGTGTGAGCAGTGCTGCAGTGACGACAGTGCAGCCCCCCCAGCACACTGTGCGAGCAGTGCTGCAGTGATGACAGTGCAGCCCCCCCAGCACACTGTGTGCACAGCACCTAGCCTACAGTGGGGCCTTGGCACTGGAAGTTGTACTGCTTAGTTACCTGAGGAGCCTCGTAGCAGCTGATCCAGTGCTCACCCCAGCAAGCCGTGTGCTGCCTTCCCCTTTCTCCCATCCTCTTGATGATTCTGGTTCTTACTGCAGTTAGGGTGTTTCTCACGTTTGCTTTGCATTTCCCAGATGATTAGTGATTTTGAACATTTTTTTCCTATGCCCATTGGCTCTGTCTTTTGAGAAATGTCCAGTTTAATGCTTTTGAAAATCAGACAGTGGGGGTCTCTCCACCCTTTTATATATTCTGGGTATTGACAAGTTGTCAGATGTGTGTCTTAGATATTTTACCACTGTACGTAAGTGTCTCACATTGTAGGTATTGAAGTCTGTCTTATCTTATTAACCGTAACTGGGTGATATTTGTTAATACTCTTCTGCAGAAGCATGAGTTGCAGCACCAGCGTTTATCTTGCAGTGCTCTTGACACTGGAGGTGTGCGTGTGACTCCTGTACTGAAGCCTTTTCTATCTGTTGTTCTGCTGCTGCAGTCAAGATGCTATTGCTGCCCATATTAGACTGCTTGAGTGCTCTTGGGGTGATCTGTATCCCTGCTGGGGTGTCTTCTTTTGTGCCTGTTGTCTTGGGTCATTGCTGTGCACATTCTCCCTGAGGCTCAGCAGAACCCTTCTCAGACTCAACATGGGGTGGGATTGTGCAGAGGGACACTGGCTGTAGGACAGTTTCCAGCACTCCTCTGGCAAGCCCAGGTGGCCCTGCTGGTCCCCTCTGGCTATGAGAGAGGAGTGTGCTCGTGGACCCGTGCTGTAGGGCATTGTGATGTGGACCCTTCAGTGACTGCAGCTGTGTGGTCTGCAGGTTTGCATTCTCCATGGCAGACGGCAGCCTGAGCGCTTGACTTTACTTTTTAACCTTGTGTAGATTTGTGGTTCTGCCCTCTTGGAGGCTGGGGTGGTGGTTTTGTAAGATGTGATGTTATACCTGAACAAACTCCACATTGCTGCCTCTGTGAACATTAGGGAAACTACTAGTTTAGTAAGGATTTCTGTGCCCTGGGCTAATTATTTCTGTATTTAAAATCTGCCAAGTATGTGTGTGGTGGCGGTGGGAGCTTTGGAAGTGTCAGCCTTCCTTGGGAGCCCAGGACTCCACTCAAAGGTCTTTGTGGTTCCTTAGGTTGGGGCAGTTCATCTTGTAAGTCTGATTTTTGAAGTGTTGCCGTATGTCCTAAGTTGGTGTGTTTTATGCTAATTTTTATAGTTACAGGAGATTAAAATGTTCATTTTATGTTCATTTTTTTTTTAACCAGAAGGATATCTTGTATTTTATGTTCATTTTTACAACTAAAAGAGCATTTCAGTCTTCTGTGTGGTAAAAGGCCCATAATTGACGGGCTTGCGTGGCACTAAGGTCTGCAGGAGCTGTGGAGGCTGCGTGCTTATTTAATGTGGTCGGGCTTCAGCCTTGCTGGTCTGTTTATGGTAGCTTGTCTTGCAGACAGACTTTGGACTGTGTGCTCTGTGCATCGCTTCGGGATCGTGCAGAAGGAGTCTTCTCACTGGGCTGCAGTCCGGCGGGGCCCCTTTACCACTTGTGTCAGGGTCTTTAGTCCAGGCTGGAAATGCAGAGCAGTGTTCAGAGCTCTGGGTGGGAAAGTAAACTACGTCAAAACTGGGGCCAGTAGAAGTTCCTGATGCTTGGAAAAGCATTCAAGAGAGTTTCTGTAACTGTAAAGACTTCTAAAGGACGCCATGCTAAAGAGTCATCCTCTGAAGTGACCCACACGTGTAGCTTCATGAAAACCCCACACATCTCCAATTCTCTTCTGCAAGGTTCAAGCTTCTTGTTATCAAAATAGATGCTACAGTCCGGGACTTGAGTTGCACTGAGCCCCGTGGGAGGCGTGTCTCCTCTGCAGAGTGAGGCGTGGGTGTGTGTGGCCATGCTTTAACCTTGCATATTCTTCCCACAGAGCTTTTGTGCTGCACTGCACCAAGAGCTTAAAGAATACTACAGGCTCCTCTCTGTTCTGCACTCTCAGGTAAGGACTTCCCCTGTGAGTCCTTCAAGTTTCAAGAGTTAGAAAATCAAGAATGTAGAGAGGATTTGTTACTTCATACATATACAAGAGTGATCACTTCCATAGTACAAGATTTGTTCATTGCACCCTAGAGCCAATTAATTGTTCATTTCAGGGTCCTGTCTACCATATAAAGATTATTTGTATGTAGCCTAAGAGTGCTGTAGTTTTACAAAGGACTGCGACTGTATTAGCGTAGCTGTGGCCTTGCTCTCATCTTGTGTGGGTTAAGGGGTGACGGGCTGTACTCACTCACTTCTACTTAACCTTTCCCTGTTGTTTTTTAGCTCCAGCTAGAAGATGATCAGGGTGTGAATTTGGGACTAGAGAGTAGCCTCACACTGCGGCGCCTCCTGGTTTGGACATATGACCCCAAAATAAGATTAAAGACCCTTGCTGCGCTGGTAGATCACTGCCAAGGTCTCCTGAGTTCCTCTTTTCTGTGCTTCTAGACATATTTGAGTGCAAAACTTGTCTGTAGGGAGGGCCAGTGATTCTGCTCTGGTTGAGGGAACAACAAACAGGTCATATAGATACAGATCATAGATACAGATCATAGATACAGTTCATGGATACAGTTTATAGATACAGTTCATAGATACAGATCATAGATACAGTTCATGGATACAGTTCATAGATACAGATCATAGATATAGTTCATGGATACAGTTCATAGATACAGTTCATGGATACAGATCATAGATACAGTTCATGGATACAGTTCATGGATACAGGCTCACAGGGAAAGTAACCTGGGACGGGGCAGCCTGCCATTAGCCTGAGATGGAGCTGGGAAGGAGGTGTTCTGTGTGAGGCTGCTCTGTGTCTTGCAGCAGTCTTGTCTTTAGCTTGGTCTTTAACAGATGTTGCTGTAAGACCTGCTCTTGGATTCCTAGGTGTCTGTTCCTACCCCTCTACTTGCACACCAGAGTGGTCTGTAGAAAGCTAGGGGCCGTGTAAAGCCCTCAGCTTCTGACACAAACTGTCGACTCATGCACTTGTGTTGCTGGGACCCGGTTCTGCTGCTTCTGTATCTTCCTTGGGAGTCCTCCGGGCCCTGTCTGCTGAGCAGTGTCACACCACAGCACTGCACTGCATTACACTGCACTGCACTGCACTGCAGGGACTCCGGCCTTGTGTGCCACACTGCACTGCACTGCACTGCAGGGACTCGGGCCTTGTGTGCCACACCCTAAGTCTTGTCCCTGCTGATCCTTAGACCCTCTGCTTCTCATGGGTACTTAGATGTGAACTAAATTGCAACATGAAGTGTGAGTCTCAAGTGTGTAGGTTGGGCAGCTGGTCACTCTGGTCAGTTTTATGACTGAAAGGCTTCTTGACTGACTCTTACTTGAGTATGTGTAAAGCCAGAAACGGAATCTTAATGCGCAGGCCTTGCTGCATGACACACTGCTAAATACAGAAGTCCTTATTAACTGAGGGAAGCAGGTACACTTTATCCCTGCTACTTGGCTGTCTTTGGTTAGTGTTTAGTGGTTGGTTTGCCACGAATTCAAATTTGGCTATTTCTGTGTATTTTTCCTCATTTCCCCTAGGACGAAAAGGGGGTGAGCTGGCCTCCGCTGTCCACGCCTATACAAAGACAGGAGACCCCTACATGAAGTCCCTGGTGCAGCATATCCTGAGCTTGGTGTCTCACCCCGTTCTGAGCTTTCTGTACCGATGGATATATGATGGGGAGCTGGAGGACACTTACCATGAAGTGAGTACCGAGACCTGGGCTTAAGGGCCATGGTACCACCTTTTCTAGTGCCGTTGATCTCATCCATTACTACCGCCTCTGAACGGGACTGTGCCCGCACCTCCAGTGTCCGTGCTGGGAGCTTGGTGAGGTGTGAGTGAATGTGCAGGCACGGCAGACTGATGGCGGAGCGTGGGCTGCTCTCCCGGGGCTAGGGACTCAGCCTAGGGGAGCTGTCTCTTTACGTGGGTATTTTATAAACTTGGTCAACTTGGTGCTGAGGATTTGAGTGAAGCAAGCTACTACATTTTCCTTTTGAAATATAGGCAGTTATATGTGAGGCAACGTGCATGTTCCTAAAATAACTGACATAGAACCATGTAGCAAAACCAGAGGAGCTTGGTGGGTGGAAGAGGGCTAGGGACAACACACTCGAAAGTGACGTCAGCAGCACAAAGGAATGGAAAGATAGAGACATGATAAAAGCTGTATCATATATCCACATATGCTAAGAGACTAAGAAGTACATAGACCCCACACAAAGTACAGCATTCATGGCAGAAACTCTGATGTTTGCCGCAGATGTTTGTGGGTGTAGAGAGGAAGCTTTTTTAGGTATGTGTGGAGGGGGTTGAAACCAGGCCACATGTTTGCTGGACAAATGCCCCACCACTAACCTATATTCCCAGGCTTCTGACTAGATTTCTGAAATGTATGGTACATAATTGTTCATTATGTTTCTCAGACAGATGTACTGTGATGTAGTATGGTATACATTTGGGGTATTTTTCTGAAGATACCTGCTTGCTTGAAATATGAGTAAGACTTAAGGTTTGATTTATTGTGTGCATGCATGGGTTTGTGTGTGTGTGTGTGTGTACGCGGGCACATGTCATCCAGAAGTTAGTCTCAGTTATTGACCTTCATACAGCTTCTGCCTTCTTCACTCTCTACCTGGATCCTGCTGAGTAAACTAGGCTGGCTTCCCAGAATGCCCCAGGAATCTGCCTGCCTCTCTCTCTCTCCAGCACTTGGATTACAAGTATGTGTCACTGTATCCAGGGTTTTTGCTTGTTTGTTTTTGAATGATATTGTTAATTTTTTTCTATTTTTCCCACATCATATATTCTGATTATGGTTTCCCCTTTCCAACTCCTCCCAGGTCCTCTCTACCTCCCCTCCCACCCTTTATCACTCTCATTAGAATACAAATGGGCATCTAAAAATAATAATAAAATATAGTAAAATAAAAACAAATATGCGGGAATAGGAGAAATAAATGAACACACAGAAGAAAAAGAGCCAAAGAAAGAGCACAAGAAGCATAGATGTAGAGAGGCACACAGAAATCTCATTAAAGCACAGAATGGAAACCATTATAAATTGTGTGTGGGTGAGGATGGTGTCCACAGAGCCCGGAAGGGGGCTTTGGCTCCCTGGATCTGGAACTCTAGGGAGCTGTGAGCCGCCACCCAGTGTGGGTGGTGAGGCTCAACTCGCGCCCTCTGCCGCTGTGATACCTGCTCGGAAGCTTGAGCTGCCTCTCCGGCCTCCTCAGCTTCGTTTGCTTTTCTTTGCTCCCTGAGCCATGCTCCAGCCTGGGCTTTATAAATACTAAGTGAGCGTGTTCGTCTGTTGAGTGCCAGAGTTAGTTCATCTCGTCACTCAGCAAGCATAACCTCAGGTCTTATCCCATGGAAAATTTTAATATTTTTTTCATGCTTTTCTTTGGAGTTAATTTAAAAAGTTCCATGAGTTCTGCAAACATCCCCCTGGGCCCTTCCCTGGGTTATCTGAGAGCTAGCATTGCTCCTCCACTGACCTATCAGCCTCCCCACACCTCCCCACACCAGTGCCTAACCCGAGCTCATATAGCGCTCAGGCAGCACCATGGCCCCTAGTCCTTCCTCTGCCAGTCCCTTTGCCCAAGTGACCCTTGACCTGGTGACCTTTTGACATGGTGACCCTTTGACATGGTGACCTTGGTGTTCCTTGTTCCTTTGGCTGGTGCATGGTGACTGACAGGTAAACCGTTCTCCGTGAGGTTAGTGCAGTGTGGTGTTTGCTGAGGGCTGCGGTGCTTTCCCTGAGTTAACTGTGCTGTGACTTCACACCTGCTTCATTGCTGCTGCGTCTGCTTCCCTCAGCCTTCCCTAACTCCTAGGTCTGCACAAAGCTCGGGCCTTCCGGGGTGTCCTGTGGGCAGGCGAGGCTCAGTGAGGCGAGCAGCAAGGACAAGATCTGCCCAAGCCTGTTTCAGTCTAGAACATTGTGAGACTTTTGACCATTTCCTGTCCCTCAATATAGGTCCTTGATATCCTTCATTGTCCAGTGAACTCTATAAGCAGTTTTCATCCAAGTTGTAAGTCACGTTTGGGAAGGTTATCTTTAACTGCAAATAGTAGATTTACCATACACACTTGGTAGCTTAGTTAATTACATTGTGTATTTGATTTTTTTGTGTGTAATACAAATTTTGAAGATTTTGCTTTAGTCCTCAGGTTAATTTTTCCTCAGCTTGGTCAAAGTCAATTATGATTTAATTGTGAAATTTAATTTTTTTTAAGTGCTGACTCAGTGACTTTAAGTAAGTAGTTTATGGAATATCTGCAGAGGGAAGTGCTTCTTCAGTCATTGGAAGGTGTAAATACTGTAAAGAGAAACTGGAAAGGGAAGCCTAGTAGATGGCTCCTGCGGTCACTGTTGATGGTCAGCCTAAGTAGATGGCTCCTGTGGTCAGTGTTGATGACCAGCCTGAGTAGCCCGAGAAGCGCCTGGTAAAGCATAGTCACCTGGGTGTGTCTGAAAAAGAGCTCAGTGGGGACTAGTTAGGAGGGTACACCTACCTGGGGTGTAACTCAGCGGGGACTAGTTAGGAGGGTACACCTACCTGGGGTGTAGCTCAGCGGGGACTAGTTAGGAGGGTACACCTACCTGGATGTAGCAGCATCCAGAGGCAGGCTGGGATGCAGGTTCAGCTAGAGAGGAACAGAGCAAGCCAGCGGGGGCAGTGGTGGGGGCAGCGGGGGCAGCATCCTCTGCTCTGCATCCCCCCCCCCCCCCCCCCCCGTCGATGCAGCCTGGGAAACATGAGCCAGAATAAACCTTCCTTCCTTACGCTGCTTTAGCAAGTCTTTTGCCACAGTCTATGCTCTGCAGCAGACGAGCAGAGAGAAGAGACAGTCACTGGCGGGAAGTGCGGTAAGGGTGTTCAGTTTGGCAAACAGGAAGATTAGGAAGGAAGGGAGGGAAAGGGGGGGGATGACAAATGTAGTGGACAGGTCCATAGGGAGCAAGGAGACATGTCACAGCAGAACTGCAGAGAGCCAAAGTCCCACGTGGCAGGTGAGACCCTCACTCAGCAACTGCCCTTTCACGA
The DNA here is from genome assembly GCA_036184795.1 of Tokudaia tokunoshimensis. Classification (NCBI taxonomy): domain Eukaryota; kingdom Metazoa; phylum Chordata; class Mammalia; order Rodentia; family Muridae; genus Tokudaia; species Tokudaia tokunoshimensis. The sequence goes on from BTHU01000019.1 coordinate 56,206,752, forward strand.
GAAGGCCAGAAGGTGGTGGTGCTTAGCGTAACCACCGGGAGTTCTGCCACCATTGAAAGTGTCATGCAGAAATGGAGAAGGAAGAGTTTCCTGTTAAGTAAAACTTGAGAGAGTTCCCAGACTGCAGAACTTGCCCAGATTGATTCATGAAGAAATAAGACTGTGCTCAGACCTCCAGCAGGTCAGAGGATCTGTCAGCGATTAAGGAAATTTGAGGCAAGGCCATGGTGAGATAGTTCTAACCAGACAGCTACAGAGTCACCACCAAGCCTTCTCAGACTTAACAAAGTACAACAGGAAGGAATATTAAGTTCATTTTATGAGGCCATCATAGCACCACACAGGACAAATGTGTCACCACTTCTCTTAGGACTGTATCTGTGGAAAGCCTCCAGTTAAGACCAGGAAGCAGACTTTAGAATTCCACATATTGAAAACATTGTTATCAAAAGGGGATTTATCCCAGTAATTACATAGGTGTGGACCAGAGTCTACCATCGTGGCAGGCATGATAAGAGTTTAGACACAGTCTACTCGGTTGGTGCTAGATAATCGTCTGTTGACATTCAGCACAGTTCGGTGCTAAAACACTGAAACCTTCATCAGAGAGGCTCTTCTTTGGACAGCCACTGCCCGTGACTGGTAAGCAGCTGTCTGCCTTGTCTCTGGGGGAAGAATGAGACAGTGTGTGTGTATTATCACTCCTCCTCAGCAGTGCGCTCGTGCTGGCAAGAGTGGAGAGGCATCCAGTCCGGTAGCAAAGACAGGAAGAAATAAGCTTGGCCCATCTCAGGTGACACGGTCATACCACAAAGAAACCCCACGAGTGCGCTGTATAGAAGTACATTGGGAAGGAGGTGCAGCTGTGCATTGTACTAAGATTCTCAGACCAGCAGACTGCCAGTCAGTAACAGGAACTCTTGTTTCTCTATGCTCAGTAAATGCTGCCAACAGGAAATAAAGAAAACAGCTCCACTCACATCAAACACACGGAATCCTCAGGGATGCATTAGCCAGTGAAGCTCCAGCCATTGCCCTTTGGAATACTATAATGTGAGCGTTCGCCTAGTCCATGACCTTCGTGATCCAAGGAAGCTGACTGGATTTCGTCCTTTGCAGGGGCTGTGAGCTTTCTTAAGTACTGAGCTGGAGTCCTGGGTGCTGTAGCAGGGAGGCTGCTGTGGGAGCCTCTGTCGTCTGTTGACAAATCTGATTCCTAGACACTAAGCTGCATGCTAAGGAAATCTCCCCTGTTTGGGGAAATCTCCTGTTTTGGGGTGGGGAGTGCACACGTTTGTCTAGCAGTTAATGAGAAATCAGGGTACAATGACCTTTTATTTTTTGCCTAGATTCTTTCTGTGATTGACATGATGGTAGAAATTAAAGGACCTTGGAGGGGGAAATGCATCAATATAGTGCAGGTTCATTGCAATTATGTTCTGACCTTGGCTCTTCCCCTGCCACCATATATGCCTCGCGGTTCATTATATTCTAAAGACGAGTCCACCCTTTGTGCTCACTCCTAGCTGCTCGTGGAGTGATTGCACGCTCCTGTGCCCCAGATGAAGCAGTGTGTTCGTGACTTCCAAAGAAGTCTGAATTGTCTGGGAGGTTTTTAATAGTCTAAATTAAAATTTCTTATTGTTCACACTGATAGAAACCCAGCTGCACTCCAACTATCAGGATAAATTGGTGTACTGTCTATATAAACTAGCTCTTGTGGTTAAGTGAATAACAGAGGAATATAATTTAGATGCAATTAATCTAATCTGTTGAATGGCAAGCCAGAGGGCAGTCGTGGCACGGTGATGGTAACCAGGGAGATGCTTGTGGTGGGTTCGTGGCATTGTCTTGTTCCTCTCAGGGTTAATTTTAGTATGTGCTACATGGTAACCTCATAACAGAGTGTTTATTTCCTCAAGCTGCCTTCGTTATATATCTTAAGTTGGAAAGGTACCATAGAGCAAGAGTATAAGTTAGGTTAGTTAGTTAGCTAAGCTAAACAGATGGTCCCTCCTCTCTGGCCACAAGAATGCCAACATTCAAAAGCTTAGCCTGCACAGTCATGCGTGAGACCTCATTATAACTGATGGCTACTCATCTCGCAGTGGGTTTCTGCAGAAGAAAACACGTTAACTGCTCCGATAGAGGGATGCTATGTAAAACAACACAACCAGCAAAATGTTTAGCTGGTATCAATTATTAAAGCTTCTGTGATGACACATTTGTGCAGTTTAAAGGCTTTTATTGTACACGCACGTCTAGCAGAGGAAGTTAGAGGGGGAGTAGCCTGATCGAGTACTGTGTTGACTCAGTTTCAGCTGGACTGCGTGCCATGTCATACCTCAGCTTTTCTTGGAAGTAAATGATGAGTGTCACTTTCTGACATTAAATCATTCTTCATCAAGTTCTTATAAAGTTTCTTTGAAATCCTGGCTAGCTATTAATATGTTCTATATTTGTAAGTGTAAATTTGCATCTTGTTTTTCCTAGAAAGATTAGTACTTTTCTTCAAGTTCTTGGAAATCTGTGACACAGTAAGAAACTTTATTTTTAATGGTTACATGACCATTATAGATCATTGACATATTCACTTGCTTTTATTGACATTTTCCCAACAACACTGGCTTTATTCATCAATTGTATTATTGTCTATATATGGATCCCAAGATAAACCATTGTTAGAATTAATAAATCTAGTAGTTTCTAGCTTACACGTTATTTATTTATTTATTCATTTATTTTTGAGGCACAATTCTTACTCTGTAGTAAGAATTCTTACTCTTGGCTGGCCTAGAACTTGCAGAGATATGTCTACCTCCCAGTTACTGGGATTAAAGACATGTACCACCCCAGATTGCTTTTGACATTTAATAGCATATTAGAAGTATGACATATTTCAATCTAAAAGTTTTACCAATAAAAGGACAATGTTTTATTTAAGGTAAATAATGATAGAAATATATAAAATGGCAAAAATACATTGAAAGCTATTTCTATAATCTGGAAAATGGGACGATCGTATGAGACTAAAGAAGCTTACGGTTATAGCAGCAACAACAAACCCAGAACGGGCACAGGGGGAGACACGAAGGGCATCAGTGCTGTGGCGGTGCAGTGCTCAGTCAGCTTCATGTAGCTGAGGGACAGACTACAGGGCGCCCTGCTGGTGGGCATGCTAGCAGCACAGGCTTTGGGGGTGTGCCGCGCCGCCGTACACACAGAAGCTGGACGTGACTCGCTCGTCAGTTCTCCTTCTGGAGAGCAGGTTCGTAGGCATCAGGGCAGTGGCGCTGAGCCTCGTGGCTCAACCTGAAAGTGGTCTCTGTACTGCAGATGAACTGGGGGCAGTGGGGCTGGTCCTTCTCCTGTGGGTGAGGGAGAAGGTGTGCTTCTCTGTGAACACAGCATGTGCTCGGCTGCTGCCCCGGCCTCTGGCACTCTGAAGTAGAGGTGACCGTGAGCACACAGCCCGGGGCCACTGGCCCTGAGTGCTGAGAAAGCGCTGGTGTTGCACGTGGATAAGTGAGTGGACTCTGTGTCTGAAGAACTTACTTGTAGAATAACTTTATAATAATTTCCTTGTTCCTTGTAACTAATATTTTCACAAGTATTTCTTCATTTTATTTTATTTTAATTTTTGTTCTTTTGAAACAGAATTTCTTGGTTTGGCTCTGGCTGACCTGGAACTCGCTCTGTAGACCAGGCTGGGCTTGAGCTCGGGTCCGCCTGCCTCTGCTTCCCAAGTGTGTGATTAAAGGTGTGCGCCACCTCGGCCCGGCTCTTCGGAGGCATAGCTAATGCTCGGTGTTCTTTTACTCTTAGTTTTTCGTGGCGTCAGATCCGACAGTTAAAACCGACCGCCTGTGGCATGACAAGTACACCCTGAGGAAGTCCATGATCCCTTCCTTCATGACAATGGAGCAGTCTAGGAAGGTAGGCCATGCTGACACCGCCGTTCAGGGTTGACGGTCATTGCTCAGCGTGCCTGGATGGTGTGACAGCTGAGGAAGTCTGCTAATGTTCTGCTAATGGACCGTGCTGATGCATTCTTGTGGGTGAGCTGTTTGAGCTCCTAGAACTCACTTGAAATAAATCCAGTGCCTGTGTTCTGTGTTTTTAAGTCAGCAGCTAATGTGGAAGGTGGGAATATCCCAAGTGTTTGGATCACTAATTTGTATAAAGGTGAATCATAGCTTATTTTCCTTTTTAGGTCCTTTTGATAGGAAAGTCAATAAATTTCTTGCACCAAGTCTGTCACGATCAGACACCTACTACAAAAATGATAGCAGTGACCAAGTCGGCAGAGTCACCCCGTGACGGTATGGCTGTGGTGATGGTGACAGTGATGGGATTGTGGTGGTAGTGATGGTAGGGATGGGTGGTAATGGTCATATGGTTATGACTGTGTGAGAAGGGGAGTATGGGCGGGTAGGGACCCTGGTGGTGACGGTGATAGTGTTGCTTAAAGCTCTGTACTGCATAGTATCTATACATTATGGATCACTAAAATACGTTAATACAGAGTATATATGAACATGTGTGAAATATCTATTGCTGTGTGGATGCTCAGATTTTGAACACAGAGTTAGTTAAATGGTAGCATTGAGTCAAGTAAACTGTTACCTCCTTAGTGGTTTGCCTGGCTTTATGCCTGTGATGATGAACGGACAGTAGATAAGTAAGGCAGATGGGAGGCATGTGACTCAGTTCAAGATCCACCTGCCGCAGTTCTCGGGTCCCCTTGCCAGCTGGTGGAAGTCTGCCACCCGTTCCTCTTCCTTTCCTCTCTTGCTTCCTGCCTCAGCCTCTGTTTTCCTGGCAGCTTATCTCCAGTTTACTGGTGCTCTGCCATCTTGAGTCTTTTACTTTGCATAAGAAGAGATGGGATCCAGAGGCAGATTTGGGGAAGGCTCCTCTGTTTAAGAGGTAGAAAGAGAGTCTGGGGCTGTAGTATTGGGGTAATGACCTTTCCACCATGCTGACATCATACAAGGTGCAGGTGGTCCCCCGAGTCTCTCGGTCCTGTTGGGACTTTGATGCTCCTATGTGATTGTGAGACAAGTTAAGTGAGACTTACTTTAGCTACCGCCTGCAGGGTGATCCCTGAGCTTAGGAGCAGTGCTGGGGCTGTTCCTCCTGGAAGTCCCAGTGCCAGCATCTGCTCTTGGTCTGCGGCGCTGACCTGGGCTCAGGACTGCATTGACCAGTTGGATCGGGTTCCATACATGCCTTGACTGCCTCTGTTAAGATATGTGCTACATGTGGACGTGTGCCTGTCCCTCTTGTCTTTACAGCTGCGGATTTATTCACAGACTTAGAAAACGCATTTCAAGGGAAAATTGATGCTGCTTATTTTGAGACCAGCAAATATCTGTTGGATGTCCTCAACAAAAAGTACAGTCTGCTGGAACACATGCAGGCCATGCGGCGGTACCTGCTGCTTGGCCAAGGAGACTTCATACGGCACTTAATGGATTTGCTAAAGTGAGAAGCTCCGTCTTTAATGTGATAAGGACCTAACGATTTTTCCTTAAAGGAACAAGTGACATCAGGAGGAAATGAGTTGAATTTTTACAAATCTTTGTTTAAAACAAACTCTGAGTAGATACAGTTCTCATGGATTAAGTCCTTTACAGTTTTCTCTGGTAGCCAGCAGACCCTTAGACGTGTGCCATGGCGAGTTCATGAGGAAGCCTCATGTCCCTGTGAACGTCATGGTGTGTGCGGTGGCTCCCTGAGTGGGTGGGGTTAGAAGCTAGTCCCAGTTAGCTTTGGCTTCTGTTTGAAATTAATTTGATAAATATTTTAAATATGTCTGTCAGCCATGTGCTTACTTACGCGGCGTGACAACCATCTCCCCGTGCCCTGTGGCCTCCCCCTCTTGTGGAGCATCCAGACCTGGTGTAGCTCAGGCTCTGGACAGGGCTGACGGTGAATGGGCCTTGTGGTCACGGTGGGGCCGGTGCTTTCTCTGAAGCGTTTCAAGGGCGTTGTCCTTGCTGTGTCTCAGGATTTCCCTTTAATAAAAATTAATTTAGTAATAAATTGTTCCCTTCAGGACAAAAATGGCAGTTACCTTTACACCTTGCCTGTGCTCATGAAGCTGATGGTTTGAGCCTGTGACCTTGAAGTTAGTCTGACTTACCAGGAGGTTGTCCCCAGCAGTCCCAGCTCATCCTCCAGGGGAGTTGGGGTGGAGCTGCCCATTGGCTGGCGTCGATGCCCAGCAAGCCCATGGGTGCAGAGCATTCCCACAGCAGACGTGTGTGGGTTCTCACAGTTAGAGGGGGTGTGGCGAGCCCTTATAGGGCGGACGCTCTCACGGTGCTGGCCTACAGTGGCAGTGCACAGGCGTGGGCGTGCAGAGTGGACACGCGTGCAGGCAGCGCAGAGTGGAGGTGTGCTCGGCACTGCGGGCGCTCTTCCCAGGCTGCTGTCTGCCGTCCTGGTGCACCAGTCGCCTCTTCAGAGCCACCAGCCCCTTCCTGCTCACCTGAGGTGATTGTCGTCCCTTAGTCAGAAGCGTGGGCGCTTCATGTCTGGAGACATGGCCCTTAGCAGTGAAGTGTGCCGGGTGCTGTTGCTGGTGTGGTGGTGCTGGGCCCCTTGAACTATGATATCTGTACTTAGCTGCGTAGACATAGGCTCTTTGTAGGAAATCATAACAATCCTGCTTGTAAACCAGCCTTAATTTGAAAACTATCAAAATGTATAGCACATATAAGTACTTTCAGCCTAAGCTGAATGAAAATGAATGTTTTTAATATTTTACAGAAATATGCTCTCTACAACATTCATCGTTGGCAGTTAATGTCATGATCTTTCCTTAATTAAACAGAGTTGAGGTTTTAAAAAGTATTTTAATACATTTTGAGCACAGGGATAAGAGAAAGAAGCAGGCAGGAAGACAGTAAAGCACTCCAGAGCGTGGAGCGTCACTCAGAAGGTCTCACAACATCTGCTGTCTTTGCAGTGGCCACATACAAGGTTCTAGAGTGATCCACTTTCAAGGACTTGTGAGAAACCCAAATGAGACCACAGAGCGGTTGCCGGGGGCCCATGATGCTTTTATAACTACGTTTAACTGTCCCAGTTGTCTTTTCAGTTTTTGAGCTTTTACTTTTTAATTAATAATTTTTTTAAAATTTCAAATAATAGTATCTTTAACTTTAAACACCTTTTTTAAAGACCAGAACTTGTTCGACCAGCAACAACTTTGTATCAGCATAACTTGACGGGGATTCTTGAAACTGCTGTAAGAGCCACCAATGCTCAGTTTGACAGCCCGGAGATCCTTAAGAGGCTAGATGTGAGGTTGCTGGAGGTAAGGGAGGGCGCTGGGGGGTGAGGGAGGGTGCTGGGGGGTGAGGGCGCTGGGGGGTGAGGGTGCTGTGTGTGGGGATAGGTCCCATAGAGGATTATCACATGTGCTTAGTGGTGTGAGCACATTTAATAGTACACTGGAGGAGATGTGCATGGTCAGCAGGCGGAGACTGTCTACTCCTCAGACCTTTGGTGTCTGGAGTGGTCTGGTAGAAGGGCTGTGCTTGGAGTTGGGTTAAGAACGTGAGTCTACACTGCCTGATTTGCCTCATTACTGTAACCCACTGGCTTGTTTTGAAATACGGGCTCTTTACGTTTCTGAGCCTGATAGGAGACAGTGTGGTTTTGTCATAAAAAGGTTCTGAACTTGGAGCGTGTCTGTACTGTTCATTCAGCACAATGCCACTCATTCCCTCCGGATGGCAGGGCGCCTGTGAAGTGCTCTGCTGCTCCTCGCTCGCTTGCTCGCTCGCTCGGATCTGGTGATGCAGATCCCTGCTTGGCTGTAAAGCCTCTACCTCCTGTACTGCCTTTCCTTTGAGCAGTTGCCAGGTTCTTTAGTAGGAAGTACAATTCTCTCCATTATTTGTTTTATCTTATTACTGTTAGGTCTCTCCTGGTGACACTGGGTGGGATGTCTTCAGCCTGGATTACCACGTCGATGGACCAATCGCCACCGTAAGATCATTCTGTGTGCTTGTGTGTGATGTTCACAGCTATTTGGGTTGCTGGGCATTTTACTGTTTCAAACTGGGTTTCTTTTCTAAAAGCTAAGCTTCAAAGTAATTGTGATGCTAGGCTGTGTCCACTGAATGAATTGCACAAGCGACTGTTTCAGATAGGTGCTAATGAGAGCTGAAATGCTCTATTACTTCAAGAATTCTTAGAGAAATCACTTGTTCTGTCACAGGTTACAGCAAGGACTTAATAAATGCATTGTTCATTTTATGCCATTATTCTTAGACTGGAGCAACTAATTTAGGATAATTTGAAAGGAAGCATAAAGTATATTTTAGGGAATGGTTTTTTCCTCCTTAGATGAATTTGATATCTAGCATTCATCTAGGCTGATGAGCCGAGAGCTGTCACGTTGTTCACGCTCCTTCACTCTCTCACTGAGAAGGACAGGTCTGCTGCTGCAGCACAGAACCTTGGCTGGAGGAGTCGTCCCCACACGTCCGTGGTTAAATTGCCTTTTTAGCTCATGTTTTTTGTTTAGGGTGGATCTGAGACCTAGTCATTTCTGTATCTGACATGCTAGGGAAATAAATTGCATTTCTTTTATTATTGGGGACATTTGCCAAGCATGCTTGGCCTCTAAAATCCCTTCTCTAGTGGGTGTCACAGGCAGCTTCATGACTGTTCCTCCTGTGGGATAAATCACATCCCTTGCTATGACGATTCTGTGGAAGCCACATTTACAGAATGCCACCCAGAGGTGTGTCTTAAGTCCGCTGGGCCCAAGAGCTGTTAGGGAGGTTTCTTTGACTCATGAGTTCCGTATTCAACTTTATCAGGTCAGAGCTGCTAGGTTAACTCTACAATTCCTCTTAACTACTCATCATATTCAGGGTGGCCCTAGGCTTGTGTTGTGAGTTGTTGTCCTTCGTGGTGGTTACTGTACGCAGCTGTGTGGTATTCCAGCAAATTGTTTAGGACTTCATATGTGCTCTGTTGGCTTATGGGCATATGTGTTTTCATGCATAGGGTTACAGTAACGAGGCTGAGGGCACAGCTCAGTACTGGAGCACTTGCCTAGCATGTGTGAGTGAGTCCCTAAGCTCCATCCCCAGGCCACAAAGACAGAGGTGCCTTGCTAAGGAGGTAGACTGAGTGTGGTCTACACATGAGCTTACTTACTTAATTGGTGCTGTTACACACCTCACTGGCTTGTCAGAGTTACACACTTTGTGCTGTGGATAGCAGGACTGAAGAAAAAGTTTACACCACAGCTTTATTTTAGTGACGTACCTGTGACAGCCCAGTCTGGCCCACAGGTGTCAATTTAGACACCAGCTGAGTTGGTTGTAACCTGGGCTGCCAGATAGACAAAAAAGAAGGGACTCTGGTCGCTTGGTACTCAGTCAGGACCAGAGTGCGGGGCGTGCTCTCCTGCGTGACTTGTGGTGGTTCTGTTTGTGGGTGGTGAATTATTTTTTATCAATGGCCATCATCATAGGCTCATTATTGCAAAAGCATACTTGTTCAAATGAGCATCAGAGGTTGTTTGTCAGGTTTAATTGTATGTAGAAGTGACTGGTGACAGCAGCTCAGACCTCCAGCTCGCATAGAAATGCTGAGTGGTTATGGCAGCCCACGTGCAGTGCCAGCGCACGGGAAGCAGAAACCAGATCCCCACAATGCGCTGGCTGGCTGGCTTAGCAGAAGTAGTGAGCTCTGGGTTCAAGGAAGAGACTATCTCAGTAACAGAAGATGGAGGTCAGTGAAGACGTCTGCGTGTACATGCAGCCATGCCCGGGCATGCACACACAAGCACATGCAGCCATGCCCAGGCGTGCACACACATGCAAGAGGGAAAGTACACAAGAGATAAAGAGAAGCCTCGTTAATAAATACAAGCTTTCTCTGCTTTTCCTTTGGTTAATTTGTGTGTTACCTATTTCCGATCTAGTCTCATTAATTGAGGTTGTCATTTTTTGAACAGAATTTAATTATAGTAGGAATATATCTTGCAGCAATCATATAATTATATCTTGTATAATAGCAGCATTAGCGTCTACTAATTCTAAGATATAAAATGTCAGTGAGATTTTTGGGTTAGTCTAATTTGAGACATTGTGAAATTCACAACCCAGGTTGCGGAAGAACACATTAGCTAAATACAGCTCATTAACTATGTGAAGTATTTCTGGCTGACCCTGCTTTTCATGAGTCTCAAGTTATTTGTGGTAAAGTCCACCCAGATTTAAGTGTGGTGAGGTCACAGGGTCTTGATTCCAGCTGCAGAAGACTGATTTGGAGAGCTGTGTGCATCGCATCGCCTGAGGTTGGTGGGGAGGCTGAGAACGGCCTCCTAGGGCTGCTGCCCCACCCTGAACAAGATGGAGACTGTGCTGTTGAGGTCTCTGCACATGTGGAGTCTGACTGAAGCTTGCTGTATCTCTGGGCTGTAGTCTCCCTAGGTGAGCCATGTAGTTAGCTGCTTAAACTGCTGTGGTAGCACTTGGTTCCAGGTCAGAGCAGTGGTTGGCCTCCTCTGATATAGTTAGTAATTAAAAGACCACAGCTTAACTTAGCGTTTGAAATCAATAGGAATATGGAACTTCATGATGTATCATGAATATAGAGAAGAATCCTATAATTGACTGGTAACTCTAAATCAGCCATCCTTAATTTCTGTAATCATGAGTGATAAGTAATAGTGTAGAAAGCAAGCAGTACACAGATAATCCCCCAGGCCCTTAGATTTGATTTTGGAATTACTGCATAGCAGTTTCATTGTTTGCATGTCTGTCTATCGTCATCGTCGTCGTCGTCTTCATTTTCTTCTTCATGATTTTCTTCATCATCTTCATCTTCGTCATCATGCACCTTCCCAAATTTGCCACTGCATGGCATAGGGGAGGATGAATAGGCAGTCCTCGTTACACAAAATGTGTGAGGTACACAGAAGAACACAAGATAAGTCGGTGTAGTTAAGAGTTCCATGCTAGAGCGTAAGGAGCAGGGATAGCGTTCTCCGCTCACTGGTGTCAGGTCCCCGCTCACTGGTGTGAGGTCCCCGCTCACTGGTGTGAGGTCCCCGCTCACTGGTGTGAGGTCCCCGCTCACTGGTGTGAGGTCCCCGCTCACTGGTGTGAGGTCTCCGCTCACTGGTGTGAGGTCCCCGCTCACTGGTGTGAGGTCTCTACTCACTGGTGTGAGTTCCCCGTCTGGTCCCTGGGAGGTGGTGAGGTGAAGAGGTAGGATGAGCACTGCGGTCTCCTGTAAAGGCCCGAGGACAGACGTGGACACGACTCAGATTCTTGGAGATCAGAGCTCCTTCAGAGCAGAGTGTGGCCTTGTCCCAGTGCTGAGCCAGTGCAGGCAGCTGTAACGGAGCGTGTGGGGGTGTCTAGTGTGAGGTGGGGCATTTGAACTAAATTACTTGTGGTTTTCGTGCTGTTTGTATAATTGGATAGCCTGTATCTTTCTTTGGAAACTTGGCCAGTGGGCAGTGGTGGCGCGTGCCTTTAATCCCAGCACTTGGGAGGCAGAGGCAGGTGGATTTCTGAGTTCGAGGCCAGCCTGGTCTACAGAGTGAGTTCCAGGACAGCCAAGGCTACACAGAGAAACCCTGTCTCGAAAAACCAAAAAAAAAAAAAAAAAACCACAAAGAAACTTGGCCAGCACAGGATGGCTGAAGACGGTCTCTATACCAGCACCATCACTTACTTGAGAAGCCACGTCTGGTACTGAGTAAGCCTGGGACGGTGACCTGAGAGACTTGTCAGGGTGGAGATGCCGCTGTGCCTGCCTCTACTTTTGGAGATGGTATCACTAAAGCGAGTGATTTCTCTGCCTGTGTCTCTTACAAGTTGGGGTTGCAGTCAAGTGTCAGGCTGGGTTTAAAGTCCTGGAGAGTTATAGCTACAGAGTTGGCTCAGTGGTTAGGAACACTTGTTGCACTTCCAGAGGACCAATGTTCTACTCCTCACTCTCATACAGTGGCTCACAGCATCTGTACCCACAGTCCCAGGGGATCCCCTGTCCTCCAGGGGGACCAGGATGCACACGGCACATTGACACACATGTAAGCTAATATAAAGCATAAAATAATAATAATAAAAGCTGGGCGTGGTGGCGCGCGCCTGCAATCTTAGCACTTGGTGGGCAGAGGCAGGCAGGTCCCTGAGTTGGAGGCCAACCTGGTCTACATAGAGAGTTCCAAAACCGGAGGGGGAAAAGTCCTGTCTGCTGTCACACACCTTGAGCCCCGTGTCCAGCCCTGATACAGACATACCTGCCTCTGCTGCCGTGAGTCAGCTGGTGTCTAAGGAACTGGGTGGCTGCTATCACCTCTCCTCACGAATGTGCCATGAGGAAAGGGCTGGAGTTGTGTTTGCCGAGGCTAGGGCCTGGGCGAGGAGGGTCTTTACACTAGAGCCACGCCCTGTCTTTTGTCTTTCTAGGTGTTCACACGAGAGTGCATGAGCCACTACCTGAGAGTGTTTAATTTCCTGTGGAGGGCCAAGCGCATGGAGTACATCCTCACTGACATCCGGAAAGGACACATGTGCAATGCCAAACTGCTGAGGAACATGCCAGGTAAAGCCAGAGGCCGGCTGAGTCCGCACTGCACTGTTCTTTCTGCATCAGGCATGAAAGTCTTAAAGTAACCGAGCTGGAAGGACTCACTGGTTTGCTTTGAGTCTGGGTTTGTGAACAGGTTCATTTGTACTGTCACCTTGACTTCATTACAGAGTAAGAGGAAATGAAGTCGCCCTGGATTTTTTTTCCCATACCGTAAAGTTTCTTTTAAAATCACATTTGTTTTTTCCCTAATGTTCATGGCTGTAGTATAATAATAATAATAATAATAATAATAATAATAATAATAATAATAATAATAATAATACCTGTGAGTGCCTGAGTCTGTGTATGTGCTTGGTACACATGGAGGCCAGAGAGGAGTTGCATGTCCTGGAACTGGCAATACAGACAGTGGTGAGCTGCCATGTGGGTGCTGGGAATCCAACCTGGGTCCTCTGGAAGAGCAGACAGTGCTCTGAACCACTGAGCCGTCTCTCTAATCCTTAGTATAATTTTTTTCCTTAAAGATTTATTTATTTTATGTATATGAGTACACTGTAGTTGTCTTCAGACACACCAGAAGAGGGCATCAGATCCCACTACCGATGGCTGTGAGCCACCATGTGGTCACTGGGAATTGAACTCAGGTCCTCCGGAAGAGCAGTCAGTGCTCTTAACTGCTGAGCCATCTCTCCAGCCCCAAGTTTAATTTTTTAATCACCAATTTTCAAAGAAGGAATGCCTTTCAGTAGGTCCCTGGTTTATTAAAAATTGACCCTAGTGCCCTAATTAATTATTTTCTCTTTGAGCTGTGAATTTTTCTTTTGAGTATAATCTAGGATATGGACATGTTTTATATTTTATAGTTTAGAATTATAGTTTAGACAAGATTTTGTTAATATTACAATATTGAATTACTTCAATTATGAATAATTTTGAGTTCGTTATATAGAAATCGATTACTAAAGCATTTTATAGATATCTAAGGAAAAACTAAACTGAATCTTCCCTTTGATTAATAAAAGAGTTGTTATAAATAAAATGGGACAGGTGTTTGAGGGAAGAGGTTTCCTCATGCTGCTGTCTTGGCGGGTTATAGGCTGACTCTAGACAGCTACCAAGTGTCCAGCCAGTGATGACTCCAGCAGACTGCAGGCAGCGGTGGCCACCCAGGCCAGCATGGCCACAGCAGAGTGGGCTTTACAGGGTCTCAGCACTCTCTGTGCTCAATGGCGGCTGGTTCCTTGTTGGTGGCCGAGGAGGAAGTGAGGAAATACAGCTTTCTTCCTGTTTGAGGTGGTGACTGACAGTGTGGTGGACGAGCTGGTCTTCTTCATAGAGACAGTTGGCCTCTTCGGTCCTCAGGGACAAAGAACACACAGTCTTCTTGCAGCGCTGAGGCAAGACTTGTTCAGTGAGGTGTCCTGGTCTTCCCCACCCCTCAGTCTGCCCACAGTTGTATTTCCTTCTGGTTAAGCTGTCCACTTACTTGTTGAGATGAAAAATGTTGTTTAGACATGGGGCTTTTACCGAAGAGTAGGAGAGTGCTAATCCTCTGGTAAGGTTGGTGACAAAGTGTACTGGTTGGTGGCAGTGCAGTCTGTAAGGACAGTGCAATAAGAGAGCAGAACTCAGCCGGGCGGTGGTGGCGCACGCCTTTAATCCCAGCACTTGGGAGGCAGAGGCAGGCGGATTTCTGAGTTCGAGGCCAGCCTGGTCTACAGAGTGAGTTCCAGGACAGCCAGGGCTACACAGAGAAACCCTGTCTCGAAAAACCAAAAAAAAAAAAAAAAAAAGAGAGCAGAACTCTATGAGCTTAAGAAATGGAAGTAACTGGACAGGTGCCTCTAGTATAGAGCACTTGTCATTCTTCCTGAGGACCCAGGTTCGATTCCCAGCACCCACACGGTGTCTCACAACTACCCAGACCCAGAGGATTCGATGCTCTCTCTGACAGCCTCTGGTACCCGACAGTGCATATGTGTATACATGCAGGAAAAACAGTTATTGCAATAGTAAATAAATATGAATTTATCATTAAATAGTACAAATGAAGCTAAAGAAATGTAATACTTTGTTGGAAATAGTGTGTATGAAGCACGGCATGGTCCGCTCTCTCTGGCCTCTGACTGTGGAGTGTGATGCTCCTGCTGGTTGTCTGCAGTAGGCCACACCCCTGCGGAGTCCACGTCTGCCCTGGAGGCTCCCCTTCAGGAGCATCGTCACCGTCAGTCACAGAATCTCCCAGGAGCATTGTGGGGACCTCATTGTCACGGTTCTTTCCTTCCAGTGGAGAATAGTTTAGGTTGAGTGAGGGATGTGACCGGCCCAGATTCTGTAACGGCATGTCTGTACTGAGGGTTGACTCTCAAGCTTCTTGGAAGACAAAATGGAAGCCACAGAGCCAAGGATAGCTCTCCACACTCATCTCTTGGTTTTCCTTTAGCTGCAGTTATGGCTTCTGAAGGTCTTCACCTCTCAGGGTGTGTCTGACGCTGCGGAGCTGCAGTCAGCAGAGGCCGCGCTGTCCGTGTGTGCCGGCCACAGCCGTGTCATTGCCTTTGGAAATGGCACAGCGGCTCTGCACTGCGTGTAGAAAAGGCAGTGTGCATTGCTAATGGTGTAAGGAGAAGGCAGGTGCTGAGGAGTGACGGGGCTTCACACTGAGGTGTAGCACAGGCCAGCCCTCTTGGCAGCTGTTTTCTTTGTGGTGATGTATTTAATAATGATGCATCCTACAAAGGTGGTGTCGTCTATGGAGGTGCTAAATCAGCTTTCTGTGCCTGCCTTGGGTCTGACAGGGTCACTGGCTTGGGTCGCCAGGATTAAATTTGCAAAGAAGTCCTCAGACCTGGCCTGAGCACTACAGTGAGTTATTGTCTTTTTGAGTGACACTTGCTTGTAATTCACACACAGAACGCTGTTAGGAGGGGTATGAGGTTGGTTCTTAAAAAAAAAAAAAAACTTTGGAAAATAAATTGGATAGGGTCTGATCGAGCCACCTTAAACGAAGCAGCACCAAGGGAAGTGCGGGCTGTGGAGGAGACTTTGAAGCTCTGGTGAAACTACGTTAAGGTATTCTTTAGGAAGAAATCTTGGACGGAGGGGTAAGGGGTCTTCTGCTGCACGTATGTCCAGCTGAATATGCCTGGCCCAGAGCTTCTGGTTCAGCCTCTCACTGAAGGTCTCCCAGTGGCCTCTAGAGGGCAGTAGACAACCAGGAAGGAATCTATCTAGCTTCTAGGCAAGCAGAAGGGAAAGAGAGCCATTATTTGTTTTTATTTTATTATGAATATTTGCCTGCATATGTGTTTGTATACTGTGTGTGCCTGATGTCTTCAGAGCTCTCCTGAAATTGGCATTACTGACAGCGTGAACTGTTATGTGGGTGTTGGATCCAGGTCCTCTTCGAGAACAGGAAGTACTCTTAACCATGCAGCCATGTCTCCAGCCCCCAATAGACATCCCTAACCTTGTTGTAAATCTGTGTGTTAACCCAGCAGACACACTTGCATGTTCATTGCACCTCAGTGTGGTGTTGACTGAGACCATTCTTACAATTGTGATGGTTCTTCTGGGCCAGTCATGAAACATTCTGTAAGCATGCGTTTTGTATGCACTTTCAGGGTGCTGGGCAGAGAGTTAAGAGCAACAAATACAAGTTGCATCTTCAGAGATAAAGGACTTTGAGTCAAGTCTGTGTTCCTCAGAGCCTCACACAGCTAGCTGCTAGAAGGACAGCTGTGAGGGTGACAGACTCCAGTCATCCATGGAGAGCCATGTTCTCAACTATTTTCCCACAGGCAGTTACCTCACTGTCACCATAGAAGGATATGTCCTTCACAGGATGAGGAGACGGGTTTTTCTAGGAAGAAAAATTTGCCCATCATGTAGTGAAAACAGAAGGAAGAACATGTGTGTTAGCACATGTGTGTTAGACCCCCTGGTCATGTGGGTCTGTGGACAGGGTTTGAGTTCTGGGGTGAATGTCAGGGTAAATAGTCTCCCCTGCTGGATCACCCAGCCTGTGAGGTGATGTGCCCCAGGACACAAGGGTACATACACCGCTGTGCTCAGGATCCCCTGGAATAGTCACCATCAAGGTGGGAGAGGCAGAATCCTTTCCCTCCAGCTCTTGGTGGGAACTCAGTCGATCTGCAGAGTGCTTTCCTCTGGGCTCAGGACCTTTTGCTGGGGCACACAGGTGAAAGGATGTCCTGCTAAAGCAGACACGTGAAAGAATCTGTTGCTGAAGCAGACTCAGGTGGAAGGATGTCTTACTGTAGCAGACATGTGGAAGGACACATGATATCTAGAAGGAATATAAATATGACCCCACAGATGGGGGGCGGGGCTGGAGCCTTGGTTTGCTTTGCTCCGCCTCGCTGTGCTTCTCTAACTCACACGCACGAATTGGTTCACCTTGCACTGTGTTGCTGAGCTGCGCTTGTGGTGATGCCATAGAGAGACACCGGCCAGCGAGCTTCTCCTGAGGTCCCTGCGGCTTCTTGCCACTTCCTCAGTGGTCTTGGTGGCTTGGCGAGCCTCGTGGTTCCTTCTGTATTGAGCTGCCTGTGCTGATGCACGAGTGGTGAGTGGCAAGTGGACTGGGCTGCCGCTGCTGGCTTGTGTTAGTGTTTGCTGGAGGACTGGACTGCTGATATCCTAACGGTGAAGAGTGGGATGGTACCAAAGAGCTATTTCTAAACAGGTCCACGTCCCCTGTATTCTAATAGCCTTTCTTTTCTACTACCTCTGAGGGGTGGTGGGCAAGAGGGCAGGTTGAGCCCTTGTTAAAGTAGGCTGTAAAAAATATATGCCTACAGAGTGGCTATGTCCTCTGTGTGGGAAACAGGAGTCAATGGTATGGCTAGAGAACTGGGTTAGATAGCCTCGTTTCAGTGAAGAAAATCACACTCTGTTCTAGACCTTCAAGAGAACTGGGAAGCATGCCCTCCTTGTCAGAAGCATGGTTATCATTGTGTGACATCTTCCTAGGGAGATGTGAACGGATGTCTGCTCACTCTAGATAGGGAACCAAGACAGACCAATGTAATGGTTACCTTGAGTCCAACTTAGCAAAACAGTGAGTTTATTTGGGTTGGTACTGGTGAGGGCTGCTTGAAGGAGCACATGTGACTCAAGTGCGGCTGCACCCCTGAGAGACCCATCCTGGCTTGGGTACCACTCACCCAGCTTGTTCCTGGAGCTCTGCACCCTGCACACATGATGTCTTTGATGTCACCCTCTCTCGGGGAGCCGCAGTCCCTCAGAGCCTCTTACCTGTCACCTAATGCTCACTTGTTAAGACTGCTGTTATTTATCAGGACCCAGCACTACAAGTTGGGTGACCTAAACCATCAGATGTTAATTCTGTTAAACATTCTACAGGCCAGCAATTCCAAATGAAGCTGAACTCAGTAGTGTTCTGCTCCCCGGGGAGCGGAGGGAGGCCTTTCCGGCTTCCTCTCCCATGGATGTCTGCCTGTGCATGTCAGCTCCCTGGGATCCCTGCCTGTTTTTTCTTACTGAATTAGGGCCCACCCCGAGAGACCCTCTTGTCTCTGGATGAGTAGGGAGAAATAACCATTCCTTGCATAGTAGATGGACTGATGCAGATAAGATATAAAATTCTATTTATGCACGATGCTCATTTCTATAAAATAAACTTTTATACTTAGCTGTGTGATATATGTGTGTGTACGTATGTATGCATGTGCCAACGAACAAGCCCAGAAGAGGACAGCTGGTGTTCTCTCTCAGTCCACACCTTACTCCCTAGGCTGTCGGCCGGCCAGCCCCTGAGATCTTCCTTGGCCGTCTGATACTGGAGTTCCAGGCACAACCATGCTCGGGCCTTCACATGGGTGCTGGGGATATGAAGTCAAGTCCGTATGCTTCCATAGCAAGTCCTCTTAGTCCACAAGTGTGGGAGGAGAGCTTCCGGTCTCTGGCATCTGGAATGAGGCTTACGTATGGCTTCGTTAGCGGGCAGCGTGTGGGTGTAGGGGTCTGCACGACCACCAGGACCTCCCTTCCCTCATGACACTCCATCTTTTGCAGAGTTCTCTAGGGTGCTTCACCAGTGCCACATCCTGGCCTCGGAGATGGTGCACTTCATTCACCAGATGCAGTACTACATCACCTTTGAGGTGAGTTGGCTTGCCGCCCTGCAGGGCGGTGCAGTGGTGGGGTGGTGAGTCGGCTTGCCGCCCTGCAGGGCGGTGCAGTGGTGGGGTGGTGAGTCGGCTTGCCGCCCTGCAGGGCGGTGCAGTGGTGGGGTGGTGAGTCGGCTTGCCGCCCTGCAGGGCGGTGCAGTGGTGGGGTGGTGAGTCGGCTTGCCGCCCTGCAGGGCGGTGCAGTGGTGGGGTGGTGAGTCAGCTTGCCGCCCTGCAGGGCGGTGCAGTGGTCCTGCAGGGCGGTGCAGTGGTGGGGTGGTGAGTCGGCTTGCCGCCCTGCAGGGCAGTGCAGTGGTGGGGTGGTGAGTCGGCTTGCCGCCCTGCAGGGCGGTGCAGTGGTCCTGCAGGGCGGTGCGTGGTGAGGGCAGCAGGCCCTTCCCAGCACCTCCCCTTGTTCCTTCAGGTTCTCGAGTGCTCCTGGGATGAGCTGTGGAACAGAGTGCAGCAGGCCCAGGACTTGGACCACATTATCGCAGCACACGAGGCATTCCTGGACACCATCACTTCCCGCTGTCTCCTGGACAGCAACTCTAGGGTGAGGCTCACTCCTACAAGCCAGGACTGAAGCCGGCAGTTGTCAGGTGCTGCCGCATCAGTGGCTGAGAAAGCGTGTGAGGGCCACTTCCTAACAGACTCGGAATAAGTCGGGGAAGTGAGTGTGCTCTAACGTGTGGCGTGACTGTGACAACGGGAAGCACCATGTACTGTTGATGGAGTGTGGAGTAGGAGAGTTCATCAGGAACGCCGCCCTATGGAGCTGTGGCAGGAGGGGCGCTAGAAGGGCGTCTAACACCAGAACAAGTAGCACCCGTGTGAACGTCCCAAGGAATGGAGGCCTCTAGAACGGGCGTCTTCCTCTTCTTCGTGCTGGATCAGTCCGGGGCCTTGTGTGTCCTAGACAGGCCTTCCCACACTGACTGCACCCCCACTCCTGTTTTCGCTTTCTTAGTCTAGGGATTTAATGGCATGTGGCTGCACGAATTTAAACAGACTTTGTGCCCAGGGCTCTTGGCCTGGTTTCTAGTAGACAGCCTCTCCTCTGGAAAGATGCATGTTTTGGTAGCAAGGCTTCCTGGGGTTCTGGTTGTCTTTAAAGGTCTGGGCTGAGAAAGCACATTCCGCGTGTCAAGCAGGTACACTGCATCTGGTTGACTCCTTGAGAGCTTTTCGTACAGTGCGCATGGCCAGAGACACAGTCCAGCCTCTGCCTGTTCTTTACCAAGGCTTTTGTTTTGTTTTCTGTTTGTCTGCATTAGCCTATGCTGAGGAGAAATATTTGGATAAACTTAATTATTAAAGATATGTGTGTATGTGTGTCTCAACAGCTGGTGATCAAGGGTACCTCTATATGGAATTTGCTTTCTAGATGCTGAAAAGGTGGCATAGAGTGCTAATATCCTTTGGACAGAATTAGTAACTCATGGAATGGGCTTCTGAAGTCGTCTGGGAACCTGCTGACAATTCTTACTAAGTTCAGTCTCTGGGAGGTTGATAGTACAGTGGATTTCACGTCTGTCACCCGGCACCCATGTGTGTTATGATGACATCAGTGTGTTGATGAGTGCACAATGGTAGCCACAGGTCCTGGCCATTCTCTGTGATGTGCCAAAGACGGGAAGCAGCCATACGTGGGTCGAAGTCAATGTTCAGGCCGATGGCTGCCTCTTACTGTGAATCCAGGGTTCTCCTGTTTTCAGAGGCACAATGTAAATTTGTGGGAATTAAATTATATGATTCACCATGGTAACCGACTTGTAAATGTAGCTGCCGTTCTTTTCAGGCTGCAGAAGTCGTGTTGTTTTGCATAGGAAGCAGGTGTGAAAGTCACCAGGTGTATCGCTTTTCTGAAAATGTTGGAATTGCTAACGGCCGCACCCACGCCGGCTCCCTGTGCTCTGCGGCTCTGCTAACACGGGGGCTGAGCTCATAAAGACTGGGAATGTCTGTGGGAGACGGGTTGAGTCATCCTAATTCTTGAGTTTCTAGAATGACTGTGGGTGTGAGCAAAGTCCAAAGCGTCCTCTGCCTGTAGGGCAGGACTTCTAGGAAGTAGTTGTTGGGGTTGGTCCCCAGCCAGCTTCCCGGGAGGAGCTAAGCTCTGCCTTAGGCTCCGTTAGCCCTGAAGTTGTGCCTTAAGGCTGCGCAGTAAACGATTGGGCGCCGTTTGCTTGCTTTAGGAGCAGGGTCTCAGGCTGCCCTGGAACCTGTGATCTTCCGGCCTCGGCCTCCGGAGTGTTGTTGAGATTATAGGTATGAGCTACCACACCTGGAGCTAGAACATTTGTCATTATCTGTTCCTAAGAAAGAAGTCTATTATATAAAACAAGAGTGAGGCCATCTGTTTTGGACATATTAATTTTCAGTATGGTATTTTCATAATTTTACAGTGTGAGAAAATCAGTTGTCATGATGGGGTCATGACAGGGTGGAGGAATGACAGTTACAGATACATGTGCATCTCACTTTTTGATTGTGCACCATTGAGGAAAAACCCTGAGCAGCACAGTATAAAGGCAGCTCGGAGTGTGCGGTTCAGACCCGTGGAGCAGACTGAAGGAAGTGTGTACTCCACTTAAATGAAGTATCAGTAACCTCGAGGTAACGCAGTGTTCCAAAAATAAGTTTTCCTTTCCATGGCTACAAAAGAGAAATAAACCAGACAGTTACATCCATATTAAAATTTAAGCAGGACCGTCTCCTTCCTTTGTTTTCTATTTTGTCGTAAAATAAACTCTGACAGAGAATAGGAGACTTGCTTGGGCCTGGGTTCAGCGCGAGCCACATGGCTTGTCGCGCAGTGGCGTCCCCTGGTCAGGCCTCTGTCTCCCTGTGTTGCTGTGCGGGCTGAAGGCCCTGTTTCACACGCGTGCCTTGTAGTAGATGAGGCCTGTGCACTGTTCCTTTTGCAGTACCCGTGCTCTTAGCTTAGCGTGCTCTCAGGGTTGCTCAGCAAAGGTTCCGGTCTCACTGGGATCCACAGGTAGCTCAGCTGTCATTTCTGCTGCCCGACATCTCAACAGGACAGGGCACTCGGCCCGGAGGCTGGCGAGAGAGAAGTGCGGCACTTTGAATGAGGTCGGTTTATATGTTTAGAGACCCGGTCCCCAGTTAGTAGAACTGTTTGGGAAGGATTAGGAGATGTGGCCTTGTTGAAGAGGAGGTATGTCACTGGGAGCGGGCTTTGATGTTTCAAAAAACCCACACCAGGCCCAGTCTCCCTCCCTCTGCCTGCTGCCTGGGGATCAGGAGGTAGAGCCCTCAGGTACTGCCCCAGTGCCTGGCTGCTTCCCACTGTGTCGGTCATGAACTAACCCTCTGGAACTAAGCAAGCCCCATGAAAGTCTTCATGAAGGGCCTTGATCATGGAGTCTCCACACGGCAACAGAACAGTGTCAGGCACAAAGCAAGGACTAGGAGGAGCTTGTCCATTTTTGTGTTGCTGCGTGCCTCTGGAGATGTGTACACAGGCCTAGGCACACACAAAGCACACATGTGGTATTAGCGTGTCTATCCTCAGTTCACACTTCGTGCAGTAGGCATTACTTTACAACAGCCTACTCTCAAGAGTCAGAATTCAGTCCTGTGGGAATCACAAGCTATCTGTGAGCGGCATTGGCCGCTTCGGCAGGGTGGAGGCCTCATGGCCCAGGGCTTCTGAGTCACCACTCTTCCGGCGCGGTTATCTCCGAGTTTTAGAGCAGACCACCCCGAAGCACACGCCTAGTTAAGCAGCTTCGCCTCGCTAGCATCTGAGGCTCTGCTCATTGAAAATGCTGGTTTTTCAGGTGCTGTTAAACCAACTGAGAGCCGTGTTCGATCAAATCATTGAGCTGCAGAATGCCCAGGACGCCATGTACAGAGCTGCCCTGGAGGAGCTGCAGAGGCGGCTACAGTTTGAAGAGAAAAAGAAACAGCGTGAAATTGAGGTACGTTGTTAACTCATGCTTTCACGTTGCCGGCCAGTCACCGTGAGCGGTGGCAGTAGCTTTTCTGCTGACTGCACACACTGAGGCAGCACGCAGCCTGCTGTGAGCTGGAGGACGTCGTGCGTGCTGTCAGATTGAGTGCTCGCCTCGCGGCTGTCAGCAAGCTTCAGAACACCAGCAGTGGTGCTGTCCCCGTCTCCATCTCCTGCAGTCTCCAGAGCCAGCTGCGGCTGAGCCATCAGACAGGCACCCTGGCTTGTGTACCGACTCACACCCGAGCTAGCTTTCCTTAGAACGTTTCTGTGCATTCCCAGTGGCTGGAATTAATAAGGTCATCAGACGAGTCGGGCTGTTGGTGGGGTTCCTGCTCTTGCCAGCCTGGGGCTCTGCTCTTTCTAGGTGCCTGGTCTTGGGGTAATGAAAGGTACGTTGTGTAGTTGGCACAGTGAGGTTACTTTTACTTTTGAGTATTGTTCTGTAACAGTGCCCATGTGAGGGGTCTAGCAGCCACATCACAGGCACCGGAAGGTGGAGTTTGGGAGCAGGAGTGTGTCTCCTTTTGGTGCTATGGGATAGCTGTGGGCTGCAGTGCTTTGTGGGTAATTCGGAAGAGCCGTGGGATTTGCACACACATAATCTCCTGATCCATGCCCAGCAGCCTGTGTGTGACTGACAAACACAGGATTCTGCCCTAGCTATCACTTACTGTCTCTATGGTAAGAATTGTCATCTGTGATGTGACTTGTAAAGCAATCATGATAACTCAGGGTGACGTCAGTGTCGCCCTTCTAGAAAGCTGTTAAACTATATGTAATAACCTACTGAAACCAACCTTTAGGAGTGTGCTGTTCTAGGCAGGCTGTGGTGGTGCACACCTTTAATCCCAGCACTCAGGAGTCAGAGGCAGGTAGATCTCCAAGTTCGAGGCCAGCCTGGTCCACACAGTGAGTTCCAGGACGGCCAGAGGTATATAGTGAGACCCTGTCTCAAAACAACCAGCCAACCAACCAACCAAGATTGGCTGTCCTGATAATAGCATGGCAGCTAGTTATGTGCACAGTGGTGGTCTCACCAGATGTCAGTGGTCAGCAGCAGAGGGACACAGCCACATACTAAGTGCGGGTCATCTGGTGTGTTTCATTCAGAGACGCTTGATTGTCTGGAGAGAGCTATAAAGCTGAAACCGCCTGCAAAACTTAAATTCAAAAGGTAAAATAATTTGCAGCAGTCATTCAGATGTGGGTCTACTGACTCTGAGAGGTGGGGCCGGCTCTGGAAACGGCTTCAGCACTGTGAGTGCCTTGTCACAGAGGCTGACTTCCACACTCTGCCCTGCTACTCTGAGGTGGGGCCGTCCCAGAGGCCTTCCTGCTGCAATTCATGACTGCTCTCCACTCTCTTCCCACTTTTCTTCTCAAAACCTTCAGTTACTAGGATATTTCCAATTCAAATTTAGGATTGAAGGGCTTTTACTTCTTTTAGTTTAAAAAATACATTTTATACATTGACACTCCTCATTTCAGCATTAGCATACTTAGTTCCTGCCGCCTTTGACGCCCACACTTGTGTACACACCCCTGTTCAGTAAGACTCTGGGAGCAGTACTAGCTGTGTAATTGAAAAATACCGTGACTAGTATTACTTCCCTGAGAACCTGTGCCGCCGGGTACGTGTGTTCAGAATCCACATAGCCCTGTCCTGTTTATGGTGATTCTACAAAGTTATCCTGCCTCTCAGATTAACTGGCTACATTTCTGCTGCTCTTTGTGTAGCAGAACATGGGTGTGAAACTCCAAAACTTTTACTAATTGACACACCAAATGGAAACTATGTTACTGAATGTTTGAGGTTATTCCAAGAATGCAGAACTCTTTGTATTGGTCTAATAAAATTGTTATAACTCACATTTGCAAAATAAAGGAAAAAAATTAATTAATCCCAAGTAACATCTGATTAAAGAGCTGTACGGCAGGTCTACTCATTGCGGAAATGCTGAGAGTGAGGCTGCTTGTCCCGCCAGTGTAACGTGGGAAACGGAACAGAGAAAGCAGATTCTTTTGCAAAAGTTGGTTGTGGGTAAAATCCAAAATAACCTTGAGGTGAATTATTGGAATGTATAAGTGCTTTTGTTTGGGTATCTGTAAATCAAATATGCAACAGTCTGTTTTCTTTCTATCAGTCACAATTGGGATGAAAATTTAAAAGAAATGCCACTAAAAAGCCAGTGTAGCCTGCACATCTGATAAGAAAGGCAGATGGCTGGTCCCAGCAGGGCTCCTGGGCCTGTCCCCTGTTGTCCTGATGTTCTTAAGTCTCCTTTCCAATTGTGGAACAAAATACCCTGACGAAAGCAACTTAGGGAGCGGGGTTTGCTTCAGCTCACAGTCCGGCTTCCTTTCTGCAGTGCTGGAGTCACAGTACAGGAGCTTGAGGAGCAGTGCACGCGTGTGTCCAGGGCTCAGTGCATTTTTCCTTTGCATCAGCGAATAGAAGGTGCTGCTCACAGCCAGGGTGGGTCCTTCCACCTCACTGAATGAAGTTTAGAAATCCCTCTCAGGCTTGCTGTGGACCAGCCTAATCCAGGCAGGTCCTTGCTGACACTCTTCCCAGGTGATCACACGTTTTGTCAATTTGACAACTAAAACTACTCATTGCAATTCCCCGCTTTGTCTACCTGACACACAGATACATTACTTTAAGCCACACCTTTCTGTCATAGTTAGGGTGACTGTTGCTGTGACCAAAAGCGACTTAGAGGTTTATTTGACTTATACTTCCACATCACTGTGCATCGTCAAAAGAACTCAAGGCAGGAACTCAGACAAGGCAGGAATCTGGAGGCAGGAGCTGATGCAGAGGCCATGGAGGGGTGCTGCATACAGAGTACTTCTCATGGCTTGTTCAGCCTGCTTTCTTATAGAACCCAGGACCACCAGCCCAGGGATGGCACCATCTGTAGTGGGCTGGGCCCTCCCCCATCAATTTCTGACTGAGAAAATGCTCCAGCACAGTCCTATGGAGGCGTCTTCTCAGTTGAGGCTCCCTTCTCTCAGGTCACAAGCTGTGGTTGTGTCAGTTTGACATAACAGTAGCCAGCACACCTTTTACCCCTTCTCCCCAAAGTCTTATGCTATTCTCATAATATAAAGTACAGACCAATTTTAAAAGTTTCTATAGTCTTGAAAATTTCCAATATTTTAGGAGTTCAGAGATTCTGAACTGTGAACTTATATAAGATCAGATTGAACTTCCATACTTCTAATATATAATGGCACAGAATAAACATTCCAGTTTCAAAATGAAACAATCAAGGGCATAGCAAGGAATAATCAAACCAAAACCCCCAATCCAATGTGGCCAAAACCAAATCCTGCAGCCCCATGTCCAGCATTTGGGCCTCATGATGAGACTGGCTGGACTCCAAAGGGCTCAGAGAACCCCATTCCTTCAGCCCTTAAGCTTCTCTTTCACACTGAGGCCACTCCACGTCATGCCTGTAGCTCTTCCTGGCGCATGTCCCGTGATCCCGGCATCCCCAACACTCTAGGTCTCTATCACAGCTTGCGCATCGTCTTCTTCTCACGGTGGCTCTGAGGCCTTGCTTCTCTCTGGGGACCTCGACCCTGCCACACAGTGCCTGACCTCAGCTGCTCTCCACCCCTCCTTCCTTCTTGTGTCTTTCATACTTTCAAGACCAACAGCACACAGACAGCCATCACTTAGAGGTGCGGCCTTGTCACCATGGGCCACAGCTCTCTGAGCTGTGTGTGCCGACCCTGAGGACACCTTTTCCTGAAGTCCCCGTGCAGACGTCCAGGTTGCTCTCTCCTGGTGCTGATCCCTGTAGCTGCTCTGTTGTCTGTACTTTCTTGTCAAGGACTTGAAGCTTGTCCACACGTCTTTCTAACAAATAGTCATTATCTTTAAATTCAACTTCATTCAAGACCTCACAATGGTGGCAAAATGAAGCCAGATTCTTGTTGAATATCATAGGATTGTCCCTGACCCATTTCCTGCCTCAGTCCTTCTTGGAGGTCTCAGGAGTCAGGCCTGGGTTGCTGGAGAGAGTGGATAAATAAGGGCTAATCAGAGGTGAAAGTGTACGTGTAAAACAGTGGGAAGGAAATAGCGTGTTCTGGTCCTTGAGCGTATGGAAGTAGAGTGCTGTCTGTAAAGGAGACTAGTGGTCTGTGGATGCCCAGAGTGGCTGCAGAGGATGTGCTGAAGGGTCAGGGAGCCGCTGAAAGGACAGTTGGCACTGCTGGAAACCTCCCACAGCTCCAGCTTACAGCAGGGCCTCGGCCAGACTGTAAAGTAGCTAAGTGTGATCAGAAAGAACAGTTGGGGCTCTGAATACCAGTGGGCAACTCATACAGCGTGCAGAGGAGAGGCCCTAGCGAAATGAAGTTTCCCAAGACCAGAGTGGATGCCAGGAATGCCAAGGATCAGATCAGAAAATGTAGTAACTGGGATTTACTGCATTCACTGATGAAAAGAGAACTCAGTAAACTCCCATGCAGGCTGGCTGAGTAGCGATGTTCAGTCAAGTTGACCATTGGCTGAACCGTCTTCCTGGGGAGAGGGGAAGGGTGCTAAGCTATGGTCTTACTGTGTGTAGCCCAGTCTGGCCTCAACGTAACCATTCTCGTGCCTTGGATGGGATTAATGGTGGGCTACCCACACATGTGTCTGGCTGAAAATGACCTTTTAGACGGAGAGCAGATGTATGTGTCCAAGGCAGACTGTCTGGTGGTCTCACTGTATCAGGGTGCCAGCTTTCAGAACTGGCAAGTTTCCTCTATGCCCATTGTCTGATGAGGGCACGTGGGGGACACGGGGCCTTCGCATGAGGCCAGTTTCGTGCTGAGGCAGGGAGGCGTCCAGCAGTTGAACTTGCTGCTTCTCGCTAACCAGGGCCAGTGGGGAGTGACGGCGGCAGAGGAAGAGGAGGAGAACAAGAGGATCCGAGAATTCCGGGACTCCATACCAAAAATGTGTTCACAGTTGCAAATATTGACGCACTTCTACCAGGTGAGTGTAAGCGCGGTGTCCGCTTCCGGGACAGTGTCCTCTTCTGGAGGGTGGGAGATGTGGCTCACGCTTTCGTGGGAGCAGCACTCAGGATGCAGTTCCTTGGAGGTGGTCCCCCTGCGGTTCACCCTTGGGCTGGGCTCCCCTCAGGGCAGCCGTACAGCTGGTATGAGAAGCCCCCACATGGTAGAGGGCTCTGGGGACCTGTGAGTTCTGGTGCTCTTCAGAGCACTGTTGCCCGGATGGAGAGATCTAAGCCATGAATGGTCACAGTGACTTTACTATCACAGTCTATCAGAACTTGCGTCTTACAGGAAGGCTGCTTTCACAGTGGCCTGGAGTCCAGTGGTCTTAGCTTGAGTCTGCTCCCCGTCTGGAGCGAAGACTGAGCGTGCATTTGTCCTCCAGTGAGATGAAAGCCGAGCAGTGGAACCCTGACTTCCATTCATCACAGAGTGGGGTGCTTAGCACCTGTGACTGCTGATTCCTGCGCGTGAGTGCGGAGGGAGTCAGGGCGTCCGTCCGCTGCTCTCACACTGGATGTATCCATCCTTGCTTGTCTAACTGCACAGACCGTGTCTCTGGGGAGAGGCGCACAGGCTCCGTGAACACGGGGCCGTGCTCAGTTCCTGCGTGCTCAGTTCCTGCTGGCGGCCTGTTGGTGCAGTGCGGCAGGAGGGCTGTGTGGGCGGGCAGCATTCTCACCCAGTCCTGTGCTTTCACCCTAGGGCGTGGTGCAGCAGTTTCTGGTGTTGCTCACAACCAGCTCTGATGAAAGTCTCCAGTTTCTCAGCTTCAGATTGGACTTCAATGAACATTACAAAGCCCGAGAACCCAGACTCCGGGTTTCTCTGGGCAGTAGGGGGCGGCGCAGTTCCCACACGTGAGGCTGGCTTGGGTCAGTAGGTGCTTACTCAAGCCTGGACCCCCAGACAGCTGCAGGCTGCAGGTGCCCCCTGTCTGCACACAGGCACCAGGGTTCAGCACTACGTCTGCTGGAAGACTTGTTATCCACTAGACTGGCATGTCTGTAACGCCGCCGCCACCGCCACCGCCACCGGTCAGCAGGCCACTTGCCTACCATGTAGTCTTCGTAGTCGGAAGACACTGTGATGTGTTGGAACATCTTATTCCACCATGTAATTTATATTTGTCAGTTAAAACAACAACAAACTGTTTCTTGCCACAAAAAAACTAGGTCAGTGGTGTGTTCATAAATTAAGAGTAATGTCACTGCTATTTTTTAGCACCCTCTGTAGAGACAGTTTTTGTTATCATGATGACACTAAATTGAAACATGTCTCTAAGAAAATCCGCAGGCTGTTTTACTCTGGCTTCAGTGTTTGGAACACTCGCCTGCGTGAGGACATCGACCCCCAAGCATCACCTCCACACACTGTCCTCCCTTCCTGCCAGAGTTTACATTTTTATATTTACTTGACTGTCTCAGATAACATGTAGAACATTTGAAAGAGCAGGAGCCCTGTGGAGGGAGGAGTCCTCGGCTAGCCTGGGACCACCAGCTGAGCAGGCGCAAACCAGGGAAGGCCGAGACTGTTTTATTTTCAAAGTTCTGATGAGTGTTAGGAAGAAATCAGCTTGGATATTGAAGGTTTCCCTTCTCCTTGCCTATTTTTTCATTGTAAATATTTATATACTACTGACCAGGTGATGGAAGGAACTGGGTTTTTTTTTTTTTGTAAAAATGTCTTATCCAGTCACATAATTATGCCTTTTTTATGTTGCATAAGTGATAACTTAGAGAATTAAAAACCATTATCTTTCAGATGTTTCATGTGGTTTCTGAGTAGTCTAGAAAACCTCTGCTTGATGGGTGTGTGGATGGGAAGTGGTGGAATTTGGTGGTCTGTGCTGCAGTGTGGTAGCCGTTTAATTTGTGAAACCCATATGCCAGTTGGAGTACTGACGGAGCGCATGCAAGCGATACTGCACAATGGTCCCTTCCACCAGCCGAAGGCACACCCAGCTCTGTTTAAAGTTCCGGGGCACTTAGAGGTCTTGGTATCCCACCAGTGAGTCCACGGTGAAGGCCAAGAGTTCTTAGAACATAGCTTTAATTTAACTTTACCCTAAAACTTTACAAATGCAAAACTGGATGTAGAGGCACATGCCTGTGACCTCAGCAGTTGGTGGATAGGGGCTGGAAGACCAGGAGTTCAAGGTCACCCTTTGCCACGCGGGGAGTGTAAAAACCTTTGGGATACATGAGACCTCCCCTCAAAATAATAATAAAAAAAAATTGTAAAATCAGAACTTTGAAGCAAGCACCGTGAATAAGCCCCTGGGTGGATATTTTGAAAAACATGGAAACGCTGTTTCCCCTTCCCCTGGGTAGATGCCAAAAGCGATGGTTTGACAGTGAATGAAGAAGAAAACACCTCTCAAAAGACACACATTTATGAGAAAACATTCTGAAAATGGATTTCCAGAAACAAAATTCTATGATTTTTGTTGATAAGGATGATGTGTGTTTCTGCCTTTTTTGTCTTAAACACTTAAGAAATACAGAAATGCAATTTTACAACTCATTCAAAATGTTCAGTGCTTGACTTTTGGTAGCTGCCACCACCTGTCAAAATGTACAGTTTAGCACATTCACCCCAGAGCACAGGCATATGTACTGCTCCGATTTCAACGAAGGCCCGGCCGAGGAGACGAGCTTGGAGAACAGCTGCTGGGGCATGCCTCCGTCCTGCCTGGTCCTTCTGAGCTTCTTCTGGGGATCCGTTTTCCACCCCACTCCCATGCCCCAGGCATCACAATCACAGGAACCGAATGTTAAAACCCACTGGCCTGGGGTGTCGGTTCACGTCATGGGCTGCAGTGTCAAGCCAAGTGCATCGGGAGCTGGAAAGCCTCTTCAAGCACAGCTCTTGATAAACTCTACTCATTTTCCTGTAAGGAAGAAATGATGGCTGCTAACAAGATTTAAAATTTATTGTTGTCCTTTGGGAGTTTGTTTTAGTTCAGTAGCGTGTGCTCAGTGTCTTAACAGTTCTTGTGAAAAACCCTTTCCTGTACTCAACATCAAACTCACTGCCATTCGTCCCGCCTGGGCCTCCCCAGAGCTAGGACTGCAGTCTTTAAAATCAGTTGGTTTGGGATCCTCGGAGGATGGGGGTTTTGGGTCCCACAGGGCAGACATCTCGGGCCAGGGATATCCAGGAGCACGTGGTACCCTTCCCGTGCTGTGTAGTCTGAGCAGGGAGCCCTTCTTTGACAACACCATGGAAGCTCCTTGAGGGACAGATGGGATGCAGTTTGCCAGAGAGATGAGGGAAATTTGGATGCTGGTACCTCTATGTGTCACTAGGGAAGAGCGCATCAAAGCCTGCAGCCGTGGCGCCCATGCAATTGGTTTGGAAGTCAGTTGCCTGCTGGCCTGAGTTCCAACCCTGGACTCTTTGAGGGTACCCCAGTGTTCTTACCATGCAGTATGTATCTTGCTTGTCCTGGGGGGTGACTCAGCGAGGTTTTGCCAAGTTCGAGCAGTCAGACTATAACCACCCCTGCCAGCAGTTCCTGCAGAGATTGTGGCAAGGGTGGGCCCTGGCACTGGGGCTAGGATTCCTTCCCTGGGCAAAGCGCTACTCATCCGTTTTATATTGAATTGGTAATGTTTTAGATATGTTAAATAGTATAATCTCCTGTCTTCTGTTTCTTCTTATATTTTAGTTGATGGCCACTGGATAACTGCAGGCAGCATGTGGCTGGCATTTGTGGTGGCTTGTTCTACCATAGGTTTGCACAGCACGCTGGCTGCACTGGGCTTGTTTGTCATAGACAGAGTGGATAGACAAGGGCCATTCTGAGAGCAACACACTTCTTTCGAAGTTTGTTCTTACCTTTTCCTTGGTGACGTTGAGGGTATGGGAGACGTCTCAGTCCAGATACTCATAGAGGCCTGAGACTTCCCAATCCCTACCTCCTCAGTCAGCAGGACTCTGAATTTATCTGGGGCCTAAGGGTTCATAGAAGACCCTGCTGGAGAGCCCTGGATAAGACATCTGCACGCATCTCTAATACCCTCCCGTGTACTAGCACTGATCTGCTCGATACCGGCTCCTGTCTCCGTAGACTGTGAGCGAGAATGAGTTGTTCTCAGTGTGGGCTTGGCGTTGGGAGATACTCAGCTGTCTGCCAGCCTGGTGACACCTCAGAGCAGGACCTGGCAGAACCTGGCCTGTGTGGATGAGACCTGAGGGCCTGCACTGAGGACACCCTGGGAAGTTGCGGATGGGACACCTTTGAACTTGGTGGCCTCCGTATCTGATGCATGCAGGTGGGAACGCGCTTCATGAAGCACCCAGGAACACATCGTCTCCTCAGAGCGTTGTTTTCTTCTCAGCTGTGACACCAGACTTCAGTGTCACATCCTCCTGGCTTAAGCACTGAGAATGAGTGCCTGCACGGGCAGACTTAGAAGCCACACGCGGTCAGTCGCATGACCCCGGTCCCATACATGTGTTTGCATCCGTTCCATCTGAGCGGGACCAGACAGTCACAGGAGGTGCTGGACCTGCTATTCATTTCTTTTCCTCTGCGCACAGGAGAACCTTCTGGACTTCAGTACACCCTGTGTGACTGTGCTTGTGGAGTCAGACTGAAGGGAGGGCTACAGGTTTAGAAGGGACAAGGATAAGTCCCACAGCAGGGCTCGGAAGTTGCACGCGGTGTCCCTGAGGCAGGAGTGAGGTGGGCAGTGATGTCCTTTGGGTTCTATGTTGTGAACATAGAACATGTTCTACATAGAGATGGTCCACCCGCTGGGCTAGCCAGGCCATGCTGGGGCAGGGGGCTTTCTTCCTGGAGATGGAATTGGGAAATGCTGACCTGGCATTTGGGGGGAACATTTGAAAGTGGTGTCCATAGAGCCATGGGGAGGGGCTCAGGAGCAGTGAGGCAGGTGATCCATGGAATGGGATACAGAACAGATACATAACAAAGTTTTAAGTAGCCGTGTCCAAGCCTTTGCTGTGGAGCCTCCGCACTTGGGACGGAGGCCAGTTTGACTGACTTCGTGGGCTGTCCATCTGGGGATGTCCCTGCTGAGCCCTCCTGTCCCTGACATCTTAGCAGGCTGCATTGGGGCAAATCTACCACAGCTCATCTCAAACCCTCACGGCAGTGGCTCAGAGGGATTCTTGGTGTCGTTTACACACACGTTTGCTTATTTCCTGTGGAGCAGAGAGTGGCCGGGCACCTCTGAGAGCAAAGCTTCTACCTTGCCAAGTCTGTGCGTTCCCTGCGTCTCCACAGGCCGTGGTCTTGAGGCTCGGAGACCATATTCTTTTTGTCTACGGACACCGCACCAAGCCTCCCTCTCAAAGGTTGTTGAGCCGGGAGAGTTGGGGAATCTGATCTTGTCCCCAGGATCTCTGATCGGTGTAGAAAGCCATTGTAATGCCATATAGCCTCTAGGCAGAATTCAGCTGCCTGCATTTCACCTACTCGGAGCTGAGAAATTCAAGCCACACCTCCTCCCACCTGACAGAGATGTCAGAGCCCCTCTGGCACTTCAAAGGAGCTACAGTTTCCTGCGAAAGGGGGTCAGTCGCCATCTCCTGCAGAGTAGCAGACCCTGTGAAAATATCACCTTCCTGAGATCTGTTATGGCAACATCCCTCAGACTGCCGGAGACCTGCTGAGAAGACTCGCAGCTTTGGGAGGGAGGGTCACGCCCACAGCACATATATTGTCGCTCTGATCCCCAAAGATATCGAGTACAGTCATGCACTAATGTCTCTGTGTTCTTTTCTCTCGACCTCCGTAGTTTCATTCTTCAGCTCTCCCTCCACGTAGAACCCGCTCGTGAGCAATTCCTGGGAAGCATCAGATCGGGCGGTTCAGGAAGGTCAAGCGTAGAGGACCATGTGGATGCCAGGTCTGAAGGGACACTGGAGGCCAACTTCTGGGATGGCTGTAGAGCATCCATTTATTTCAGTTGGGTCAGGCGCCAGAATGAAGCAGCCTGAAGCTAGGGGCCCAGGACAAAGGCTCGTGCTCCCATCATGCCACTGGCTCTGCAATGGGGCTGGACCTGCAGTCCCCTTTGTGGGGAGTCAGACTCCTGGGTACCTTCCAATCCTGCCTGACCTGCTTCCCTCCATGATGTCATAGGGTCCAGTCTGAGAGGCGTTCTGGATGGGGCTAAGGAGTGGGGCTGTGGCCATCGATGGCTCTCCTAGCCAGGCTTCCTAACCTCAGTGCACCAGAGGGAGTGAGCCTCGTTCCTGCTCCCCCCAATCCTGTGATCAACCCCCCCCCCCAAGTATACATCAGGCAGACCCGCCCAGTGCTGTTAGATCTCACAGGAAGCTCCGCACTGGGCCAGTGTGACCCATCCCTCATCCGGTCA
Source organism: Tokudaia tokunoshimensis (assembly GCA_036184795.1). Classification (NCBI taxonomy): domain Eukaryota; kingdom Metazoa; phylum Chordata; class Mammalia; order Rodentia; family Muridae; genus Tokudaia; species Tokudaia tokunoshimensis. The sequence goes on from BTHU01000019.1 coordinate 56,240,846, forward strand.
CTGCCTCGCCCTCCCTTCCTTCTCCTTCCTGTTTGACCAAGGCTGGGGCTTTGCTGCAGTGGTGTGAGGCCCTTCTCTCTGGCGGGTTCTAAACTGGAGTCACACAGCTGGCTAGCAAATCGAATTTGATAGATAAACAAGCCATTCTTTTGAGTATTTGTCCTTAGGTCTTATTTCTCGTGTCTCCCTTCATTAGAGGTTTTTATTGTCATCTCTTCGGCTCAAACAGACAGCACAATCTGCCCTGTTAATTTTGTAATTGAGGTCTGTGCAAACACATTGCCACAGCCCCCGGGGGGTTTACCCTCCCTCAGCTGAGCACACAGTACAGTTTCAGCTGAATAAGATCCAACTGAAAAGGCACAAATCAAGCGTTTAAAAATAGAACGGGGACTCAAAGCGCTGTGTCAATACCCCCATCGAGTATTGAATGACGGCGAGGGGAGGTGCAGGCTCTGTGGATGGAGTTTCTCCTCACAGCTCCGGGGGTCTCATCCCCACGGATACCTTCCGTGTGGCAGACAGCAGTGAGCTGTATTGAGGAGAGCATATTTTAAACAGTTGCCCTTTTCTTTAACTCCAAGCTAAAACCTGTGGTAGTGGGTCCTTTTCCTGTCTGACGAGGATTGGAATTGTTCACACTGATGAGTTCGGGGACCAAGCTGATGAGTGATGTAGAGTCATAGGCCCAGAGCAGACCCTCCTGAGAAGGATGGTACTCAAACTGACGGACCCTGAGGCGAAAGAACGGGAGTAGAAGAGACAGTTTCTATGGACCTTTTCTGCCGATGCCAGTCTTTGGAGGTCTATGCACAGGCGGGGGTAGGGTAGAGTCCCTACAGCATAGGGTGGTCTGTGGGACCTGGAAAATCTGCATGCTCCCCTCAGGCATCCCCTTTACTGCAGCGCCAGCTAGAGCTGTGTTTGTGCAAACTATCTTTGACACATTAACAAGCATCTGAGTTGATAAGTCTGGGGAAAACAGCCTTTATGATCAATAGCACATTGGGCAAGTATCTACTAGGACTTGCTGATTTTGTTTTCACTGTGCATTGTTAAGATCCTCGAAGTTACAGACTTGTAGCCACTGACCTGAAGGTGACAGAAACTACCCAAACCTCAAATCTAAGTCCTCGTCTCAGGAGAGGTAACAATGTGCCGTAGCCAACTCGTGAGGGATCGGGTTCTGATGGAAGCTGTGGAGATTGCGTGAAGCTCCTCGTGTGGCTGCGTGTGTGCAGTGACATGTGGGGAAGGTAGCAGGAATGAGGGCCTGAGTTACCAGGGTGTGCAATGGGAGGAGACACCAGGGTGTCACTGATGAGAAATAGACAACCATGCATGCCCCCCAAATCCTGGAGGACGTGCTGGGCAGGGCCAGAATGGGGGAAGGCTGGCAACGTGGGGTTTCAAAGGCTGGAAGCTTTTGTGAATCATCAGGACAAGAAATTGCTGTCCTCCTACACCTGTGGTGTGGCACAGACACAGTGAGAAATACTGTGAGAACCGGGAGCCCTCTGCATGGCTGGTCCGTCTGCCGCTAAAGGGTTCAGGGACATCAGCTACTGGCTTCAACTGGCACTCAGACCCAAGCTGCAGAGACAACTGGGAGTATTGGGCATGAGGGTCCATCTGCAGGTCTCTACCCCAGGACGATGTGCTTAGTGTAGGAGGACCCTAGGTTGTCCTTGCAGACGCTGCCACAATCTTATCATGGAGGTCGCTTGCAGCCCATGCTAAGTTGCATATGGAACACCTGTCTCCCTTTGGCTTTGTGCCCAGATCATCTCAGCACACCTGTAAGCGTGTCCCCAACTCCGTCCAGCCACATCTGTGACTCAGGGAGCGAGACCGTGACTTCCAATTGTTAAGGATATCTCAGAGAGAGAACTGGTGTCCTCTCCATCAGGGGGTCAGGGTGCCTTTGCCTCCTGCTTGAATGATGAGGAGTCTGACCTCCTCCACCTGCACCCCTGAATCTCTAGCAGCTAGCTCACTATGTTTCCAGAAGGCAAAAACCTCAGAGCTGTCTCAGCTCTGCACCCTTGCAGAGAGAACACCAAGGTAACAGACAGGCAGCATGAGACTGGAACTGCCTATTTCTCTCTGAGACTGTCCACGGGGTCAGGGTTACCCTAGGAGGACCCAATGACCAGTACCCTGTCCAGGTGTCCGGCACCCCTGCTGGTCAAGGCTACCCTGGGAGGACCCGATGACCAGTATCCTGTCCAGGTGTCCGGCACCCCTGCTGAAGATTCTGAATTCTGGACAATGGTCAGGGTTACCCTGGGAGGACCCAATGACCAGTATCCTGTCTAGGTGTCCGGCACCCCTGCTGAAGGTTCTGAATTCTGGACAATGGTCAGGGCTACCCTGGGAGGACCCGATGACCAGTACCCTGTCCAGGTGTCCGGCACCCCTGCTGAAGGTTCTGAATTCTGGACAATGGTCAGGGCTACCCTGGGAGGACCCGATGACCAGTACCCTGTCCAGGTGTCCGGCACCCCTGCTGAAGGTTCTGAATTCTGGACAATGGTCAGGGCTACCCTGGGAGGACCCAATCACCAGTACCCTGTCCAGGTGTCCGGCACCCCTGCTGAAGGGTCTGAGTTCTGAGTCCAGGTGTCCCCTCCCCACCTCCAGGAGTAAGTAAACACATTGAGGATGTCACTAAGGCCTTGGTGTCCACTATGGGGCTATCCCACAGCCCCTGTCGGGTTTTGTCCTGTAATGAGGGGGCATTCTCCCAAGCAGTGGAAATGTCATTATAGGTCATCCATGTGACACCTAGCTCCTACCTTCCAGCTTCCCTGTTCTGCTCCAAGCCCCACCCCCTTTCAAACCATTTCCTTCTTCAAGGCCATGTTGGGCTCACTTCTCCTGGTTTCACCTGGTGTTGTGTCCAGAGCTGGTGTCAGGGGAAGATCCTTGATGACTCCTCCCAGTCTTGACCCCTTAGATGCACCCGAAGACCAGTGGGCATCCCCCTGTTGTTCTGGTCCCTCCCACATTGAAAGCATCTCTCTGTGGATGGGATGGGGAAAGTCTCAAACCAGGTCCATCTGCAAACCAGACAGACCCCAAATCCTTAAAGGTCTCTCAGGGTCAGCTGTGGCCTGCTCTGTCCCGCTGTGGGCTTTGGTGCAGACACATTGGGATGGGATTGGGGAGCCAGGATGTGCAGTAACCGGCTCTTCTGATGGCAGCAGGGGAGCAAGAGTGCTGGAGGCCCCATGCTTCAAGGCAGGGCTGCAGAGCCTTCAGGCGGGAGTGTGGGACCCAGAGGACCTGGTGAGCAGTGGCCCTCTAGTGGCCTCCTGTCAGATCCGACCTCCGTGACTGGCAGCGTGGCTGCTGTTTTCAGAGGATCCACGGGGAGGCAGTGTAGGACAGTGGTTGACGTCCTGGACAGGGGCAGCGCCTGGATCAGAAGCAGAGTTCTGGCTTGTCCCAGGTGCCTGTTTGTGACCTGGGCTGTGGCAGCTGGGTGAAGGCTCCTGTGTCTGCATGGCTACTTCAAAGCATCCATGATCCCGGTTGGATGTCCCGAAGTTAGCAATATACTAGATGGAGAAGCAGAGGGAAAGACTGTCACCCTCGGGCAGGGGATGTCTTCCTTTCTGTGACTGTAGCTCAGACTCTCTCTTGAGTTGGCCACTTGACTGTTCATGTCTCCCACGTCGAACCTGCTGGCCCCAACAGTCGTCAAGCCACCTGCCAGTTTGCCTATTAGTTGTAACAATTGTATTTTAAATGTTTTACCTCTGTTTTTCAGTGTATATCAGTTCTCACTGCCACGGCTGTCACATCTAGCTTTTAGGAAGACATACTCTGCTCAGAGGTCACCAAGTCAGCTAGGCATGTAGGCCACACTGTGAGGGAGCTGGGGCTGCCTTGAGGTCCCCTCCCAGACACACCCTGTCTAGCCACGTGCCTGAGGCCTATGTTTGCCTGTGGGGTGTTGCTACAGGACGGCAGAACCACCCTTTGTAGAGCTCCATCCCCATGCGCTGACGAGTGTGTAACATGGGAACTTCAACTAGACACCTCCTCTTACAAGTAGCCAGCCGCTTCGGACACGGTGGACTTTTAAACCGTCTCACCGGCCTGAGGCTTTTAGCCTTTGAGATCCGGATGAAATTTTTCTTCCAAAGGAAGCAGTGAGGCTACTTCTGTTGTCGAGGAGTTCTAAGGATAGGAGACACAACTGGAAAACATCTGGTGCAGTGGCTATGACCTGTGTCCCAGGAGAGCGGTGGGGCCCTGTGTGGCACAGCAACGGCTTAGAGATGCTAGGGGAGCGTGGACCTCGAAAGTGAAGCTCCCACTTCAACCAAGGGTAGAGGGCATGTTCTGACCATGGACCGGGAGACCCCAAGTGCCATGTTTGAACATGGTAACTGTTTCATGAAACTTTTGTAGCAGCAGAACAAAGAGGACTGCAGAGATGTTTCTGTAGTTAAGGTGTACACCCCTCTTGCGGAGGACTCGGCTTCAGTTCTCAGCACCCCAGTCAGGTGACTCACAGATTTCTGTAACTTCAGATCCAGGGGATTCAATACCGTGTATACTGTACTCACATGCACAAACTCACAGAGATATAATTTAAAATATTTTAAATATTAAAATTAAGTGTGCTGGTTAATTTGATGTCAAGTTGACACAATCTAAAGATATTTGAGAGGAGGGAACCTCAACTGAAAAATGCCTCCATAAGATGGGGCTGTAGGAGAGCCTGTGGGGCATTTTCTTAGTGGTCCATGAGGAAGGGCCCAGGCCATTGTGGGTGGCACCACCCCTGGGTTGGTGGTCCTGAATTCTATAAGAAAGCAGGCTGAGCAAAGCCATGAGGAGCAAGCCAGTAAGCAGCACCCCTCCATGGCCTCTGCATCAGTTCCTGCCTCCAGGGTCCTGCCCTGATTGAGTTCCTGCCTTGTCTTCCCTCAGTGGACCATGGCTCTGGACATGTAAGTCATATGAACCCGTTCCTCCCCAAGATGCTTTCTTTTACATAGTGTTTCATCACAGCAATACTATCACTAACTAGGATGGAAATTGGTCCCGGTGGAGTATTGCTGTGACAGGCCTGACCATGTCATTTGGGGGAGGATTGCAGAAGGACTTTGAAACTTGGGGCTAGAAAAGCCACTGGCTGTTCTGTAGGAGTTTGGAAGATAGGAATGTCGAGGGCAGAGCAGATAGGGCAGGAGCCTGGAGGCAGGGGCTGATGCAGAGGCCATGGAGGGGTGCTGCTTACTGACTTGCTCCTCATGGCTTGCTCAGCCTGCTTTCCTATAGAATCCAGGACCACCAACCCAGGGGTGGTGCCACCCATGATAGAAGCTTCAGGGGAAGCAAAGATTCTACCAGACCTGTTGTGTGAGGAATCTGGGGCTTTGGTCAGCTGGACCTGAAGAATGAGCTGTGGTTAACAAGAGTACAGAAGCATTCAAGTAACACCTTTGGTTTGTTGGCACAATGGACACTGGTTAGCTGGAGCTGAGAAATCGGCAGTGATTAACAAGAGACCAGTTTCACTGAGGTGAAATCTGGGAAGCGTTTCCTCGGGGTCAGCACACAGAAGCTGTGCTCCAGAGGTGGCCAAGGTTGCACCTCATGCTGGCAGCCGAACTTGGTACCCGTTTTGAAGGCATGAAAAGATCATGGAGAACAGCTGAGGCTTGGCGCTGTGAGAGGCCAGGAGAAGCCATTGGTGAAGGTACAGCTGGAGTATCAGTTGAAGCCCCAGGATTCTAGGGGTCATGGAGCAAAGTTGAGGATTTGCGCTATTAAGAGAGTTCAGGAGAATCTACTGGTGAAAGAGTAGCCCAGTAGCAGCAGAAGACCCCAGCATTTTGGAGATACCATGGGATGACCACCAAGAACAGCAGTGGTGGAGTGGAGTCAGATGGAGCCTACAAGACAATCTCTGTGTGCAGAGGGGGAGCCAGAGAAGTGGCCCAAGCCCTTTGGAGGAGCCCAGAAGATCATGAGTGGATCTCAGACACTGGACATTGAGTTATTTACACTGTTGAAGTTTGGTTTTGCTTTGTTCAGATTGCAACTGTACCCTGGTTCTTCTCTCTTCAAGTAACTTATCTTTTATTTTACAGGAGCCCACAGTTGAGAGATTCAAACTTTTAAAAGGGATTTGGGAGTTTCACAGAGACTTGTGGTTTTAAAAGAGACTAGATAATTTAAAAGAGCTAACTATTAAGATGTTTGGATTTGTAAGGCTGTGGAACTTTTAAAGTCTGTAAAATGCTTTTTGTCTTTATTAGTGTGTGATCTTGGGGGTGAAAAAGAAAGGGAATGTTGTGGTTTCACATTGATGTATTTGTGTGCCAAGCTGACAAGGGCTCAGTCATGCTGACTAGTATTATGTCCACGTGACTTAAAGTCATCTGAGAGAAGAGAACCTCAAATGAGAAAATGCCTCCATGAGATCAGACTGTAGGTAAGCCTATGGGGCATTTTCTTAATGATATATGGGTGAGGGCCCTGGCCATTGTAGGTGGTACCACCCTAGGCTGATGGTTCTACAAGAAAGCAGGCTGAGCAAGCCATGAGGAGCAAGCCAGTAAGCAGTACCCCTCCATGGTCTCTGCATCAGCTCCTGCCTCCATGTTCCTGTCTTGTTTGAGTTCCTGTCATGACTTCCTTCAGTGATGGACTATGATGTGGAAGTGTAAGCCAGATAAAACCTTTTGTCCGCAAGATACTTTTTTTGGTGTTGTTTCATCAAAGCAATAGTATCCTAACTAGGACTAAGAAAATGATTAAGACACTTTAAAAAAATACTCTAGTGCTTGTGGGACCTGGAGAGATGGCTCAGAAGTTACGAACACTTGTTACTCTTATAGAGGACTTGGGTTTGATTCCAAGTATTCAGTTGGCAGCTCACAACAGTTTGTAACTCCAGTTCCAAGGGATTTGGCACACACACACATACACACACAGTTCATAGGTTCATAGACATAGGTGCCCATACTTTTAAAAATAAAATTAAAAATAAGCTGGTGGAAACATTGGTAGGCATAGGTGCCCATACTTTTAAAAATAAAATTAAAAATAAGCTGGTGGAAACATTGGTAGGTGTGCTGGCTGGTTTTGTCCAACTTGACACAAGTTAGAGTCATCAGAGAAGGAGAGGAGCCTCAGTTGAAGAAATGCCTCCATGCAGTCCAACTGTAAGGTGTTTTCTCAATTAGTGATCAAGGGGGGAGGGCCCATTGTGGGCGGTGCCATCCCTGGGCTGGTGATCCTGGGCTCTATAATAAAGCAGGCTGAGCAAGTCAGAGATAGCAAGCCAGTAAGCAGCACTCCTCCATGGCCTCTGCATCAGCTCCTGCCTCCAGGTTCCTGCTCTTCTCGAGTTCCTGTCCTGACTTCCTTCAATGATGAGCATCAATATGGAAGCAAAGGCTAAATAAACCGCTTTCCCCCTAACTGCCAACTTACTTTTTGGTCATGATGTTTCATCGCGGTGATAGTAACCCTAACAAAGACATTGGTTACATGAAGGTAGGGAAGCTTCTATAACAGGACTTTGATGCTATCTGATGACATTATTAGCTGTTGAATTGGCAGAAGGCAGGGGTCCATATGTTTCCAAAGGATTTGCCTAATACTCATGTGGATATTAAATCAGACACAGAAATGGATGTTTCATGGGACTAAAGATAATTTGGCTCCAACCTGGAACATTCCATCTCTCCATAGCCAGCCAATTAGCCTGGTAGCATGTTTAGTGGGTTTAGGTAAACCCACCTCCCAAATGTCCATTCATAGCAGCTTGAAGAACAAAAAGCCAATTGGCTACTTAGATTTAAATTAAAATTGCATACTACTAAGACATCCGCTCTGGGGACCCACATATTTGTAGTGTTCAGGAAAGACATGCAACTTAAACTTCCCATGCAGATCTAGGCATTTCCTTTATCTGAGCTGGCGCGTGGACTCTGTTAGAGCCGGCCAAGCCTACGGCTCCTCTGCAGACCCACAGTCTGCCTAAATAGGGCCCATCAGACACAGGCATGCGCATCTTTTTGCCCCACCCATAGCTTTGCCATCCCAGAGCTGAGCTGCAGAGTCTAACATGATCCCTGGCTGGCCCTTTTCAGAAAGCTTATCCTGAGTCTTGCTCTGAACAGGGCGTGTCTTTAAGGACCGGAGACAGTGTCACTCCAAGGCTGGCCTTACATAGATCACAGGATTTGTAAGCGCCAGCCTATTGAGAAGCCTGAGAGGGCGGGACCAGGATGGATCACAGAAGGGAGCACGGTGGGGTTTGTTTATGGCACAAAGCTCAGAGTGTGTGGGCAGGGAGTGTGCACATTAGTGCGGGTGTGTGTGTGCGGGGGGGGGGTGGTGTTTAGCCAGAGTAAAGAAGCTCCCAAAAGGGCAGTGGCAGGCAGGCTAAGGGGCCACCTGGGCCATGTCCTTTATCCCTGAAAGAGGGAGGACTGAGAGCACAAGGAGAAAGGTCCTCTCAGAAGAGGCCATGAGCACTTCAGTGAGAGAGCAGCAGCTTCTCTCCCACCCCTACCTGCCCCACAGATGGATTTGACTCTGTGGGGCTGTTCCCAGTGCAGGCCACTGGGGAAGCCCAAAGGGATGAGGGAACACGGCACCCACCCGTCCTAAGCATCAGTCTTCATTAAAGAGGCTGGCCCTCCCAGGCCCCACAACAGATGCCTGCCTATCCTGTAGATACTGGTGGTCACTGCACTGCCTGGTTCTGTGTCAACTTGACACAGGCTGGAGTTATCACAGAGAAAGGAGCCTCCCTTGAGGAAATGCCTCCATGAGATCCAGCTGTAAGGCATTTTCTCAGCGATCAGGAGGGAGGGCCCCTGGTGGGTGGTGCCATCCCTGGGCTGGTATTCCTGGGTTCTATAAGAGAGCAGGCTGAGCAAGCCAGGGGAAGCAAGCCAGTAAGTGACATCCCTCCATGGCCTCTGCATCAGCTCCTGCTTCCTGCCCTGCTTGAGTTCCAGTCCTGACTTCCTTTGGTGATGAACAGCAATGTGGAAGTGTCAGCTGAATAAACCCTTTCCTCCCTGACTTGCTTCTTGGTCATGATGTTTGTACAGGAATAGAGATCCTGACAGTCACCCTTCCTGGGATCATTGATGTGACCTGCCATTGTGGTGGGATGGCTGGCCACATCATATTCAGAGAGAGATGAATACTGATATTTAGTTCACTTCCTCCATGCTATGGGATGGGGAGCTGCCACGTTTAAAGTGATTATTTCTTCAATTGAGTCTTCTCTGGAACCACACTACAGACATTTCCAGAGATGTATTTCCATGGCGACTCAATCCCGTGAAGTTATGCAGACTAACCATGAAGACATGGAGACCCACCCAGACCTGTAATTGTCAATGATGCTAAACAGACCTGGCAAAGTTGGTGCCCATACACCCTGGATGCTTGGGTTGCAAAGAAATCGCTATGTGCGCTTGTGGCCAGTGAGTGTGTCCATCAAAGCCCTGAGTAAGGTGATGCCTGCAGGAGACCTGAAGGCTCAGCCCTGAAATCACAGTCGTTTCTGCGTGTCACCAGGAAGACACTTTGGTTAGTAAATGCATACATAATGAGGGTTTCAAGTTTACGATACTCGTTCAGTAAGACTGTATATTGAGTTTTGAATTTTTCCTTAGCTGGCAATACACAGTACAATTCTCTAGGGGCACGGGAACCATGGGACGTTGGTATATGAGCTGCAAGTGCTGTGTTCAGCTGTGCTGATTAAGGGTGGTTTGAAGGACAATGGAACACATTGTAAGTAAATCAAACAGTATCTGCGCTTTGCTTTGTAATTCAGAGTTCTCACCCTTTGAAAAGAGTTCTGTTGCCTTTGAAAAGAGTCAGTTAAGCCGGGCAGTGATGGCGCATGCCTTTGATTCCAGCACTTGGGAGGCAGAGGCAGGCAGATTTCTGAGTTCAAATCCAGCTTGGTCTACAGAGTGAGTTCCAGGAGCTATATAGAGAAACCCTGTCTTGAACCCCCCCCCCAAAAAAAAGGTCAGTTAAAATCCATTTACACAGTTAAAGGAGAAACCTTTAACAGTGCCCTTTGACATGGGCATCACTTGCTTTGCACCAGAGCAAGGAGAAACTCTTCTCTGCTTCACCACGATGCCTCCGCTGTTCCTACAGGATGTTGGTAGTCAATAGCAGATTCTCTCCAGACCAAGGCAAACAGGATCCTCCCTGCTCTGAATCCACATTCCCCACCCCTTTCAGCGCCCACCCCTGTTGACAGCTTGGCCTCTGATGAGCCTGTCCTTTCCTTCTTCCCCTGGGGCACACTGAGCACGTCTGGCCTAGCTTCAAGCCTTCACGGTCTCAGGATGCTTGAAGGATGGTACCTGCTCCACAAGGTCGTCAGTGAGGGACCCTGGGAAAATCTATTCACCTTTAGGGAGGAATTCAGTGCTCCCTTTCATGGGAGTCAGATAAAAAAAGAACATCACAAGAGGGGGTCTCTTCCTCAGCCCCTCCCCTACCTCAGCCCCTCCCTACCTTGGCCCCTCTCTACCTTGGCCCCTCCCCTACCTCAGCCCCTCCCTACCTCGGTCCCTCTCTACCTCGGCCCCTCTCTAACTCGACCCCTCTCTACCTCGGCCCCTCCCCTACCTCAGCCCTTCCTTACCTCAGCCTCTATGTACCTTAGCCCCTTGCCTAGGTTTAGAAATAGCCAAGTCTCATGAGTTTTCCTTTGAACATTTTTTTTCTTTCATTCATTATTTGTCCACACTGAGTCACTAGGGTCAATATAGAGTTCTGGAATGGTGAAATGGTTTGTAGTGGACTAGTTAGTCTGCTGAAAGCAGAAAACTGTGTGTAATAGATGTATATCTATCATCTATCTATCTTCTATCTATCTATCTATCTATCTATCTATCTATCTATCTATCTATCTATCTATCTATCTATCATCTATTTATCTACCATCTATCATCTATCGTCTATCAATCTATCATCTGTTATCTATCTATCGTCTATAATCTATTTATCTACCATCTATCTATCATTTATCATCAATCTATCATCTGTTACCTTTCTATCTATCTATCTATCTATCTATCTATCTATCTATCTATCTATCTATCTATCTATCTATCTATCTACTTATCTATCCATCTTACCAAGATGAACCATGAGGAGTCAGCACTCAGGAGGGAACTCACTGATGCTGCTCGACACTAGACTCACCTCCTGAGGCTTTGCTGATTTCCCAGGTGTTCAGGGGCAGCAGCACTTCCCTAGGCCGGAGCAGCAATAGGATTCAAGCTTGTTCCCACTCAGGATTCAAGATGCCAAGATCCCAAAAGAAAGCGGTGTGAGGTGACTCCTGCCACCTGACCCACCATCCCCTTAAGGTATTTACCGAGTCCCTAGTGACTCTATCCTGAGTGATGGTGAACAGAAATGAGTAGTCCAGAGGCCAAGGCCCAAATATGGGATGCACCCATGCAGGAGGAGGGCTGGAGGCACACCAGGCATGCACCCATGCAGGGGGAGGACAGTGGGCACACCAGGCATGCACCCATGCAGGGGGAGGACTGTAGGCACACCAGGCATGCACCCATGCAGGGGGAGGACTGTAGGCACACCAGGCATGCACCCATGCAGGGAGAGGACAGTGGGCACACCAGGCATGCACCCATGCAGGGGGAGGACAGTGGGCACACCAGGCATGCACCCATGCAGGGGGAGGACTGTAGGCACACCAGGCTCATCATGGTAATGGGATGGGATGAAAATGCAGAGTCAAAGGCAGAGGACCCCTGCTGCGTTTTTAAAGTGGTCTAACTCTGCTGTGACTGCATAGTGTGTCAGGGAAACCCTGGGATTCTGGTTGTGACAGGAACCACGGCAGATTCCACTCGGTGGGAACATTACTCAGAAAGTGAAAATAAGACAAACACTCCCAGACACCTAAAACAATGAGAATTTTCTAGGTAGACCACTGAATGCTAACGGGGCCTCTGGTTGTCAGCAGTACATGCTACTCATACGTATTGTGTGTGGTAGATTTGAAGGGAAATGGAGGCCTGGGGACAGACCTACAAGACTAGCAAGTGCACAAACTGCTGTTTTTTCATTTGATAATATAGGCATCACTAAACTATGAGGAACTGATGCAGGTTATTAAATGGAGTCATTCCACTTTGCGCATATCCTTCGTTACGTTGTTAATTATACATTTCATCAGTATTTTGAAGGTTGTGTTAGATTGTAGTGAGTCAGGGATGCATATTATATTCTCTAACACGACCTTCAAAATACCGATAAAATATATAATTAACAGTGTGGTACAGGGAAACGGAAGAACATGTTTGCCTAATCAGAATGAGATGAATGAAGGGAAAATTTTGGTGTGTGGAACAAGTGACAAGTCATCGAAACAAACACATCCGGAATGTGATCATATTAAACAGAAATGGTCTGGATATTCCTATTGCAAGCCAAAGGGTCCCACGTATTACCTAAAAAGCTATGCCTTGAATATGCTACAGAAGAGAGGGTGACAGATAGAAAGCATTAGCACAAACAAACAAACAAATAAATAAATAAACAAATAAATAAATAGGGACGGTGGCTGGGTTACCTTCCTAGATGCAGGGCAAGATGGAGCCCTACAGATTAAAGGACATTGTGTAGCAATAAAGGTCTAAATCCATCCCACAGATAAAACCCACTGGTGGTTATGAACCCTGACAAACTGGGAGAACTGAGGTGTGACTGTCTCTGTGAACTTCGACACACCTCTATTGGTGACAAGCAAACCACCAGCACTTGAACTATGTTGAACCCTAACCTGTGTTAGGCTTGGCTCCGGCGCTGTATCCAACCGCAGAGTTCACCTTCCACGCTCCGAGGGAAAAAACCGGCCAAATTCGGCCATGAGGTAAATTTCAATGATGATTTTCAATCATCTTTCTCAACATCTTCCCCAGACCGTGGTGTGTTTCAAGGGGCCACTCCAGCTGCAGGTCTTATCCAGGGTAGCTGTGCCCGTAAGTGCCCACCACGTTTGTAGAACGGTGACAATTTCTCCTGTGAGAGTGCTGTACAGTCCGGGCTCAGTGAAGGCTTTTCACCCCCGAGGCACTCTTCATGCTGACTGACCACAGCTAGCTCATCTCTTGCACTTTGCCGGCTGATACTAATATCTTCACTTTTGCATGTGAATTTAGTTTTTTAACTCTATGCAAATGCCCCAGAGAGGAGCGCCGGCCGGCCTTGTATCTCCACAGCTCTCAGGGGACGTTTGAGCACAGCCGAGTCCTAACGGCACCACAAGGCCACATTTTTTTGCTGGTTCCGGCATCATTGTGGGGAGGAGATGGATGAAGCCAAAGGGCTTTCTCCTTTTGAAGACAGATATAATCCGGGATGCAGTGGGATTAGAGTGAGGGACGCCGGTCTGTGGTGACTTACAAATGAGGCAGACCCCTGCAAAACCCATACCCTTTAACTCCTAAATGACTCATCTTAGGCTTACATGGAAAAAAGCAATTTTCTTTTAAGAATGGATAACAGTGAGTGTGTGCGTTCCCTATGGATGGGTGGTGTGGAGTTCTCCGGTGACTCCTTGCCTTTTTAAACTCAGGAGTGACTGTGCCACGCTGTCCTCCTGGATTTGGTTCTCTTCTCCTCCTAAAAGATACTTTCTGTTTGGAAAGAGGAGATGTTCTTGTCATTTCTGTGCCCCACACCCCACAGCTCCTGGGCAACCCTGAGAACAAGCAATCCAAGGGGGCAAGAAATTCTGGGCAGGAAGAGTCTCCACTTGCAGCACCAGAGGTTTTACCCTCTTCTAGGGGTCACCACGAGACTCCTCGGGGACATGCGGTGATCGGGTGGCCATCCTCTCCGCCTGCCACTCACCTATCCTTGGCCAGGAGTAACCAGATTGAGTGACCACCCCGAGTCACGGATCCCTACAATGGAAGAAGGGGCCACCTGGACAGAAGCCTGTGAGCTTGGGGTCCTGTGGTATCCCTCCTCAGGGATGCTGCTTTGGGATGCAGGAAGGCCTGTGGGGAACTCTGAGGGATATGATGGGGGAAGTGCTGCGGGTCATGGTGGAGACCTTGCATAGGCCAGACACTCATTAAAATAAAGCAAATACACAAACCCCAGGCCTCCCAGGAGAAGAGCTAGCCATCACTGCTCTATGGCAGGCATGCCCTCGAAAAATCTAAATGAACCCTAGAAACACTGACCTAAGAGACAGAGCCCTTCAGGCCCAGTGGGAAATGACCTCAAATCCAAGAGAGCCTGTTGGTCTGTGGAGTTGGTAAAGTTGGTCTTGGGTTATATACTAACCCCCGTCACCACCCCTCTGGCTGTTAGCGGCTGGGTCCCTCCCCCAGGAGCAGAGGGATGGGTCCTGGTAATTCCCCTGAAGCCAGGCTTGCACCTTGCAACTTCACTCAACTCCATCTTGACCCCCCCCCCCGAAGTCACACCACGTTGAGTATCCAGCTCAGGACATGCCTTCGCCAGCCAGGATCTATATAAGGTCCTTATGGCCAAGTTGGGATTCAAACCCAGGTAGAGCCTACGTGAGAGCTTCTGCTCTTGCTGGGACCCCACTCCCACTACCAAGTCAGTTCCTCTCAGTTCACACAGGAAATGTGAAAGAGACAGAGTCACAGGGGTGGGATGGGGCAAGGCTCGACACGTGAGGGGGAGGAGCAGAACTCAGTCCCGAGGGGACATGTCCTTCCCGGGTGAGAAGCGGGCCTAACAGATGTCCTGGTCATGAAGGGACAGGCCATTAACCACAGTGGTAGGGACCATGCCTTCATAACTGTTTTTGGGAAAGGGGGAACCACACATCTGACTTGGCTGAGGATGGATGGAACCCCTCAATGACTTGACTTAGAACCCCTTAATTTGGACTTGTCGGGTCAGATATCCCCACAAAACTCCAGCTTATCTGAGAGCCTCAGTTATAAGTGGCATTCTTATTCTATCTCAGCCTAGCAGGGGACCTGCTGATCAGGGGCCACTTGCCTGTTAGCTCCAGGCTGCCTTCAGATTGTCCTATGTTTTCAAGGAGTCTGTCCAGAACAGGCAGTTTCCTGTATACATCACTGTTTGAATTCTTCTCTTCTGTGGGGGAAAAATATGTCCTGTGATCAAACTCTGATGGAGAAGTGCAACATGGCTTTTTTTTTCTGTTTAACTTCAGAAACTGTGAACTCGGGCTGCGTCTTCAGCTCATGGGTAGAGCTGGCATTAATGAAGCCCTGAGTTTATTCTATGGCAACACAAAATCAACAATTAAAACAAAGTAAAACAAAACAAAAAACAACCAACCTCCAAGTCCCTGTGAGAAAAAATGAGGAAAATCACAGTTGTGGAAGGGCTTAGGTGCTGACCTCGTAACCTGTGATACATCCTCCCAGAAACAGGCTCATTGCAGATACATTGATTAGGATGAGGGCTTAGACCATGGCTTCTCAACCTCCCTGGTGCTGTGACCCTTGAATACAGCCCCTCCTGTTGTGGTGACCATCAACCATAAAATTTTGATGCTACTCCATAACTGTAATTTTGCTACTGTTTTATGAATCATAATATAAATATCTGATATGCAGTCCCAAAGAGATTGAGACCCACAGCTGAGAATCACTGGCTTAGAGGAAAATTTTGGCTCTACTCCAGTGTGACTGTGTACTTATAAAAATGGGAAATCTGGCGACAGACACTCGTGGCGGTTGAACAACCATTCCACCATCCTGGCATTTCAGATTTCAGTCTCTTAGAATAGAGGAGAATGTATTCCTATGAATTAAACCACACAGTATGTGGAAATTTATTAGGAGTACCCCAGAACACAGACATGACTAATAAACTGGTCACATTAAATCTAACATTTGATTAAATGCAGAGCACAAAACAATCTTCTGAGAATCCAGCGGCCTCCAGTGTAGACAGGTTAGTGTGTTCCCTCTATGTTGGTGGCTGCCCCAAATTCAGTGCCATGACAGAGGCTGTCACCATTTGTAGGTGGCTCTGAAAGACAGCTTCCCAGGCCTGGTGGATACCCAGAATCCCAGTGGCCCAAGAGCTGGATGAGTGTACCCCACTTTCTTTGGGTTCAATTCACGGGAAGAAAGCCATGCTTTGACCAAATCCACTCTCCTGTCAGTGAAACAAACATCCCACCAGTGTTTCCATTTCTTTTTACATGTTGGAGCCAACCAAGTAGGTTTTATGAGCTCTTCCTGGGTAGAATCAGTTTGGAGACTGGCGGGTGGAGCTAGCGGAAACCACCTGCCTCGCATCTCAAGAGACTGCTTGCCACTGGTAGGGCTTCCTTGTCTGAGCCCCTCTGTTCCAGTCCCTGTTGTATTTGCCCTCAGCGAACATGGAAGAAAACTTTCCCCGATCTGTGTTCTGTATAGAGGTCTTGCCTCCTCCCCATGCGCTGCTTCCTGCTTGTTCCTACAGGGTCGTGCACACCTGATGACATGTAGGTGACACACAGGTATCATGATGCAGGGTGGAGCTGTCTCTCCTTTGTGGCATCAGTCTAGGGGCCTTTCTTAGCTTGTCACGTTCTTGCAGGCGTGTCTCTGCCTGGCCTTTAACCAAATAGCCACCAGAGCCCTACCTGTGTCTCCGTGTGAATGCCATTCATTCATCAAGCCTATCATCCAAGCCCATGCTGTGTCAGAGACTCAGGCAGAAGGGAAGAGCTTCCAGCTCCCATAGGAGGCCATTTCCACAGGACACCCACACCCCAGGGTATTAGGCACAGACAGGAAGCTTGAACAGAATCCTTCCTATACTCGGGAACCCAATGGCTCCGAGTTCCACCCGACAGCTCTCTTTAAATTTTTAGGAGCAAGCTAAGTTGGGAGCCACCTTATTCCTTCTGTTTAGCTTTTTTTTCTAAGCTACAAGGTGTGACTCAGGCTGTGGGAGACAGACAAGCCACAGTGATAGCCAGTGCTGGGCAGAGAAGACTCTGGCTCTTTGACCCTTCCCTTGAAGGATGGTATGGAACTCGAGGTCAGTTTCCTTTCCACTTTAATACTACCTCCCACACAGCATACCACTGGGGATGTGTCAGCCCTGTGGGTTCTGTCATTTCATCCAGACTTGAGACACAGCTGTCTAGAGTACCCAGGTCTCGGGAACCCCATCACCCTAGATGGAGCACAAAATCTGGACTAAAGAGGGGAGAACCATGGCTTAGGAAGTGTAAAGTCTTGTCTTAGATCAGAGGGGAAGACAGAAGAGTGTCTGCTCTCAGTTTCTACAGGAGAATGGCTCCTGGATACCCACTGGTACCCGGGCTCAAAGACGCTCGTGTGGTGTTGTGTGTAAGCTGATGATTCTCTCGATACTTGGAAGCACATCCTGATGGCTTGTACCACCGATATATTATGCTGTGCAGATACTTCACTGTGCTGATGGGGCATCTGTGACAGGGAAGGGGCCGGTGTGTGTTCAGACAACATTCTTTTGGGGGGATATTTTTGATTCCCCCTCTGAGGCCCAAGGAGGAGGAGAACATTATTAATGAAACGGTGGCATAGAATCAATGGGGAGATCTCGTTCAGCCACACTGCCACATGGGCCGTCATGAGGGCAGCTTTGTGCTAGTGCTTTGAGGGAGGAATACTTGTTAGGGGATGTCCTCACATCTACTGTTGTTCAACCAGGCTGCTGTATCTCTCTGTCCCATTCTTCCTCCAGCACTGACAAAGTTGCCCCACAACTGAGACTGTCTGTCAGACCACACTTCAGGTGGGCCATGCTGAGAGACCACACTTCAGGTGGGCCATCCTGAGAGACCACACTTCAGGTGGGCCATGCTGAGAGACCACACCTCAGCTGGACTATCCTGAGGGACCACACTTCTGCTGAACCATGCTGAGAGACCACACCTCAGCTGTACCATCCTGAGAGACCACACTTCAGCAGGGCCATCCTGAGAGACCACACTTCAGGTTGGCCACGTAGAGAGACCACACTTCAGCTGTATCATCCTGAGAGACCACACTTCAGGTGGGCCACATGGAGAGACCATACCTCAACTGGACTATCCTGAGAGACCACATTTCAGGTGGCCATGCTGAGAGACCACACCTCAGCTGGACTATCCTGAGAGACCACACTTCTGCTGAACCATGCTGAGAGACCACACCTCAGCTGTACCATCCTGAGAGACCACACTTCAGGTGGGTCACTCTGAGAGACCACACTTCAGGTGGGCCACTCTGAGAGACCACACTTCAGGTGGGCCACTCTGAGAGACCACACGTCAGCTGTACCATCCTGAGAGACCACACGTCAACTGTACCATCCTGAGAGACCACACTTCAGGTGGGCCACTCTGAGAGACCACACTTCAGGTGGGCCACTCTGAGAGACCACACGTCAGCTGACTGTCACTGCCTCTGCCTTCTGCATTGCAGGACCTCTATATTTTCTGTTTTCAATTCTCTTCTCACATATGAATAATTTTAAACATCTCAGTCCAAACGTTTAATACAGTAAGTTTCCACGTAAGCACTGATTTTTCTCCCACAAATTTCAGCATGTGTTTCCATTTTTATTCCATTAAAAATATTCCCAAATTCCTCGTTTGACCTCACCGCTCAGTGGATCGCTGAGAATCGGGCTGTGTAAATCAGCAAATATTTAGGCAAATTTCCCACGTCTCCTTACGCCGTTTGATTCTCATTTATTTCTGTTGTGTCCAGAGAATGTTTGGGGTGTGCGTTTAATTATTCTAAATTGTTTGACGCTGGTTTTATGGCTGAAACAATACATGTGCTGTGAATGTCTCACATGCAGCTGTGAAAAATGAGGTTCTTAAGTCAGAGAGCAATCCAAATTGAGGATTAGTCCTCTTCCTTCTTCCTCTCCTTCCTCTCCTTTCTCTTCTTCCTCTTCTTCCTCTTCCTTCTTCCTCTCCTTTCTCTTCCTTCTTCCTCTTCTTCCTTGTTCCTCTCCTTCCTCTCCTTCCTCTTCCTTCTTCTCCTTCTTCCTCTTCTCCCTTGTTCCTCTCCTTCCTCTTCTTCCTCTTCCTTGTTCCTCTCCTTCCTCTTCTTCCTCTTTTCCTTGGTCCTTCTCTCCTCCCCTCTTCCTTTGCCCCTGCATTGCTTTTTTTTTTTTAACAACTCTATTTAATCTCCTCTGCTGGCTCGTTACACACACCTTGACCCCTCACTGTTGGCCTGGCCTTTACTACACAACAGTAACTCATGACTGCCCGCCTTCACACCCTACTGTCTCATGTGTCATCTTAAAACAGTGTGCTGCTGTTCCCCTGCTCTGCGGGGACATACACTTGTTGCTTCTACACATTTCCCTCCTTTCTCCCTCCCTTCTTCCTCCCTCCTTCCTCCTTCATTCCTTCCCTCCTCCTTTTCCTCCCTCCTTCCTTCCCCCTCCCTCTCCTCTTCCTTCCTGCTCTCCATCCCACTTCCTTCCCTCCCCTTTCCTTCTCTTTCCCTCCCCCTCCCCCACTTGGCGATTGAGTGATACATTAACGTGCTTGTACAGAACAGGAGTCATGTGTCTTTCTATCTCCATCTCTTTTGGTTTGAAGTGAGTAAAAGCTTGTGGTTTTATTGTCTTCATGACAAGATTGGCTTAGAGCTGGATCGCGCGGCTCTTTCTCTTCATATGCCTTCCCAGTTCACAAGCTCTCGTCTCTTACTAGCCGCCCTCGTTCAGACCTGCAGTTGGGCTCAACGTAGTCTAGCTGCAGCACAATCTTCTTCCTAGTTTCACCTTGTTGTGGAAAGTAGACTTTGCCCACCCACCGTAGCAGCTCTGAGTCCTGTCACCATGGCGCTCCCCCTGGGCATACAAAGAATCCCCGTTCCTTGTGCACTCCATCACTTTGTGAAGCTGGCGCGTGCCACAGTTCTTGCAGAACGTCTGGTGGGCCATAGGAGCATTCACCATGTTCGTGGGAGTGATACTGGCTCAGAGAGGAAGAGGCAATGGCTATCATATTTGACACTTTTGTAATTGTGTGTCCACACCTCAGCCTCAGTGTCAATATTCCTGATCCCACAGACCTGCAAACGATGCTTATTTTGACCCACTTTTTCCTGAAAAACTTTGAAAGATGCTGTCACTGGGCATGGAATTCATACCTTCGTGTTTTGGTGACACTGGTCCATTGTCCTCTACAGACAGACGCACAGCAAACCCACACAATACATGCGTGACATTAAGATGGGGCTGTGGTCGGTCATCAGTCACAGCACTGATGGAAATGGCCTGTTCTTTAATCCTCAAGATAAGTTCCCTTGGAGAGTGAGACCTAAGTACCCGCTGCACACTCAGAGAGATGCTCAGTGGTCGGAAGAAAGGCAAATGTGAACACGGTCAGCTTTGCTCATTCGTTCAGCTGTCTCCAGGGACTCTAGCTGCTCCTTTGTTAAGCAGTTGTGAGTTCTTTTGTGAACATGGGTGGGCAAAATCATCTTCCAGGTTACTCAGTTCTTTTGGATGAACGCACGGAACATGTCCGTGACACCGTACAATGATCGACACCTCTTAACGTTTTGAGGGCATACATTGCCATCCCCGCTGTGGTTCTGCTGCTGCAGCTGCTCACAGACAAGGCCTGTAGCTCCATCCCTCTACGTTTTCGTCCACATTTCCCATGGTTCATCATCTTGGTGGCAAAGACGACGACACCTTGTTGGAAGTTGAAAAACTAGCTATTTGGTGAGCCGCCTGTAAGATTCCAAAGGCTGCAACAGATCTACAGCTCCTATGGGACAGAGTGGGTGACAGCCTAGAGCTCTGGTTCTGAGCTCTGCATTATCGTCAGAGTAGTCTTCCTTTCTGTCCTGCGCACGAGACAAAGACATGCTGGTCGGATTCATGAGCCTTTAGGACTTTCTGAAATGACCCAATAGCTGGAAGAGCTGCCAAGGTCTGATCAAGCAAATTAATTGTGTTCTCTGACCACACAAGCCCACTTCCAGGTCCTTCTTGATCATGAACTGCACACAGTGTCCTAGGGTGTGATGTTCTTTGTGCAGTACAAATGCCACATGTCTGTCTGTCTGCTCCAACCGCCTGGACCACATCCAGAGATGTCTTCCTCTTGCCTTCAGCCACCGACGTCTTCAGGCACCGTGTTTTGTCATTTCCAGCTCTTTGTCCTTGTCGGGGCAGCTTCCATATCCTGAGGCAGTGATGGCAAACGGAGCCTCATTCCCATGTCTCCCCTACTGCAGTTCTGAGTCCCATGTCCCGATCACCAACGGTGCTGGTGTCTTTGCTTGTAGCTGCTGTCTATTGGTATATTTTCTTTGGAAAAAACTATATATTCAAGTCCTTCACCAATCTTGCACTGGGCTGTTTATGTAAAGGTTTAGTTCTCTGAATGTCCTAAAAATCACCCGTTTTATAGGAAATACGACCTGTAAGTTATTCAACACTACAAAGGAAGAAGACTATGTCGTGTAGTGTAACACAGACCACTGTAAGAACATTGTGGTAAGTGGAAGAAGCAGATTGCCAAAAAGGAAAAAAAACTATTTCAGTCCCTTATGCAGACACCTTCATAGGAACACAGGAAGTAGGATTGGTAGTTCTAGGGGGTATAGGGGTGGGGACAGGGAGTTGTTATTTAATGGCTACAAGATGAGAAGAACTGTGGGGACTGCAGAGGTGACTTTGTGCCTTGTGAACATATGTAATACCACTGAGCTGTACAGTTAAAATGACTGTGGTGGCAAATTTCATCATAGGTGTATTTTAATGAAGGAAAAAAACAGACAAAATGTTGAAGAATGAACAAGGATATATCAGACAAAACCAAGACAACCAGAAAGTACAGGGGGCAAATCTTATGTCAGAGACAGCAAAATGCAGTCCCTAAAGCCTTAAGCACTGAGCAGGTTCTTTTTAGTATAAGAGCCACTCGTTAGACAACGAGTGGTGTTGGCCAACTGCTGGTAGTCAAGAATTCCTCAAGCCTGGAAACTTAAAAAAGAACAGTGAAGCAAAGGATAAGCAGCCATGAACAGAACATGAAGGATGCCAGAGGGGTGGAGATCAGAACCAGGTTGTCCTCAAACACCCAGAGGTTCACCCGCCTCTGCCTCCCAAGTGCTGGGACTAAAGGCGTGTGCCGCTACCACCCAATGGAGCCAGATGTTTTCAATGCTCTATAAATTTCCCCCAGAGAATCTCAAAAGAAGAAGAGGAGGAAGAGGAGGAGGGGGGAGGAGGTGCAGGAGGTGGAGGAGGAGGTGGTGGAACAGGTGGAGGAGGAGGAGGGGGAGGAGGGGGAGGAGGTAGAGGAGGAGGAGGAAGGGGAGGAAGAAGAAGAGGATGAGGAAGAAGAGAAAAGAAAGAAAAGGAAATAAAGAAGAGATGATTAACACTATTGCCCTAATACTGCAACCTGATACAGAATTTAAGAGCCCACAGACTAATAATGTCACTTCATAGTTTAGATTCAGAAATACTAATAAATCATTGGCAAAACAAACTCAATACTACTGTAAGAAAATGTGGAACGTGACCAAGTGCAGCTTATTCCAGGAATGCAAGGCTGGTTTGATATTAGAAAAATCCTTTACAGATGAAAGTCAGCTACAGTGAACAGTGGAGAAGACCTCTTCTTTATATAGGAACAAAGGAGACTACATACTTATCAATAAACATGAAAACCCAAAACCTATACAAGGAAAAACTAAAAGTACTCCTCCTGTAATATACGAAGGCAAACTTGAGAAATAGAAAGACATCACGTGGTTTTGGGAAAAACAACTCAACATCATAAAGGCTCTGTTCTTCCCTCAATTATCTTCTATAAAGTAATACAGTAATAGTAAGCATACGGGCTTAAAACAGGAAATTAGACAAAAATGCAAGATCGGAAAAACAATGGGAAAGGAGAAGGGACGTACCCCAGAAGAAGGAGGAATGTACCCCAGAAGAAGGAGTGTACCACAGATGAGATGTACCCCAGAAAAAGAGTTGCACCCCAGAAGAAAGGATGTACCCCAATACAAGGGAATATACCCCATAAGAAAGGATATACCCCAGAAGCTACAGCAGACCTGAATGAAACTTTGGGGTCAACGATTGACATGTGCACAAGTGGTAAAATCAGGCACACATCTGGGGATGCACACATCTTAGGATGTGCACATTTGGGGATGTCGGGTATTGTAAGTGTGGGTCTGCAAACTGTGGCGATGGGATGGGCTTTGTGTAAGTCATGCTACAACATAGGTAGGCAGCCATAGGTAAAGAGATGAAGTTAAGAGCATGTTACTCAGAGATAAATTCTGAAACAGACCACACAGACCAATGAAGTGACATAAATACAGCAGAGAAACAACAGCTTCTTGTGGCTAAATATAGTCTAATTTATATCTATAATTAGATGTAATATAATATAGATAGTCTATGATATATAAATATAGTCTAGTGCTATATTAAAAACAACAAAATATTATCCATTATGACTATACATAATGCGGGGGATGCATGAAAAAAAATCATGATCATCAAAAGTAAACATATCAGGGCTGAAGAGATGGCCCGTCAGTTAAGAGTTATTACTGCTCTTGCAGAGAACCTAGGACCTAGGTTTAGCTCCCAGCACCCACATCGTAGCTCACAAGCACCTGTAACTCCAGCTCCAGGGGACCCAATGCCTTCTTCTGTGTCCCATGGACTCCCACACATGTGGATAAAATCAAGCTTAAAAATAAAGTCAACTGACAAGTTAAAAAAAACAAACCAAACCAAACATGTACAACAGGTAAACAAAACAGACTTGTTTTATTTACATCTCAAACAGCTACCCCCCACAAAGTAAAATACACCAAAAACATACTGTAAAAACGTAGAAGAGTGGTCTTTAAATAGGAAACAAAACGTCCTTCATAACTAGAGAATTGCAAGGGAGAGCAGTCTTGAGAGAGCACCCCTCCCCCGTGAACATGCGAGGGTGCACACACACACACACACACACACACACACACACACACACCCCTCAGGGGAGGCGGTTGCCTCACACTAGGCTATCCTCCCGTGTTGCTCCTGTGTGCCAGGCAGGAAGGACAGATCTGTGAACTCAGTTCTCACCTTCAGGATTCAAATGTGGCTCAAGCTTTGTCTGAGAGCTGTGGTCACGAAGGTTCTCAGTCGTTCTGTCTTTAATGAAGAACATGGAAAAAAATGGGGAATGTTTTCAGAATGATACACCCACTGGTAAACACTTGGGGCAGGGGAGCTTTTGTTTTAAGATGTTGAAATGCTCCCACTGTTTCTGAGTTTTACCTGCAAACGAATTTCATCTTTTGACTCCTCCTTCCATGGATGTGTTTCCAATATATGAAAATCCCTAAGCACTGGGCCGCTCACTGTAGCTGCATTTGCTTGCAAATACCATTAACAGGCCTCCTGGCTTGGCTTGCTAAGGAGTGTCGTCATACCCGGTTCTTGGTCTTTTAGGGGGACTTACCTAGCAAAAGGGGCTTACCAAAGAGCTAGGCAGGGGCAAGGAGGCACCAGATAAGCCTCAAATGTCTTGGGGATGGGCAAGGAACAGGAATGGCTTCCAAAGCCAAGTCTAGGATGATGAGGTCAGCACAGGAAGGAATAACTCCATGCAAGAGTTACAGCGGCCGTGGTTGGTGTTACTGCCCAACATTAGTAACTGTGTAAAGGTCGTGAGTCAATAAGAAGTGGCGGTCTCTGCCTCAATCAGAATCCTAATTACTCTATGATATTAAGTAAAAGAAGAATTGCTGTTGGGCAAACACTACACCAAACCTCCAGGCAATGTATTCAAACCTCTAAGTGGGACGAGCTCGGGGGCTGTTAAGCACTCAATTTTAAACGGAATCACATTTGTGTTTATGCTATGAAACTATTACTTAGATTCATCCAAACACCAGAGGTTAGTCCTTGGAGAAGTCATGTGAGGAGCAGGTGGTAAATGCAGGATCTAGGCCACAGACAGGGCTGTAAAGTGGGCCCAGAGGTATGTGTTGATGACCTCCTCTGCCCCATGACAGGTCATGATGGTCTGATTCTGTGTGTGAGTCACATTTCAGAGTATTCCATCTAAGTTCCACACTCTGTACATACCCATTTCTAACCTAATCTAGTCTAATCTAATCTAATTTAAAATAATCTAATTTAAATAATCTAAGATAACATAATCTAAAATAAACTAAGCTAAGCTTTAGGGCAAAAAAATCTCTATCAGCCCCTAGACATCAAGCTTCCCAGAGTCATGCACACTGCCTCTTTTAGAAAGAGGCTTTTCTTGTTCCCCAGAGCCTCATTCTGACTATCTTCTTCCTCCAAGGAGGAGTGGGGATTTAGCTGGAAGTCAGCAGCAAGGCTTCTCTTTCACCTCTGGCTTCCACACACCTGGGAGACGACATTTCTGCTGGTTGTGGAGGGTTGAGTTGAGAGCAGGGCTGAGGTTGAGGGGATCTTCAGTCTCAGGGCAGGGCTACTTAACTCAAGTAAAGCTGCTATCAAGTGTATCTGATGCTGATGGCTCTAAGTGTATCTGATGCTGGCTTCCTGGTAGCTGTAAGCTCCTCAGGGGAGACACTAGATTGCATTTACCATTTTTGCCATTTTTCTCCTTTGTAGATGAGTGTTCTAAATTCGCCTGGAACTCATGGTAGTTCTCAAAGGCTTCCTCTTGGTAGTTTTCATCAGTAGTAGACTCTTGGATGAAGAAGATGGAAAGAAACCAGGAAGGGTTTCCTTGTTACACACGTATGAGCATTTTTGGGGGGGGGGTTTGGTAAACTCTATTTTACAATGTTGGACTGGAAGGATGGCAGAGCATTCGAGTTCTACTTGAAAGTGTATGTTGGGAAATTAATATTTAAATAGTCAGACATCATCCAGCTACTTTGAGCCCAGTGGTTTATACGTAGGCAGATGTGGAGGGAGCAAACCCTTAAAAATCTAGTCACATCTGAACATAAAACTCCCGGGAAGTGGTGAGACCTTCTGCCTTCAAGTGCATTTCCCACAGAGCCTGGGAACTTCCTAACCCAGCTCTCTCCTGGCCACTGTCCGTCACACCATCTGTTTGGATAATCGTATAGTGTGGAGCTGTGCTTTGCAAAGTGTCTACTTTGCTTACATGCACTGCTCTTCTTGGTCTCGGGCCCATAGTATACTGGACCTTGGCTTTTACCTTGGACATGGCGTAGGAGAAGGGCTGTGCTCCCTCAGGAGCTGTAGGGGGGATGCAGTGAGAGGGTGTGGATTAATGGTTTGGCTCCTTCTGTAAGCCTGTGTTCCTGCACAAGCTGAACCCCAGAATGAACGTGAGGATAACTCGAGATCACCCCAGAGTGAAGGAGGTGACTCCCTCTTTGGCTTCAGACCACATCTCCTTTCATGTATCCATAGCTAGTTCAAGTAATGCCCAAATATAGTCATATAGTTAGTACCTTAGGTCTCTAGGTATACTGCCATTATAGGGGTAAAGGGGGTATACTTGCTTATTATTTCCTTGATGTGTACTGTTGTTGGTACCGGCAATCTTTGTCGTGGTGATGTTTCAGATACTGCTGTTGTTTTTGGCTCCAAAATCTCCTGGGCTAGAATTTCATCTTGAGAAAGCATGTGAGAACATGTTAGAGTCAGTGAAAGCAGACACTGTCCTAGGCAGTTTATACTTCACGTGGCCTATGGATGCTGTAGGTGGGAAGCAGGAATCCAGGGAATCAGTGGATTCTCTAGAGAACCTCATCTTGGATGGGCTGGCCATTGCCTCCCCAAATAATATCAGAAAAGTGGCCACCATCTGGATATCTCCCAAGCCTCACCCCTGATGTAACCTGGATGTTGGATGTTGGATGGCTCTGTTGGATGTTTAGTTAGCTCTGTTGTCTCTGTGACCCAATACCTGAGGAGCAACTCAAGGGAAGAAGGAATAATTTTGCTCCCAACTTCAGAGGTTTTGGTCCATCATGGCATGCATAAAGACGCTCAATCACATCATGGCGGCAGAATGAAGTGCACCAGGAAGGAACTTGGGAAAGAGATATCCCAAGAAGGGAGCCTACTCCCTCTAATTCATGTCTTCCCTTCTACAGCACAGTTCCACCACATCCCAACAATCAATTCAAATTTGGAGTCCACTGGCAGATTAAAGGAGTCATGGTAACACATCCTTCATGATCTAACCATCTCTGGGAATGCACCTCACAACACACAGATGTATACCTCACTAGTCTCTGAGGACTCCCTTGTAGGATGCAACCCTCCAAGCAAAACATCTGACCAACCCACAGTCTTCACAATGGCTATTGGTTGGTCTCCTTGACTGTTGATATTCCCTCATGGAAAGAAGGGTGGGAAGAGTCACTGCTCTCTTAGGTCAGTACCCATCACTTGCATGCAATTCTGCACTAATTGCACATGGCCACTGGAGACCTGGGGAGGAGCTAGAGTTTATATAGCCAAGGGACGGTACATTGAAGTGAGTTCCACCTGAACAGTAGAAACCACCACCACCTACCCTGGGTGAAAGCTTCTCAGTGCTGCTTTGTCGCCACTGGAGACTTCTACTAGGAACCCCTCACCCATTTTCCATAAGCAAGCCAACTCAGCTCATTGGCCCTTCTGGGTGAGCTTTCGTAGAGTCCAACTTTGGTTTGTGTTGGAACCTTTTGAGGAAGGGTTAGACATTGTCTGCCCAGGGAAGGAGTACTTACAACAGCTTCAGTCAGTCAACCTGACAGTTAAGACTACCAAATCCCTTGTCAACTTTACACAAGTTGAACCAAACACATTTCCTTAACTCATAGCATTCTACAATTGACCTGCAAAAGGTTCATGTTGGTCTCCTAGTACAAAACACATCCATCTGTCCTCGTGAGTCCCCATAATCTTTACAGTTTCAACATTGCTCTAAAGACCAAGCACGAAGATTTTGGATGCTGATGGCAACTCTCATCTGTAAGTCTCTATAAAAAATGTGTAAGTAGCTTCCAAATGCAATGACACAGAATACACATTCCCATTCCCAAAGGCAAAACAGGAGCATAGCAGAACAACAAAGAAGTGCGCCAAAGCAAGACTGCAATATACCTCTAAGTTCTGTAGATCCAGCTGGCATGTGGGGGAGGTGGTGTTACATGAGATCCAAAGAGCTTGGGTGGCTCTATATCTATGGCTTGACGGTTTTCAGTCCACATGGCTTCTTTCTTGGGCTATCTATACTCGATTCCCTGTGTCTCTCATTGACAAATATCCCATGTTCCTGGGTCTCTACTGCAGCTTAAAGTTTATAATCATAGATTTGCTCTCTTACAGGGAATGTGACCCTGATACACTTTGCCCCACCTTCTCAGGCTTTTCTTTGAAATCTGGTTGGAAGCTTCCACAAAACTGTAACTCTTATATTCTGTATGTCCACAAAGTCAGCATCATGTGGATGAAGCCATGGTATTTTGCCAATTTGAGCAATGACTGGGTCCACTCGGACCCTGGCAGTATTGGCAAAATACTACGGCTTCAGCCACATGCCCCAGGGGGCAGCCCCACGGTGAGGCATGTGCTCCAGAGCCATTGTTTTCTCAAATAAGTTTACCCTTTCAAGCCTTGAATGTAGGGTGAATCTGACCAACTCCTACACAGTCCTTGACACATCAGAGTCCTTGACTTCTTTTTGATAGGCAGGCTCTTCAGAACCCCACCTTCCCTGTCCACAGCTTTACACAGGTTTTTCTGACCAACCTGCAAAGTTCTCAAGTCTTTCTGCTCTTCCCTTTCTCATGTTTCCCACTGTAAACCTGACTGCAGTAGTTCTGTGTCATAGCCTGAAAGTGGGACTGACTGACAGTCTCCTCCGCTGGGCTAATTAGCTTCACCAACTCAGTTTCCCACAAAGCAGCAAGACGTGAGCAGTGGACAGACAAGATTTTGGTGAGAGTGTGACAGACTTCAGTACAATTCACAACGGGGTCTTCATAATGAAACTTCATAAGCCTGGTGTCTCGAGGAGGAAAGAGTTTATTTGGCTTACAGTTCCACATTATAGTCCATCACTGAAGGAACCCAAGATAGGAACTCAGCACAGGGCAGGAGCTGATGCAGAGGCCGTGGAGGGGGCTGCCTGTGGAGGGGGCTGCCTGTGGAGGGGGCTGCCCATGGAGGGGCGCTGCTTATTGGCTTGCTCCCAAGACTCAGCCTGCTTTCTTGTAGAACTCAGGACCACCAGCCATGGACAGCACCACCCACAATGGTCTGGGCTCTCCCCCATCAGTCACTAATTAAGAAAATGCCCTACAGGCTTGCCTACAGTCTGATCTTACTGAGGCATTATTTTTAAACTGAGTTCCCTTCTCTCAGATGACTTTAGCTTGTGTCAAGTTGACGTGAAACCACCCAGCACACCTGGTCTCCACTGTCTACGTTCCGACCGTGTTCTGGAGTTCTGACCTTCTGACAGAATCACTCATTTAGCCCAGTTTACAGTTTATAACCTAAGCTTTCTCTAGCTCATACCTTCAAGCTTTTCCAATCCCTCCCACACAGGAACCAGTTCCAGAGGCTAAAGCACCATGGTATCCAAGGTTAGTCATAGCAATGACCTCATGCCATTGATATCAACTTTCTGCATTAGGTTTTCTTCCTGGGACAAGTCACCTGCCATAAATGACTGAAGAGGGCAAGTTTTCAATCTATACAGCTCTTGACACCGTTGATTCGAGCCTTTGGTGATGCAAAATTTTATGGTGGTTGGGAGCATGTGACGGGAGCTAATTTGTGTAGCGTCAAGAGGAAGCACATCAGAGAGCAGTGGCAAGAGGGGGACAAGGCAGGATACTGTGCCTAAGGTCACACGGAAGCACATCAGAGAGCAGTGGCAAGAGGAGGACAAGGCAGGATACTGTGCCTAAGGTCACACAATAGTGACATATTCCCTCCACCCAGTCCCATCTTCCGGAATTCTAGTCCTCAATGTCTGCAATCGGTGACAGGTTATTTGGGGAAGGTCTCTTGAGAAGCACCCACTGGTTCTCTCACCGCACACCAGGTTCCATGTGGGGAATCCTTACCTAATGTTTCAGGTATGTTTTTAGTTGTTGAGTTTAACACGGCTTCAGTAGTTGGACCTGGAATGGGGTAAAGAACACAAATCTATATAATTTAACAGCACTCTTCCATTTCCACCCACCTCTCTGTGAACGGATAGTTGGGATACACAGTTCCAGTCTACTCTACTGAGAGGACACAGTGTGGGGTGCTGCTCCTTCCCCTGGGTGCTGAGGAAAGCCCTCTGGGACTTGAGCTTCTCATATGGAAGATGGGAAAGGCACTACCCACGGAGCAGCTGTGTCTGTGCTCCAGTACAGGATTTCCCCTGGCACCCTGAATAGAACCTGCCTTCCTGGTCACTGGAGTCACCCTCAGGGATGGTAAGATAATGTCCGTGCTCAGGGAAAATCTAGCTCTTTCACAGAGACAAAAGAAGGAAGAGGGTCACATGCTTTGTTTTGTAGGAAGCTTCGATTTGCCTCCTGCATGGCTGGTGACACCATCTGGATGGGGCTGGGAGGCTCCAACCTCAGATCCCACCTGAGCGGCACCAGTGAGAAGCACTTACCTAGCCCCTGACTAAGGCTTCCCATATCACCACCCAAACACTTGTTTGTCCTGGGTGAAGACACTCAGATGTGGTTTTCCCTGAGAGCCCTGGGTGGCCCTGCACATTCACTAGTGCTACCCCAGGATCTATGGGGCGGACCAGAGACTGGTCACCTCCTTCCTCCAGCATGAGCAGAGCCCTCCAGGGTGACCTGTCTGAAGGTATGAAGTGGAGTCTTGGGCTGGAGAGATGGCTCCGTGGTTAAGAGCACTGTCTGTTTTTCCAGAGATCCTGAGTTCAATTTCTAGCAACCACATGGTGGTTCACAACCATCTGTAATGAGATCTGATGCCCTCTTCTGGTGTGTCTGAAGACAGCGACAGTGTACTCACATATATAAAATAAATAAATCTACAAGAAGAAGAAGAAGAAGAAGAAGAAGAAGAAGAAGAAGAAGAAGAAGAAGTGGAGTCTCTTGAGTGTGCTCAAGGGTTCTGGATGGCTGTTGTCTCCAGGGCCCAGAGCTCTTATCTATGATGTGTGCTGGGCATATGGGGTTTAGCTATATCTGAGCTCTTATCTGTGATGTATGGGTTTTAGCGATATCTGGGTGCCATGGGGTTCTGAGGACCAGTTTCTTCTCTGTAGCATCCACCACTACTCCCTCCTTCTGACATGACCTCTCTTTATGAGGAACTGTGGTGTCTCTCGATCTGGTACATCTCTTAGTTTGAGCTCAAGGTTGCCCTCTTCTTCCAGCTCCCAGGTCCTGAGATCCCCCGAGATGGCAAGCAGGGCCACCGCACCTTTCCTTTCTGAGGCACAGAACTCTGTCTGGAGAACTAAAGTTGCAGCTAAACCCATGACAAAGCTGTTCTCCAAGGCTTTAATGATGGACAATCTGCATCCCAATGTGCTCATCTGCATGGCTCAGAACAATGGGAAATATGTAAGGAGGTCTGTGATGGTGATGACAATCGCTTCTCAGTGTGCTGACCTTGGTAAACCAAACAAACAGTACAGTTTCCCTTTGCGTGAGACATTAATGGATCATTACGAACGGGTACAGCTGCACAGCGCCAGCACTTTGTTAAAAATATTCTTTTCATCCCGTGTCTGTCCCGTAATCACAATGGGAGCATTGTGCAAGTCAGCCGCGTGCACATGCGTGGTGCGTATGCTCGTGTCGCCTGTGACTGTTCATTTGCATTGTCAAGTGTAGCTGCTCCACCGTACTTTTCCTGTTGCCGCCTCCTTGGGAGAGTCACAGCTTCTAGACAGTGCACACCGCAAGGTCAGGACACTCGTGTCCTCTCAGGGACCACATCAGCACATTCTGGCTTCATGAAGTTGACTGTTGTGTTCAGAGTTCACTTAGGTTAATTGAGTGAATACCCATCTCCACTATGAGGGTCATATGAACTGCTGTCCTCAGTGGTCATCATCTCCACATGAGGGACCTACACGTGGTAGCAGGCTCAGCTCCTCTCCTGACCATCAGGAGAAGCACCCCAGGATGAGATAATATTACCTGGGTTATCCTCAAGAAGACCCTGAGGGTCACACTGGGCTATGACCAGGCCTCAAGCTAGGAGGACCTTGAGAATCACCCAGGTTTCATCCAGGTCTTAAGCTTGTAAAACCTCAGGTCTCAGCCTGGTCTCAAGCTGGAGAAGATGCTGGATGTCATAAGGCTTAAGAAGTTTTGGAAGAGGCCAGCCATGGTGGTGGCGGCAGCAGCAACCTCCTCAACAGACACCTGCTGAGTGTTCTTGGGCTGGGCAGCTAACACAGGCATGGACACATGGTGATAGCAGATACATCAGTGACGACGTGTCTCCTGTGCCAACCTTAAACCCTCCCTGCCCTGGCTCTTCAGAAGCTAACAGGAAAGTAGAAAAGCTGACATATTTCACTCCATTGTTGGACCATGAAGACCACTTGCCCATGTTCAAATAGTGAAGCAAGCTAGGCTGTTCTGTCCAGGCCAATTCTGGCTGTGACTGTTAACACTTGGGGCTCACACGCTCTCAGGTATTAATGAAAATCCTATAGGGAAAAACAAGTGTACCAAAGCAGAGGACAGCCTTTGGACAGTGACACCACAAAGGCTACCATGGTCACATAGAGAGTGATGGTTAAGACACTTAAACTCAATGCTGCTTTGAGAAGCTGACGCTCCCTCCTGCTCATGAGCTCCCTTCCCTTTCTGAAGCATCTCTCTCTCAACACTCATTGAGTTTTATGGCTTGTGATGATGCTCTGCGAACATCTGAGACTTCCCAGTCTGGGCTCTGGGTGTTAGAAAAAGGAAGATGCTACATAAAGACGATTTCTAACCAGTTTGATGCTACCACAATTGGTACAGTTTTTTTGAACTCCTAAATAATCTAAACTATTGAGACACTCACTGCTAAACACAAGCTTACATTTACACTCTGGCTTTCTTAGTTCTTTTTTCAGAGAAACTAAATATATTTGGGTCTGTTAATAAGCATGTTGTTTCTGCCACATTAAGAATTATGGGTGATGGGGCTGTGGAGAGGGATTCATTGGAAAAGTGCTTCCCTTGCAGGTATGAGGACTTGAGTTCAGATCCCCTTAGAACCCACAGAAAAAGCCAGACATGATGACATGTGGTTATAACCCCAGTAAAGGAGAGAGAGGAGGCAGAAACAGGCACTCTGAAGAGTCTGCAAGTCAGCTTGGCCTATATGACAAAGTTCCAGGCTACTGAGAGATTCTGTCTTGAGCAAGAGATGGAAGGCGCCCGAGGAACAGTCCTCAAGGGTGTCCTCTGAGCTCCATATGCCTATGCATATATGTGCATGCACATACTTCCTACACAAAGGCATGCACCCACACCCACTAAAATACTACAATAACGGATCTAAGCCTTGTAAGATGGAGACCCAGGACACCTGCCACCAAGAGGCGACGTGTGACCAGTAACTGACAACTTCTAAGTGTTCTTCATTAAAATCACTTCTTCTGTGTGTAATGAAACCTCTTCTGACTCGTAGGAGGGAGAGACTGACTTTGCAAGCAGACTTCAGTGAAAGTCGTCTGTATTTGATAAGGGAGGCCAAGAGACATGAAGGACCGACCATTGTTAGGAAAAGAAGAAAGTCATTTTGTCATAAATAGTTTAAAAGTTATTTAATAAAGAAGAGAAAAATAAGGAACAAAAAGCCTAAATGGGTAGGGTAAGGTGTAAAGGGTCTATGAGGAAAAAGAGAGAGAAATCTAATCTCCCATGGCCTGGCTGTGTAAATGGATGGCCATTGTCAGGTTTTGAAATGAGCTCCGGTATCAGGCGTGCGGCCATGTGGAACGGCCCCTGCTTCTCTCCGCTGAAAGGACAAAGTTTCTTGGACTATTGGCCTCCTCTTAATAAGAGATTATAAGTGTTTTCTTTACCTGTTGAGTACCTCTCTTGTAGACAAAGGCTCTGTTCTTACCAAAATAATTTCCTGTGTTTCGTGTTGTCTTTTCAAACTTTTTATTACTTAAGAAAGCGGAACTCTCTCCATATTGAGAGCAAAGGTTGGTTATTTTTTCCCGTTAACAACTATCTTACTTCCTCTATTTTCCTTGAAAGTCTTGTCATTTTGGTTAGCTGGGTAACGGTACCGTTTCACAGTAACCCGTGAGCTCAGTCAAGTCTTCAAAGCTCCTGACATTTTTTGACACCTCTGAATTAAAGTCTAAATGCAGTCTTTTTGACCTCAAGCTAACTTTGAAATTTCCCAGAGGCCCCTGGAAAATCTCTAGGGATTTGTTCTGTCATCGTGTGAAAGACAGATCTTAAGCTAATTAGCTTACTTGTTATGTGAAATCACACAGGGAAGGCTTGTGGAGTAAGCAGCTCTGAATTCTTTGTATTACACCTCTGTGGAGATATGTCAGGTGTCAGATGATGTATGCGCTTTCCAGAGATTTGCCTTGTCTTTACTCTCAGCGATCGGTCCCTGGACAGTGTGACCAACCATCATTGCACTTACTGACATTAAACATTGTAGGTCTTGAGGATGACCACTTCTCCCTGCTGACCACAGAAGGTGGGCTTGTGGCGGGGCTTGGAGCCTGGGTTCTTATCAGACAGTTCCTGTTTTTGCCTGGATGCTCTCCTGAAAGGAGGCGTAGTCAGCAATAGTCCAAGGTTCTCTTTAAGGACCCTCTCTCAGGACTCTGACCAAGAGACTAGGAGAAGACTGGTAGCGACTCCAAGATGGCCTAGTGGGGGACTTTCCAGCTGGAGGAAGAAGCAGATGGGTCCCTGAAATGTACAGACTATGATGAGGTGTTTCGGGGTCCAGGGTGGCTGTGGTTTCATTGTGTCTGTCTGAAGCATTGCTAATGCTTTTGTTACGTGTTTTGTGTATTCAGAGACCATTATCCACTAACTCACAGAAGCTTTGAAATCACCCTTTTCGTTTGGTTTTGGAGATAGGATCACTCTCCACAGTTGTGGCTATTCTTAAACTCACTAGGTAGACCAAGCTGGCCTTAAACTCACAGAGATCCACCTGCTTCTGCCCCCTGAATTCTATGACCAAGGATGTGCGCCAACACACCCAGCCTGAAATTATACTTTTAAAAGTATATTTAATTTTTTAAAGATTTACTTGCATGTGGTTGCATGGTGTGTGTGTGTGTGTGTGTGTGTGTGTGTGTGTGTGTGTGTGTGTGTGTGTGCATGCCTGTACACAAGTGTGCATGTCTATAACAATCAGAAAAAGGGTGTTTACTAGAGTTCTAGGGGGTTGTGAGCCACCCAGCATGGGTGCTGGGAATCAATTTCTGCTCCTGTGAAAGAACAGCAAATACTCGCGACTGCTGAGCCCCTTATAATTACTTTTACGAATAAAAACAGAAGCACTTAGGACTGGAGATATGGCTCAGTGGTTAAGAGCACTGACTGCTCTTCCGAAGGTCCTGAGTTCAAATCCCAACAACCACATGGTGGCTCACAACCATCCATAATGAGATCTGACTCTCTCTTCTGGTGTGTCTGAAGACAGCTACAGGGTACTTATTTATAATAATAAATAAATCTTTGGGCAAGAGTGAACAAGATTAACCGGAGCGAGTGGGGCCGACCGGCGTGAGAGGAACTGACCAGATCAAGCAGAAGTCCTAAATTCAATTCCCAGCCACCACATGAAGGCTCACAACCATCTGTACAGCTACAATGTGCTCATATACATAAAATAGAATAAATAAATCTTTAAAAAAACAGAAGAATTTATATTTTCTCCCCGGTTCCCTCTAGAATCTCTATCAGCATTTATTTTACAGCAGTCAATTTACATAAGTACAATAAGATGTTACTCTTTTTATTTTTCAAATACCTTCTTTATTTTGTGTGGGGGGATGTGTTGCTTGCAGGTTTGTCTATGAACCACTTGTATACCTGATGCCAGGGAAGGCTATGAGAGGGTCTCAGATCCCCCACCCCCGACTCTGAGATTATAGACCATTGTGAGCTGTCATGTGGGTGCTAGGAATTGAACTCTGGAAGAGCAGCCAATGTTCACTCCTGAGCCATCTTTCTAGCCCCATGATGCTATTCTTGGGACAGGTAGATAGCTCAGTTGGCAAAGTGCTTGTTGAAGAAACATGAGGGCTAAGTTCAGATCCCCAGGACCCACATAAACATGGGGTGTGGTGGTGGATGCCTGAAATCCCAGTGCTGGGGGGGGAGGGGTACAGAAAATAGGATCCATGGGTTTGCTGATGAGTCAGTCTGGTCAAATCAATGAGCTCTAGGTTCAGTAAGAGATAACCTTTCTTACAAAATAAAGTAGGTAGTAACTGAGGAAGACTTCTGGTGATGAATGGCCTGTGGCTTCCATACACATGTGCACTTGTATACATGAATACTATGTGCACACACACAAACACTCACACTCCATGATTCTATTTTCCTTGCAGCAGGACACTATTGGGAATTCTGGTCACGTGGCCGTGACATCAGCTTGGCCTTCCTACTCCAGATACTCCAGACGTGAGGAACAGAGGCTGTGGCCTGGACCATCCCACCTGGCACCTAGATCCCAGTGGCTTCTAATCTTATGGACAGATGGGAAGGTCAATTCCCAGTAGTTTAAGAACACAGAAGAGGGGAATTCATCCACCTCCCTGGGATTCATAAGGAGCCTGTGCTGGTGGCACCTGGCCTCCCAGAGGTCTGGAGAAGCCAAGTCTGGGAGTCCCGATGTAAAGTGCCAAAGAAAGCACACCCCAGTCTCAGGGTCAAGACTGAACTCACACTGCACTTCCGCAAATGAGCAGGAAAAAGCCAGGGAGGTGGGATTTATAGTCAGGAGTGATATCACATTGCTGATCTTTGATTGTAAATAAAGATTTAATGGGAAACCGTAGCATTTGGCTGACGTTCCCAGTCCCATTTCCAATTCCAACAACAACCTCTGCTTCCATTCCTGACCTCCTAGAGGTTAGCTGCTGCTGCTTCTTCTTCTTCTTCTTCTTCTTCCTCTTCTTCTTCTTCTTCCTCTTCCTCTTCCTCCTCTTCCTCTTCCTCTTCCTCTTCTTCTCCTCCTCCTCCTCCTCCTCTTCTTCTTCTTCTTCTTCTTCTTCTTCTTCTTCTTCTTCTTCTTCTTCTTCTTCTTCTTCTTCTTCTTCTTCTTCTTCTTCCTCTTCCTCTTCCTC
Organism: Tokudaia tokunoshimensis; assembly: GCA_036184795.1. Lineage (NCBI taxonomy): Eukaryota > Metazoa > Chordata > Mammalia > Rodentia > Muridae > Tokudaia > Tokudaia tokunoshimensis. The sequence continues at coordinate 56,278,140 of BTHU01000019.1, forward strand.
TTCTTCTCCTCCTCCTCCTCCTCCTCCTCCTCTTCTTCTTCTTCTTCTTCTTCTTCTTCTTCTTCTTCTTCTTCCTCTTCCTCTTCCTCCTCTTCCTCTTCCTCTTCTTCTCCTCCTCCTCCTCCTCCTCTTCCTCCTCCTCCTCTTCTTCTTCTTCTTCTTCTTCTTCTTCTTCTTCTTCTTCTTCCTCTTCCTCTTCCTCCTCTTCCTCTTCCTCTTCTTCTTCTCCTCCTCCTCCTCCTCCTCCTCCTCCTCCTCCTCCTCCTCCTCCTCCTCTTCTTCTTCTTCTTCTTCTTCTTCTTCTTCTTCTTCTTCTTCTTCTTCTCCTCCTTCTCCTCCTCCTCCTCTTCTCCTTCTTTTCCTTCTACTTCTTCTTCTCCTCCTCCTTCTCCTCCTTCTTTCTTCTTTCTTTCTTCTTTCTTTCTTTCTTTCTTTCTTTCTTTCTTTCTTTCTTTCTTTCTTTCTTTCTTTCTTTCTTTCTTTCCTTCTTGATCATTGTTCATGAATCTGGACTGTGTCCTGAACCTGGGTTTCTTTGATTAATGTAGCCCTAGCTGGCCTCCAACTCACAGAGATCTACCTGCTTCTGCCTCTGCTTTGCCTCCTAGTGCTGGGATTAAAGGTATACACAACCACATCTGCCTATCTGGTCATCATTAACAAACACCAAGAATACTATATCTTTCACTAGTATTAAATGCAATAAAGGTTAGTGTTAACGTTGTTAGTGTGAGAAGAACGGGCATATAAAAATATGCTTTCTCCATTTCACAGAGAGTAGCAAGACACTGGGACAGTGCTAAGTGTTACACAAAAGGATGTGAGTGTGCTTGAGCACTTGGTGTGTGTATATATCGATGTGTGTATGTGCACATGTCTATATGTGTGTGTCTTTATATGTGTGTACATGTGTGTGGCACACGCACATGTACGTAGGTATAAAAACAAGTTGGGAAACATGCAGTCATAAAAACAGAGGAGGGACACATGGAGGTTTGTGACACTATTCCTCTACCTTGGGATGAGTTAGACTATTCACATTTAAGAGAAAGCTAGTGTGTGGGATGTTTGAAGCTGCTCCCTGGCAATCCTGCCTGAGAGGCATTCAAAGATTAACTGTGGGTGAGCTCTGAAGGGATGAACTGTCCAGTGTGGCTTTCCCCAAGTTCTAACAAAGGAAGGAAGCACAAAGAAGAGTGCTTCCTCTATGGCTTCCAGGCTGGAGATCTCTGTCCACATCCTCCCGAGAACCTACCTGAAGTTGTCTTGATTGGCTGTAGTTCAGTGCCTTGCCAGCAGCACAGCAGAAAGACAGATAAGAAGGTCTCCACTCCCCTATTCGATGCCATGGTCCCTCCAGTTAAAGGAGGAGGCCCTTCCCTGGAAGGTCTTCAGCTTCCCCAGTCTTGGACTCCTGGATACGTGGAATGTGGTGGACCTGTGACATCACCACAGGGCGCTGACCCAGGTTCCTTCCCCGTTAGAGTGTTTGTGTTATGTCGTGGACCTGTGAGAACACGGTTATGAGGTGAACTGGAGCCCTACCCTGTGGGGGGTTCATTTCCCTGTGTAGCACTGTAGGGAGCTGATGGTGCGTGATGCTTTCATGGTAGATGGCAGCCTCAGAGAGAGATTATTCTAGCTTGTCCAGCATCCATAAAGACACAGAGCCCTGGGGACTTGACACGTATCATGACTTAAGCCCTATGAGTTAAGAAAGGGTCTGAATAGGGTCCAGGCATATGGCCACATCTCTCCAAGGTGTGACTCAGTTGAATGACCAGAGACAAAGACAGACATGGCCAGAGGAAGAGCCTGGTCAGTGATGCAGCTGTGACTTGCTACCCGTGTAACTAGGAAGTCAGACGCCGGATCCTGGTGTTGGAGTGGATCCCTCTATGTTGGCCACGAGGACTTAGGATCTGGGATGGCTCAGAAGAGGCTCCAAAACTCTGACTCAGTCCCAGAAGTCAGTCTGTATGGTCATCCCCAAACCTGGTCCCCTAAAACAACTAATGTGTAACTGTTAACTGTGGGTTAACTCTGGAGGGATGAACTGTCCAGTGTGGCTTCATGCAGCTGACATGCTACCGCCTGGTTCTTGTCCTGTGGTGGTTCACTGAGCTTGGTCACTGCTGAGGAGACAAATCCTTCCTGTCTCATGCTTGCAAATCCACTGGCCAGACAAGCCATAGAAAGGCTCAGCCAGACTTGAGGGAGCTGCACAGAGAGGGCGTGTGAGCTGCTCAGGCTACAGAGCGCTTACAGCCTGCTTGCAGAGGTACCGAGTTCACGGAGAGTAGGCAGTCAGGGTTATCAGTTGTTTTTTTGAGGGGGACTCAAATCTCAAGACTGGTCCTCTAAATTTTCCTCTGATCTTTGCTGCCCTTTAGCAAGAATTTCACACATCTCCCCTCCCCCCCCACCTTTGCGTGGATATTTTTTAAGAAGTGTTGCGATCAGGAGGGAAGTCAGAAAATTGATCCTTTGATACCCATTTCACTGAAAGAAGACTCTAACAGATGTCTGGCTTGTGGACACTGCATCTGCTGTACCCTCAGTGGAGAGACTGCCACAAGTCCCTGCATCCAGTCCCTGCGTCTTCTGAGATGGTTCCAAGAGAAAGGAACAAATACTAGTATTTTTTTTAAATCACCTAATAATTAAAATAAAAACATTTAGAGGTAGGGACTCATTATGTAATGCAGTATGAACTCAGTATGTAGCCAAGAATGACATTGAACTCCTGATCCTCCTGCCTCTGTCTCCCAAATGCTGGGATCACAGGTGTGGGCTGCCATGCCTGGTTCTTGCTTTCGTTTTTGTTTTTAATCATATATGTAGATGTTTTGCCTACATGTATGTATGTGCACCACAGAATAGGGCATCAGATCCCCTGGAATTGGAGTTGCAGTTGGTTATTAGCCACCATGTGTGCGCTGGGAACTGAACCCGGATACTCTGTACAAACACCCAGTGCTCTTAACCACTGAGCCGTCTTTCTGGCCTCATGGTTCTTCTTTTTAAATAAGCAGGTTTTCTTTATTGCTTTAACTTTTGGAAATAGATGAATTCAGAAAAGTTGAAAGAAGGAAGAAAATAGTTGTCCTTAGTTCGGACATATAGCACTGACAACACCTTGGAGCATTTTGTTATTTTAATAAAGGATTTAATATGTACTTACCATGGGGGATTTAAATGATAGACATTCAGAAGGATGTCAGTTTAGAAAATATCTAAGTTCCCACTACAGGTCACGATCCATGGGCATAGGGCCAGTATCCTTGCAGACCAATGGCTCCTGGGTTGTCTGGGGCTGCCTCCTGCTTCCCTCTGCATTCTAAAGCTTACTTAGGTTCATTTTGTGCATGGTACCCACGGGAGAAAAGCAAAGCAGACATCTGCCTCAGTTTCCCTCCGATAGAAGTTCCTTCCTGCTAAGAGTGTTCCTTGGGGAGATGTCTCGAGTCTAGGAGCTCTCTGGATAGGCCATGTTCATTGTAGTCAAGGCCGCTGAGTGGTCAGATTGGCTGCTTTACTTCCAGGCTCAGGAATCCCAGTGAATGGTCTGGACATGTTGCTATGTCTGAGCCTTGGTGTCTTCCATGGTTTCTCCGTGTGGGTCAGTGTCTCCCATTAACACTGCAGGGTAGAAGGCGCAAAGAAGGTCGGTGTTGAGAACATTGGGCATCTCTCAGCTCCATGGGCTCTGCCTCTGTGGGCTTCAGTGGGGCTTCAGAATCAGGCCTGGGCTCCCTTAACTATTCTCATGCAGCCTGACCTTTGTCATCTCTCAACTTGGGTGACATGGATGACCTGTTTCTCAAGGTCGGTTCTGGTATATTCTCGTGGTCTTGCCAGAAGAGGATTATGGGCAAGGCAGGCCCAAAGCCCAGCAGGATCCCTGTGCCTCCACTGTGCCCCTTTGTGAAGGCTGGGCTGGTGAGCGTGGGCACGGAAGGGCTGTCCTTTATACTGCAGACCCTCAGGTCACGGACTCCCAACCCAAGATCCTTCTCAAAGCCCATTCGTGTTGTTTTCACTTATGAAAATATCCCACAGACCCATAATTTGGCAATATACATACAACCAATTGTTTTAAAAACAGAAGTGACGCCGGCTATTATAATGTAAACTGGTTTCTAAATGAAAGAATTAAAGGAATGTAATTGGAGAAGTATACAAACAGTGGTTAAGACGCTGCTTCTGGGAAGACATATTACAACTTATAATCTTCCTCTATGGGTGTGCGTTGTTGGTGTCTAATCAGGCATGTGAATGGATTCAGGTGTTCCGTCCTATTAGCTGGAAATTGCTCTGTTATTTGCGGAGCTGTTTGTGTTACATTGTTACCGGCTCTGAGTTTCTCTTTCTCCGGAGCTCCTTCCCCTGGTCCCTGCAATCTGTATAATTGTCTTCTTCACTTTTGTCTTTAGAAAGCTTTAAATACAGCTCCCTGGATGATGCTCCCGGAGCCTTGCAGGAGAATCCAGGAGATGTGGGGCCATCCCAAAGATGTTGTGGCAGGAAGAAAGGACCAGCCCCATCTCGCAGGGTCACTGTGGGGGTTGTAACCAATAGCCTATTCCCTCCAGGGAGGGCCACAGGGGAGTCCACGCAGAACTGCTAAGTAACCCACATGGCCTCTGTAGTGAGGGTGTGACCTCAGTCGACCAAGATAGCTCTTGGGTCCAAGGACTCCTGTACCTGGTGATGGAAATATCAAGGGCTTTACTGGGGGAAGCAACAGGAATGGTTTGCTAGGCAAGGAAAGTCTTTCCGTTTCCATTCATTTGCTCACTCGTTCATGGAGTATGCTTCCGGCAGGCTCAGAGCTCTCGCTGATCTCTCTGGACGTTAGACTAGTGGTCAGGTTCTGCCCCGGTTCAACACCACCCAATGTGCATTGTGGCAGACACCCAGGGCCACGGTGTGGGAGCTGCTTCAGACCGAGCCCAGCAGCTAGCAGGCCTGTCCAGCAGCTAGCCGGCGTGCTCCTGGTGGTCAGGCCTATGCTATCCCATCTTGTCAGTGCTGGCTTTTTTTTTTTTAAATTCAAATAAGGAATACAATAATGCTGTAAGAAAGAATTTTAGCAAAATCAAGTTCAGTCACTACCTGGACACATCCGGGGTGAGCTGCGATAGCGGCTGCCATTGCTCTGTGGCCCTTAGAGTGTCCTTATTCGAGCTGTGGATCCTGAGGCCACATAGGCTATCATCATAGCCTTTCCTTCACTAAAACACAGGACAGCGCTCATGGGTGTGCAGCGCACCACGGAGTGGTCATGCAAGGGTGGGTCTGCTGAAAGGGAAGACACTGTTGAGAGAATTTTGTGAGCAATGGGAAGCTGGAAGGGAGGAAGGGAGGGAGGGAGGGAGGGAGGGAGGGAGGGAGGGAGGTCAAAGTGGATGAAAACCTGTGAGGCCCTCACCCAGGGGGCTGGGAACTTGGATTCTTTGGTAAAGTGCTTGCTTTACGTGAAGATCCAAGACCCATTCTTAGAACCCATCTTAAAAACAGCAAACCAAACCCTGCATGTGTTGACTCATGCTTACAATCTCAGCACTAGAAAGGAGGCAGAGACAGGCAGATCTCTGGGGTTCACTGCTCAGCCACCCTGGTACTGACTCAAAAAAAAAAAAAAAAGAGTGGACAGGGCCCGAGGAATGACAGGACTACCGGAGGTTGTGCTCTGGCTTACTGTACACGTGCACACACATATGTACACAAACACATAAGGAACACATGCACACACACACACACACACACATAACTCTTTATTCAGACAACTGATTATTGGTAAAACCTTACTGTAGAGAAGGGTTCCATTAGCAGAGTTTAAATTTAGTTTTCTTGTGTATATTTACATATGTGTATGTGCACGCGCGAGCGAGCACACACACACACACACACACACACACACGCACTATGTGAAAGCCAGAAACTGACACCAAGTGTTCTCAGTTATTCTCTACTTTCTTTGGATGAGACAGTCTCTTACTAAACCTGAGCCTCACTCCTTTGGCCAGACAGACCAGAGACCTCCAGAGCCCCTAACTCAGCTTCTCCATGCGGAGACCATAGAGGAGTGCCTCGGGCCCTGCCTTTTGCTGCCGGGGGATCTGAACTCCAGTCTGCCTGCTTAGCTGACTGAGTCATCACCCCAGTCCCCAGTTTTGAGTTTTGTTTGTTTTGGTGTGTGTGTGTGTGTTTTCAGAACATCGTTAACGAGGACAAACAGAGTCCAAGCAGCTGATGGAACAGTGCTCTCTCAGAGCTTCGGCTGACAGAGCTTGAGCACTCCTCCCGGCCCTACAGCTGTGGGGAGCAGGACATAGCATGCTGGCCCCTCAGGTGTTCCCTGTGGGGTACCACATCGACTCAGAGTGCCAGGCCTCCAGTTACTGGGACTAATAGTGACTAAGGATTAGGACTGGAAGGCTGTGGAGATGGCTCAGCTGATAAAGGCAAAGGGCCCTGAGTTTTGTCCACCAGAACCCACATTTAAAAGGCGGGGCATGGTAGTAGGAGCTTGTAATTAGTCTCAAGGCTGATGAGATGAGAGGCAGCCCCCTGGGACTTGCTGGGCAGCCAGCCTGTTGTAATTGGTGATCCTGGCTCCTAGTTGAAGACCCTGTTGCAAAACAACAACAAAAGCAAAAGTTGCCTAAGGCCCTACACCGAATATTGACCCCTGGCCTAGGTACACGTACATACACACACATGCACATGTGCATGCATGCACATATGTGCACTTGCACGCACAAAAACACACATACATGCACACTTACTGTGGCACATTTTAATTTTTTTTTTTTTGAAAATATGTGTACGTATTGTGTGAGCCTGGATGAGTTTCTAAACATCAAGATCCCAGGGAGGCAGGAAATGGATCGGATCTCCAGGAGCTGGAGTACCTGATGGTTACACGGCTGTGAGCTGCCCAGTGTAGATGCTGAGAGAGAAACTTGGGTCCTCTATAAGTGCTGCAAGCAGTTCTTAGCTGCGGAGCCATCTCTCCAGCCCCCAAAGAATATTTTATATTTTCGGTTGTGAGCCTAGCCTTTAACGGCTGAACCATCATTTCTCCAGCCCTCGAAAGAATATTTTTAAAAAATTAGATCCACAGTGTAGCTTAGAAGCTTCAGAGGGTTTTCTTTCTCCCGGCATCTAATGGTTTTCTGGACAAGCAGATCTGGCAGTGACTGGGCCAGGGTGGCTCCCCTGCCTGGGGCTCTCAGCTGTGGAGGCCAAGCTCAGGGGCCTCCACAGGGCAGAAGACGGCGCAGCTGCTGAGGGCCTCTCCTCCTCGCCAGACTGCTCTGTGAAGGGGGATAGTGCTGGCAAATGACAAAGAAGAGAAAATTGGTGTTACACCCCGTAGTTAACGTGACAACACGCAGCTAACGAGCACTTAATGATCCTTCCCTGCTCATTTTTGTCACCCCTTTGAGAACGTCACTTGTTTTATACTTAGCCTTACAGTGTAGGATTAGCTTTCCACTAAAGTGAATTAGTCAGGGTTCTTTAAAACTCAGAACAAAGGTGCTGGAAACGTGTGGGGCTGAGGGGCTGCCGAGCCGTGTGCTCCTGCAGGCCGAGCCTCGCCAGCAGATGGGAACTCTGACTGAGGTATGTCAGCTGGGACTAAAGTTTTCTGCCACGCATAGACCGCCACATTACACATAATGTGTCTTTCTTCCTGAAGTCACCGTGAGAGAGATGCCAAGGTTGTTGAAGTTCTCAAAGTTCTGAAGGTCCCAACCCCAAAGAAAGAACAGTTTTGAAACCATCTTACATTTCAAAACACAGAGAGCCGGTCGTTTGTCACATACACAGAGAGATGCAGACAGACACACGAATTCATACATATACAGGCTCACATGTTCACAACACACACATGTACACGCACACACTTGAACATACATGGACACACATGAAACACACATGTACATACACATGTACATTTACACATGCATGGACACACATGTACATACACATTCATAATACATATACACGTGTACATGCATTCACAATACATATACACATGTGTGCACATGGTTGCACATATATACATTCATGTGTATTCATGTATGTCACAGGCACACACATACACACAAATGTACATTTTATATCCTTTCTTTCTTGCCTGGCATATCGGTTTCTTTCACATTCCCTCCCCAGCTCAGGTGATTTTTATCTAACTCCTAGGTTACAGAAAAGAGGTAAAGTCTTTCCCTCTATAGGTCAAAGATTGTTTCCAGTTCCTCAAATGTCCCACAGAGAAGCTTGGGAAAGTTTGTTTTGCCTGCTGGTAATGCCTCATGGTGAACAGAGGCCTTGTAGGATCAGCTAACCTGCTGGCTGACCTCACAGGACGGCACAAGGGCCCTGCGCTCTTGTCCTCCTGAAACCAAGCCCAGAACCACCCATCGGTTCTTGCTGCATCCAGGGAACCCTATTACAACAGGGCAGCAGAATGAGTCTACGGCCTTGGGGACTGGAGGTATCCGGAGGGTTTACAGCTGCCTGCCCTGGTTCCTGCTGACCTGAGAGCGCAAACTCAGCAGCGATTCTGGATTCTGCAGTTCACAGAACTAACCATAGATGTCGACACAGTACACAGCTCCTTGGAAGGCAGAAGCTCAGAGGGAGCCTTTTTCATCGGCTCAGGTGGCTTGCCCCATTAAACTGCTCCTTTTGCTTGAGATAGTTGTGAAATCACGTGCTTTCTGGGGATATGGCTCAGTGGATAAAGGACTATCTTGTCAGGATGAGGACTGCAGATTGGATCCCTGAAACCCATGTAATCCTGGCCAGGTTGGACACTTGATAAACAGAGGGAGAACAGATGGACGCAGTGAACTCCGGGTTCAGTGAGACATCTTACCTCAATAAACTGGAGAGCAAGTGAAGAAGATACCTGATATCAACTTTGGGTCTCTATATTCACATGCACCCGCAAACACATACACACACACACACACACACACACACACCAGGAAAAAATTACATGCTTTGGGAGAAGGGTAGCAATTCATAACGGGTCAGTCTCGATACCATAGAATGAATTACCTCAGGAAATGGCTTTCCATGGAGGGGGATTTGTGGAGGATGGGTAAGTCTGAAGTAACGGCAATGCAGAGGGTAACCCAAGACCCTCAGACAGCCACAGGCTTACTGAGCTTGGTGCACAGATATAGGCAGGCTCCTAACATTGTGGCACCCAACTCGAAGCCTCCACAGTTCCCTTTTGACTATCTCACTGCCTCTGTGGGGCTAAAGGCTCTGAGTATTTAAAGCTCACATACACAAAGGTATGTGGCAAGAGGTCCTGGGGACAGGCGCTACTCTGGCATCTCCATTTGAAATGGAGCACTTGGTGGGGCCGTTTCCTCATTCTGCTCTCTCATCACTCTGGGAGGGGAGCCGGACTAAACTGTAATTCCACTGTAATAAACCTGGCCCCTAACCTCTGCTCCCAAAGGCTCCTTTATCCATTCCTGTGCCAAACCTTGCCACGTGGAGCCGAATGTCTCCAGGTGAGCAAGGAGCTCCGTGCAAACTTGTCTTGCACTGGGTGATTTGGAAAAACAACCCAGTCTTTTGGTTTTGATTTCCTTTCCATCAACTTACACTAGTAGATTTAATTCTACTTGGAGATGGCTTTGCAGCGAGGAAGCCATTAGGACAAGAGCACTAGAGCTGCATGGCTCCCCCTGGGGTGAGGAACGCGAAGCTAATTTCATTTCAGGATCTCACTGGTGCCCAAAGCTCAGCAGGGTACAGACCAAGGCCAAGAGTCAGTGCTTTCCACACTCTGCTCTTAGGCGCTGTGCGTAGAGCCTGGGGCGCATGCTCTGCTCTTAGGTGCTGGGCATCGAGCCTGGAGTGCATGCTCTGCTCTTAGGTGCTGGGCGTCGAGCCTGGGCGCATGCTCTGCTCCTAGGTGCTGGGCGTCGAGCCTGGGGCGCATGCTCTGCTCCTAGGTGCTGGGCATCGAGCCTGGGGCACATGCTCTGCTCTTAGGTGATGGGGTAGAGCCTGGGCGCATGCTCTGCTCTTAGTTCCTGAGCACTGCTAGGCCGGACCTGGGATGCTGGGGCTACAGGAAACCCAAGGCCAAGGGGGCTTGTATGCTGTCCTCATCTAACAGTGGAAAGGCCCAGGCAGCTTTGCTTGCGTATCCTCACCTACCTTTCTCTAGAGTAATAGCATGCAATTTAAAAAAAATAATTTGGGTCTTCAAAGTGCCGTCATTCTTCATGTTAGGACCGGGTGGAACACAGGTCTGACTCTCGCTGGGCAAGTGCTCTAAAGAGTGAGTCCTCTGCAGATGGCCAGTGTGGTTCTGTCACACGATCCTATCCCTAGGGAAAGAAATTACATAAGGATATAAACTCACTGAAACGCAAACTGGCTTAAAGGTTCTTTTTTTTTTAATTTGAAAATTTTCAAATCTCTCTCTCTCTCTCTCTCTCCCTCTCTCTCTCTCTTCTGTGAACAGAATTAAATTCCATCACAGTTTTGTCTGAGCTCCTTTTAGATGTTTTTCTCTGCCATGCAAATTCCACGCGATGATGATGTGCTATTCTGGGTGCCCAGTACCTCTAGACCAGTGGTTCTCAACCTTCCTAATGCTATGACCCCTTAATACAGTTCCTCGTGTTGCAGTGACCCCAACCATAAAATTGTCTCATTGCTACCTCATAACTGTAACTTTGTTGCTGTTATGAATCATAATGTAATTTGCAATTTTGCTGCTTTTATGAATTATAATGGAAATATCTGATATGCAGGATATCTGATATGTGAGCCCTGCGAAAGGGTTATTCGACTCCCAAGGGGGTCGCGACCCACAGGTTGAGAACCATTGCTCCAGAGGCGTGACTGAGTGCTGTCTAGCAGTTTTCTGCTGCTGTGCTAGCTTGGAAGAAAGCAGACACTATGCGCCTGGTCTGGAGATCACTCCTCTGGTCCCAGAGATGCTCTCCCTCTGGCCTGCTATGCACACTGTCCCCAACCAGCCAGCCAGAGATAGAGAAAGAAAGGACCAGAAGGAGTCCTACCCAGTGGAGAAAGAAAAGAACAGAGTCTCTGGAAGAGGAGCCATTCACATCCTCACAACAGCAGGGGAGTGGCAGTGCGAGGTGGAGCCTCCAGAAAGCGATTCCTTTCAGATGAACTCTTGGGGATAGGGCTACACGGATGAGGTTAGTGCCCCTGTAAAGTGACCCCGGAGACCCCTGTGCCCTTCTACTGCATTAGGACACCATTGACGCACATGAGATCGTCTAACACCTTGATCTTGAATTTACAGTCTTCAGACTGTCAAGCGGTAATTCCTTCACGTGTTCCCACGTGACCCAAACACCGAGGACAATCACTGAGCATGGGCCAAGTCAACAGGGAAGGGCGTGGAGCTGCCCCCAACCAGGAACCTCATAGGCCTAGGTGTTGGTTGCCTGTCCTTTCCTTTCTACTCAAACCTGATCAGTGACACATCTCCCACCTCCCAACACAAGGCTGGGATGTGATGTCTCTAAGGACGCCTTGCTTACAGCTGACCTGTGGCCAGATGTCAATAGGCGCGCAGCGTCCCACCCCACATCTACCTGTCAACGGCAGAGGTCACCCTGCTCAGGCAACAGATTCAAGCCTGATAAATGCGTCCAAAGTCTCTGGGATCATAGGCAGTTGCCAGGCTCTATGAACGCTCTCAGTCATGCGACCACGCTGTAGGAGTACTTCAGAAGCACTTTGACAGTGGGGGGATCCGACGTCCTAGTACTCACTCTCTGTTCCTCTTCCTATTGTCTACAGCGGTTCCCAACCTTCCTCATGCTACGACTCTTCAATACAGTTCCTCATGTTGTGGTGACCCCAAACGTAACGTTACTTTCATTGCTACTTCATAACTGCAATTTTGCTACTGTTATAAGTTGCAATGTAAATGTCTGATCTGCGACTCCCAAGGGGGCCGCGACCCACAGGTTGAGAACCTCTGGTCTATACCTTTATGTAGACCTCTTCCTATGACACCTCTCTTGTCTGGTGAGACAGTGAGCCCACCCCTAGATGGTGGGGGTGTCCAGAGACAAGACCCTCAACGGATATGAGGTAAGGAAGGGTGTGTGAATGTAGTGTGACTTGCTGTCCTGTGGTTCTGCCAAGTGACCCAGGGAATGTCATCTGGATCGGAGGTGGGGCGGGGATGGTGCTAAACTCAGAGTAAGATTTTACAGAGGCCAAACTCAAAGGAGGAGCTGAATATTTTCCTCCTGTTGTCATGGGGAGACCTTGGCATCAGGGACCTGAGACAGAGCCACAGAGGGTGGGCCCCTGGTCACTACCTCTTGGGAATGCTGTTCTGGCCATGCCCTGAGCCAGGGCTGTTCCTCATTTGTCCTGGGATCTCCAGATGGAGCTTTTCTGAACCCCTGGCTATTCATCCCACGTCCCTGGCACAGATCTCAGATTTGTAGGATGGTTCTTTGACTAGGCTTTGGTGACTACTGCAAGTGGCTGACCCAATTCTGAGAACATGGGGATCTTTTCCTCCATGACTGATCCTATCTGACTGGGCTTTTGCATGACTTCTGGACACCCAACCCCTGGATTCTGCTGAGGCCGATTGCTTCTTCAACTGCTGTAGGAACCCAGAACGCTTTAGAGGGTCCTGATGTCCCATCCAGGAAGGCCTTAGGGTGCATGTTCATGGCTGATGGAGCTCACAAAGAAGTCTATTTGTATTCTGGTGGAGTCACTCCTGCTAACCTCTGTTTTCTTCCTCACAGATGTGAATCACCTGAAAGTGTTTGAAGATCTCACTGTTCTGAAAGCAAAATCTAAGCCTTTGCACATTGGGACTCTGGTGGATAGGCAGGGTCCTTCTGCTCCTGTGTGACAGGAACATCAGCAGAAGTGGCAGAGAGATGTGCGTTTCAGAGGCCTTCCCGATATGAATTTCTGAAATAGGTTTTTAATTCTTTGGGGGAAGTGAGTATTTTGATGAAACGCCAAGCTTGGTGTCCTCTCACAGAGCGGTCCTCAGGCCATGGGGGAAGCATGTAGCAGACAGACACTCTGCAGCTTCTCAGGTATAGGGTCTTGGTGGGTTCTGCTTCCCTGTCTCCAAGAATGGGGTCCCTGAGCCCCTCATGCTAACTGTCACCCCCCCCCCCGGGCATTTGCTGTTTGTACAAAGGCATCAGAGCACAGGAGCTTGACAGCTCTGGGAAACTGGTGCATGAGGGAGCTGTGGGTGTCTCCTTGCTTCGGCTAAGGGGTTGCTTGGGCATATGTCACCAGAAGTCTGAGTTTTCTGGAGAGATCTAGAGCACCCCTTTACTCATCTGCTTACTTGACCTCAGTATGACATGAGGCTAGCCCTTACCCTCCAAAACTGCGGTTTTCAGATGTGATGGTTTAAATGAGATGTCTTGGGCATTTGAACACTAGGTCTCCAGGTCATGGTGAGGCTGACCTGTCCGTGAGGCTTAGGAGTGTGGCCTTGGGGTTGGGGAGATGGCTCATCGGGTAAGAGCACTGACTGCTCTCCCAAAGGACCTAAGTTCAAATCCCAGCAACCACATGGTGCCTCACAACCATCTGTAAGGAGATCTGATGCCCTTTTCTGGTGTCTGAAGACAGCTAAAGTGTACTTACATATAATAATAAGTAAATCTTTAAAAAAAAGTGTGGACTTGCTGGGGGCAGACTTTAGAATTTCAAATCTCTCTCTCTCTCTCTCTCTCTCTCTCTCTCTCTCTCTCTCTCTCTCTGTGTGTGTGTGTGTGTGTGTGTGTGTGTGTGTAAGTCTACTTTCGGCTCAAGATGTGAGCTTCCAGCTGTTTCAGCCAATCATGAGTGTCTGTTGCCACACTTCCTGCCGTCATGATGATGGTCTCTTATCCCGTTGGAACCAGAAGTCTAAATAAATCCTTTGTTTTGTAAGTTGCTTTGGCTATAGTGTTTTATCGCAGCAACAGAAAAGTCACTAATAGAAGCACTGCTATCCTTCGCACAGGCCATCCTCTCCCTTTACCTGAGGTGAAGGTCACAGCTGGGTCACTCGTCAACGTACCTGCAAATACCTTAAAATTAACGTGGGAATTTAACTCTAACATGCAATGGCAAAATTAATTTCAAAATCGTGCATATTTCAGGGTGCATGTATCCAGCATGGCCACAGGCATACAGAAGATGATGATTTCAGCAAGTGTAGGCCGTGCTTACCGAGTGTCACTGGCACTCCATGTTATCTGTGCTGACAGAGTGACTCACAGACTGTGTTTCTGCACGCAGAGGGATGGAGGGATCCCTCAGGAGGCCACGTATGGAGACGCGCGCACACAGAGGCAGGACCATCCCTACTGCAGATCTACTACCATGGGTAGCCTTTCTTGGCTGGACTGTGGTTCCCCTAAATGATTAACTGCTTCTGTAATATTGTGAAGAAAGAACCGACCAACTTGTCTTCATTTACAGGGAGTCACTGCATGGTTAGAAATTTAGGGGCTGTTTAAACTACTCATCAAAGTCGTACGGTAACAGACAAGGAAAACTCACCTTTGGCAGATGCAGGGTGTTGCCTAGAGTCTCATTCTGAGGGCGGACCAGCGGCTCCAGGCACTACCCAAGACACATTGCTGGTGCAATGCTGGGCATCCCCATTCCTTTGTCCTGTTGCTCTCTGAGAAGCCAGTGGCCTTTGCATAGATGGGATCTCCATTAAGAGGTGGTGGACACATCCTTAAACTTGTGGTCAACACCTGGAACCTTCCAGATGCCCCCTGGCTTACAGACTCATCACAGAGCCACAGCAGACACCCTCCTGGGATCGAGTGGGGGAATCTGAGGGCAGAGAGGAGCTCAGGATGCCTGGTTACAGCTGCAGCCTCTGTCCCCTTGGCATTTGTAGCAGGGAGAGGCCAGATCTACCAGGCCTCTGGAGTCCGCATTCTTGCCATCCACGGCTCATAGGGCCTCAGAGACCAAGCATGCGAACAAGCAAGCGGGAACTGAGCCATAACAAGGAGCTAATGCTTCTGTCCTTTAGAAAGACAGAAGGTGGTGGTGATTGATTGACGGTGAACACTCCGCTGGATGTCCCAGCTCAGCCCCAACAAAGACTCCTTAACCACCTCCCTATGGAGCCGCTGAGCTGAGCCCAGGGCTTTGAGAGGCAGAGAATGTCATTGGTTTGAGCCAAAAACTCTGATGTGCCTGATGCACCTGTGTAAGGAGGGTGAAAGAGCTTTGCACCGGGACTGGAGAGATGGCTCAGCAGTTAAGAGCACTGCTCTTCCGAAGGTCTTGAGTTCAAATCCCAGTAACCATGTGGTGTCTCCCAACCATCCATAACAAGATCTGACGCCCTCTTCTGGAGGGTCTGAAGACAGCTACAGTGTACTTACATATAATAAATAAATAAATCTTAAAAAAAAAAAGACTGGCCATTTCTAATTATTTTTCTTTAAGAAAAGAAAAAAAAGAGCTTTGGACCATATTACTCCTCCTTCCTGAGTCTATCGAAGTACAGGGCATGTGGGCCTGTTGTGTTGGTAATATGGCCATTTTATGGGTCCAAGCTACAGAGTACAGGGGAGCTGGCTGTGAGGTGCTACCACTTTGGCAGGTGACAGCTCAAGGCCAGCTCATCCTGGGCATGAGGGCTTACTGTTAGGAGCCCCATGAGACACACTCAATAGATGATGTCACGTGAGGGGGAACCCCGAAGAGATAAGGAGACAAGATGGGATTGGAGTGCCAAAGGGTCTTCCTGTCCTGGCTGCTTTGGCTTGTGTGTTCCCCAGGGGCCAGCAGGAAGAGGGAGACAGAGGAAGTGTTCCTGTGGCTGCAGCAGGGTGGTCAGGACATGGATAGCCCAGGACTGACTGTAGGAGGGCCCAGCCTCACCTCCAGCACATCTCGTCAGTGCATGTGGAGTGAGCAATGACTCAATGTGGTCCTGGGCTCAGTGATGTGAGACAGACAGGTGGTCTGCTAGGGAGGTTGTGTCTGGATCCTGTGGTCCTGCCTCAGGCCAAGGGAGCCATGTTAAGAAATGAGCCCCCTTGTCTATCACTGAGAAGCATCTGCATTGTGCTAGCAAGACAAATACAGAGGTGTCCTTGGAGACACCTGATGGACATCCCCTTGCCTGACTGAAATGCTGGCTCAGAGGAGAGTGCAGCCTCTGTAGTCCCCTGGATTTGAGTCTTGAGGTTGTGACCTGTGAATCACATTGCAGGTCAAGGCCCATGCTGGTAAGGACCACAGGACCAGCTAGTCACGGCCTCTCCTCTGCCAGTTTTCCAGGTCATACACAAAATGCCAACACCATCCAGCCTCCGGGCTTCCAGTGATATCAGAGAACAAAGGGCAGGTACCATGTCCTCTAGACTCTAATGAGTGAGGTTCACGAGATAACCAAAGTCTGAGCCCAGTGGTCTACTAACAAAGGGGTTGTAAGTTTTGGCTATGATCTCTTTGTGTGTGAGTAGAGGAGTTGTCTGTGTATGTGTTTATGTATGTGCACATGTGTGTACACATGGAGGCAGAAGTTAACGCTGAATGTCTTCCTCGAGGTCTCTATCTGAACCAGGAGCTCACTGATTTACTAAGCTGGCTGGCCAACTGAGCTCCAGAGATCTGCCTCTTCCAGATCCTTCCAACACTGGGGTTACCTATGTGCACCGGACTTTTACATGGGTTTGGGGAATCAAATTTTGGTCTTCATGCTTGCCTAGAAAACACTTTACCCTTTGAGCCACGGGCTCAGTCCCTGGCCATGACCTGTGACCTCTCAACTTTACTCCCCTATGCTTCTAAGAATTCCAGGGGGATGTGATGCCCATCCTCCAGGTCTTGCATTCCTTCCTCCTCCTCTTTCTCTGTGTCCCCCAAGCCTAAGTTAGTGAGAAGATGTCTCATTTAGTGCCCACAACTCAGTCTTTTTCATAGCTCTTAGATGAGATTTAAAAAAAAAAAGTAAATCGCTCAGATTTTCCCAGTGGTTACAGTGTGTGAATTACTGAATTGAGCTGTTTTAGGGCATTTCCTTCAAAGTCCCGGAAGATCATCCTAGAGGTAGATGTGGACTATGTGCGACCGAATCATTGTTACTAGTTTTCCCGTTGGCGTAGGAAGCACTGTGGTTCACTCCAGTGGTGATTTTTCTAAACGCCTTCATCTAACCAGAGAAAATTGTCTTTCAGATCTGCCTTGTAAAACATGCAGCTGTCAAATATCAATTAGGAATTGTGAGCTATAGATCTCCAACAGGCAGAGGGGACTGCAGCAGCCTGCAAACCAATGCAGCACATCACCATTTACACCCAGACTTAGCAGACCTCTTAACAGAGGAAACATATATACAAGGGCAATTCATTTGCAAAAGTCTAGTTTTCTAACCCTGGTACCAGCAGCTATACCTGTGTTATATGACAATTATATATTCATTCAATTATATATTCATTGACTCCGGCTTGCTTTGCCTCCACTTGAATAGAACCAGAGAACGTTCTTTACTGTGTCAACATAGTTCACATAGTGGTATGACACCTTTAGTGTCCCCATTTGAATTTAAGCTTTGCTTTTGAATAACATAGAGTTGTCAGTTATGCCTACACACAAGTAAACTAAGGTATGTAGTGAATTGGGGGAATAGTTCCAACTGCTACTGTGTCCTCCCTCTGTCAGAAAGGACTGGAAAGCATCACAGTGTTATGCCTTGCATCTTACATTGGCTTATAGATTCACCTCACTGTTAATGGTGTAATGCCACGGGTAGTGCCTGAGTGTGCAATTACAGCTCCATTCCAAGTTTAGGGTACAGAGCCTTTGGCTATACCCCTCCCCACACACACACCCTCCACGGTGTCCAGGAACCAACTTGAAACACACAGCTACAGGAGCTCGGACTTCCATGCACTGGCAGGGTCAACAGGGTCAGAGAAAGAGAATCCTGACGATGATTGTGTCCTGGGGAGGACCCTCAAAAACTATGAAATAATGAAATTACACATGGGCCCTTTTGTTTCTAAAAATGCAGAAAGTACCAGGAAGTTGCCCATTTTGCCTTGTGGCACAAGCTCTCTGAGGAAGTATTAGCGACTGCTTAACAATGCCTCAGCTGGCTGCCTGCTAGAGGCCCCAGGGCTAACTTCGGAGGAAGGTCAAGCGGTATGCTCCGTGCTGGATTACCACCGCCATTCAATTCATTAGAAGAGTTTATGGACTTACAATATGTCTGTAATTTATAGCCTGCTTACTGACAAAGCTCCACGCTAACATATGTCTAATTTGCCAAGGTTATCTTGAGTTCCATTCATCTCCTCCACTAACAGTGTGCCTCTGATCCCATGCCTCCCAGATGAGGTACATGCGGTTTCATATTTACTGCTATCAATCACAGGTAATTGCCTCCCGCTCCGCAGCTTAGGGTGGAGGGTGGCTTCTCGGTAGCCCTTGATGACAGATGGCAGGACTGCACAGCCAGAGGAGGGCGCCATACCCCAGCCTCCCCAGAAGGGGTCTGTTCATGGAGCCATGGGACACACCATGTAACCCTGCAGAAATGTACCATCACCAGGGACACGGGGGCTTCTGTATTACTTACCATGGTCGCTGTGGGGAAGAAAAGACGCTTTTGCTGGGGTCAGGTGAATGTGACCAAGAGTCATCCAATATGACAACTCCTGGCACAGTCTGAATGCCTGGCTTGACCAACCTTCCACTGTCTGGGTAGAGCTGTGGCATAAAGATTCCAAATGCTTGCAACCCTACCCTGAAGGTTTGGTGCTGCCAGTCAAGCCTCCGTTGGGGATACACAGTCAGAGCTGAGGGCTAGGCTACCTGTCTAGAATGCATCAGAATACCTAGCCCTTCTCATTCTGCACAGAAGTGATCTTGCCGCCTGGTTGGACCATTATGTGTACCTGCATGTGTGCATGCCCATGTGCGTGTGTGTGCATGTGCACGTGTGTGCCTGTGCACATGTGTGTGCATGCAGACACGCACACACTTATGGAGATATTCATCCTTAGGAACAATCCTTTTTATTTTTTGAGTCAAGATATCTTATTGGTCTAGAATACAGTAAGTAGGCTGGGTTGGCCATCCAGAGAGCTCCAGGCATCCATCCCCCTGTCTCCATCTCTGCAGCACTGGCATTACAAGCAGGTAACATCACACCTAGATTTCTCACCTGGGTTCTGGGCACTGAGGCCGGGCTCTCACTTTGAACTTTGACCTTTGGACTTTGAACTTTGCTGTCTCCCCAGCTCTAACTTTGTGGATCCCTCCATGCAAATCACCAACTACTCACCGTGAGGAGCTTAAAACGAACATGGCTGGCTGTTTGGCGCTTAGCACAGGGAAAGAACACAGAACCACTGCGTACCTCCAAAGCTACAAAGCTAGGATGAGTCGGAGCAGAGATGAGGACTTGAGACTTCTGCTCATGTGTACTGACGGCTCTGGCCTATGCTATGCAGAAGCCAGCAATCCTGGGACATTTTATACTACCTGGGAGACAGTCACAGAACGGAATGGAAAACACAATTTCATAGGAACTTTTTTCCCTTTGAACAGGAGATCTCTAGCGATGGTCACAGAAGAATAAATCCCTCCAAGGATGGACTTTGAAACTGGGTGTGGTGGTGTCCATCTGCAATTGCAGTCTTTGGAGCGTTCAAGTTGAAGGGAGACAAACAAGCTACCAACAAAGGCCGATGTAGCTGCTACTGACCTCACACCATGGTCCTGAGTGTCCCTGATGGATGTGTGTGTCCCCAAGCACACAGGGGCTTGTCCTTCATTATATCCCCGATTCCTTGGGTCATGGTCTTGTCTTTTTGTGTTCTTTTGTCAAATGTGTAACTGATATTTAAAAAAATTAAAGCCTGACATGGATACCAGGCTTAGAGGTAGGACAATGTCCAATGGGGAGAGATTTAGTTTTGCAAGATAAGAAGGTCTGGAGGTCCCCCAGGCAACAGCAGTCCTGAATGAGGCGTCTAAAAACAGGCCAAGTGGTACCTTTTGTTAGTGAGTTGTTGTTTTTTTGGTTTTTTTTTTTAACCATGATTAAAAAGGACTCCCAAAAGTTAGATGATCAACTCACAGCAAGGTTTGTGGATCTCAGAGCAATGCAGGACAAGTGATCTGGAAATTATACTGTAGGTTCACAGTCAACCTGAAGAGACTCCCCAAGAAAACACAAGTGTGTTGGTCAAGGCCCAAGTTGGGAATGAAGAGGGCTACAGGGCATGAGCTACTGACAAGGACGGCGAACATCATTCCTTTGAATGTAGAGAATTTTCTCTTTAGCCATTGCTGCAGAGGATATGGGGACACGTGGGGACATTCCATGGCTCTTCCAATGCTCTCAGAGGGTCATGGAAAGAGGCAGGTACGTGGTGTGGCATTGGCAACAACCGTCTTCAGTCTGGTGCAGACAGATCTGGTCCACTGCATGCTCGCCTCATGAGGCGATCGGTCTCTGAGCCTATCTGAAGGTAATTCCTCACCGTGGCGACAAATCTGTGCACTCTCTTTGGGACCCAGAACTCCACATAGGACTCACCTGTAACATCATCACTCTGCTCTGGAAGGCAGACAAGAAGAGCAGGGGAGCCCTCGGAGTCGGGAGTCCATCCCTGAAGACATAACTGTGTGCATTGCTGGTTGTCAGAAGCCAGGATACACGCAGGGGTCTCACCTGGTGCTTTTCTACTGTTATTCTGAGACGGGTGTCTGGTCATCCTGAACTGTCTGGTAGAGCAGAGAGGAATGATGGGAAAGAATGAATGCTGGAGAAGCTCCAGGGCAGGAACTGCCTTAGACACAAAGACATGTGTTTGCCTTACTCTAGCTCATGGCTTAGTCAGCATCTGAAGAAAAGGAAGAGAAGGAAATACATATAGTTCATGCACAGGAGTGGCTTTGCCTGCATGCTTGTACGTGCACACCATGCAGTGCCCACTGAAGCCAGACGTGGGCACTGCATCTGCCGGACCTGAAGTTACAGAGGCGCTGGGAACTGAACTGGGATCCTCTGTAAGAGCGGTTAGCGCTCTTACAGCGCTGTTAACTACGGCACCATCTCTCTAGCACCCCCCCCCGAAAGGAATGTTTTGAAGGACACCTACAGGGCAACAGAGGTCACAAATGGTAAACTAGAGAAGTGCTCCGGTAACATGTGCAAAACAAAAAACAAAAGCTCATCTACCTAGAAAGAAAACCAGCATAGTGAGAAAAAGCTGACACGGTAGAAACTTCCCTTCTTTCAACCTGATGGCTGTGTTTTCAGTGGCTCGGAGGCCACCTTTACAGTAGATGGGTAATAAGTCTTTAGATAAATAATAGGCAGATGACAGATAAATAGATAAGTAGATAGATGGATGATAGATGATTGATAGATGATAAATGATAGATGACAGAAGAGAGGTAGATGATAGAAAGATAGATAATATATTGATGATAGAAGACAAATACATATGTAAGTATACACATACACACACACACACACACACACACACACACACACGAAGATCAGTTAGCAATTGTAAGGACTTGTACAGATCAGTTATTTATTCTCTGTTTTCCTGATGCATGTATATACATGTGTACACACACACACACAAAGAAAGAGAGAGAGAGAGAGAGAGAGAGAGAGAGAGAGAGACTGTGTATGGCAAAAGCAGAAGACTCTTGTACTATCTGGCTAGCTAATAGACTCTAGCAGTCATTTGTTGAACATCCTGGAAAGCAAATGTTAGCTCCATACATGTTTGATTTATAATTGTTACAATAATCCTGCAAAGGATTTGCATTGGTGAAGATGTTACTGGGCTGCAGAGGACTGGAGTCCTGGCCAAGGTTCATGGCTATACTGTGATAGGGGAGCCAGTCTGAGACAGCCATCCCACTGTGTGTCTTGAGGCCCATTGCATACCTACTGGGTGTTCTTCATTGTGGCTCTTTTTTGTGTGACTTTTCCTAGAGAAATATGAATTAATGTCTGTTTACCCCAGGTAGGAGAACACCAACAGACCAAAAGCTGATTCCACCCATGTCTAGCTTAGTGAACCAGTGAGTTTATTGAGATTTCTAGCAGGAATGGGGTGATCGTGAAAGTTGTGTCTCTTGTGTTTCTAAGCTGTTAGCTGTGTAAGTTCCCTTCACTTCCAAGCGGCTTCTCCTCTTCCTCAGTCCTCTAAAAGACCAACAAATCCTCTTCACTGATGAACTGTCTCTCCAGCCTCAAATTTATTTCTAAATTTTCATACTAGTATATATTGTATGCTGAACACATTTCCACCACTAACCCCTACAACCTCTCTTTTCCCACAGCTCCTACATGTTAGTCCCTTAGTTTAACATTTGCCTCTGTGCACACGACTTTATGTATCTGTGTAAAATCTGCATGAGAAGAACCCTATTATATTTGTCTTTCTCAGACTGACTCAATTTAATCTCCCTGCCTCTGCCTCCTGATTACTGAGACTAAAGCCATGCGCTGTCACACTTGATTCCTATATATTTATTTCTGAGAAAGCTTTTCACGTATCCCAGACTGGCCTCCCACCTGCTACGTGCTGAGGATGGCCTTGAACTTTTGATTCTCCCGGCTTTACCTCTTGAGTGCTAGGATTATAGGCATGTTATAGGTTTATACAGTTCTGGGCATAGACCCCAGGGTTTTGTGCTTGCTTGAACAAACACTCTTATCAACTAAGCTGCACCTCCAGCCTAGAATGTAGACTTGAAACAACAAAAACTTAGGTCTTTTTACTTTCCGTAAAGACCCAAGGACTGTACAGCCACGGGGGTCCTTCTCTCTGGCCCAAGTCAGAGTGGCATTTTCCTGACCCCCATCTGCCTTTTGACACATCTGCCTCAGCCCTTCTGCTGGCACCTGCTTAGTTAGGTGTCCTTCTTCCTACTTCTACTCCATTCCTGGTCATTATTTTTACATGCGAAGTAGTTAGACTAAATTTGATCATGTCATTCTTTTTTTAAGATTCATTTCTTATTATATGTAAGTACACTGTAGCTGTCTTCAGACACTCCAGAAGAGGGCATCAGATCTCATTATAGATGGTTGTGAGCCACCATGTGGTTGCTGGGATTTGAACTCAGGACCTTTGGAAGAGCAGTCAGTGCTCTTAACTGATGAGCCATCTCTCCAGTCCTGACCATGTCATTCTTAAAAGTCAGGAAAGCCTATGAATCTGAGGAAATGGTCAAGGGAATTATTTATGCATTCATTCATTCATTCATTCATTCATTGAAACTTGGTCTCATAGTCTTGCTTGGCCTCCAACTTCCTAAGTAGCTGGTGTTGATTTTTTATTCTCTGTACTGGCTGGTTTTGTGTGTTTCAACTTGACACAAGCTGGAGCCATCACAGAGAATGGAGTCTCAGTTGAGGAAATGCCTCCAGAAGATCCAGCTGTAAGGCATTTTCTAAATTAGTGATGAAGGGGGCGGGGGAGGGGGGAGGACCCAGCTCATTGTGGGCTGGTAGTCTTGGGTTCTATAAAAAAGCAGGCTGAAGCAAGCCAGTAAGCAGCACCCCTCCATGGTCTCTGCATCAGCTCCTGCCTCCAGGTTCCTGCCCTGACTTCCTTCAATGATGGGCTGTGATCTGGAAGTGTAAACTAAATAAACCCTTTCCTGTCCAATTTGCTTTTAGGTCATAGGGTTTCATCAGCGCAATAAAACCCTGACTAAGACTGTCTGTATTGCTGGGATTGTAGGCATGAGCCATCACGACAGGGTTGACCGGAGTGCTGGACCTTGGAGCCCTCAGAAAGCAGCCCTGTGGGAACCTGGCCTGTTACACAACTTGTCCCAGGAGCGGGTCATAGTTGTCCCTTCTGTGAACCTCCCCAACAGCCTCCCTCCTCTTCCAGGAATCAGAGTAGAACTCGCCCTACCTCACTGCAAACAAAAGGCTACACACTTAAGACCCTCTTGGCAGACTTCTTTGTAAAGCAGACATCTCTCATTTATGCTGGAGCAGGGAGAAGATTCATTAAAAGGAAAAAGATAAAAAAAAAAAAAAAAAAAAAAAGCCCAGCCCAGGCTTGATGACAAAGGGCACCTCCCCGGTTTGGCTCTCCCCAATGGTGGGACCTAATTACCAGCGGCCCTGGCGGGCTGGGCCTGGGCTGCCAGCTTTGCAGAGTACAGTTCCTTTAATTACACACACATTTCCCTGCTCTCCGCTCTCTGGCAGCCCCATGGCCGGCACCTGTGCTCTCAGACCTGGGGCTCGGGTCGTCCTGCAGATGTCGAGGCCCTTTTGTTGGTTTCCTATTAGAGGCACTTAATAGGCAGGGGCCGGGGACAGCTTTGCTGAGCGCCTGGCAATGGACTGCAAACATTGTTCCCTCGGTGGGTAAAGGGTCAAATGGTCTCTCCCCTGCCCAGGCTCAGCTGGATAATTGCTGGTGATTAGCAATTTTAATTACCAGGTGCGAGGGGTCGCCCCTCCCCCATAATTGGGCAGGTTCTTAATAGTCCTATGGCTGCAACCAGGGAGTACCTTTTACCAATATGCTCTGGGCCTTTTAAAGTTAATTAAATTAAAGCCCCTATAACTGCCAAGGATGGGCTGGGGGAATCTTCTGCTCCAGACGGAACAGGTTTCTAGCAATGTGCACCCTGTAAATAAACATAACTCCAAGAGCAGAGGTTAGCCCCCCAGGAGCAGCATGTTCCTTGTGATTGTAACCAAGATGGTCTCCGGTATCTCAGCTGCCCTGATGGCAGCCTCAGGACACTCCAGGGTGCTAGGTTCACACCCTGACTCTCAGGGGGGCTTCACAGGATTCCTTACTCTGTCTTGATCCAGGGAGAAACAGCCTCAGTTTCTCCAAATGGGTACAATTTACAGCCAACCAATGCATGTGTTTATCTCAATTGAGCAGAGGCTTCTCAGGGACAGAAGCCTGCAGATTCCGGGAAGTCTGGGTGCAGAGAAGAGAGAGGAGGCTGAGAGAGAAGTGGGCAGGAGATGAGGGGGGAAGGAGGAAGACAGGAGACAGAAGGAAAGGAAGAGAGGATGTACCTCTCTCTATGTGGTCCTGTGAGGACCACACACCCTAGGCTGACCTCGGTTTCTCCCGTGGAGCATGACTTGGGGACAGTTTAGCTGGTAACTTGAGATTGGCGGAAAGAGCACAGTGGACTCTGAGTAGAGGTGTGGGTGGGGGGTTGGGGGGAGGAAGTGGGAGGGGGGAAGTTCCAGAAACACAGAGTCTCGGGACTGAAGACAGGAGAAAAGACCCAGCAGTGTCTTTTCCTGCTTCGAGGAGACCTGGGCTGGAAAACCTTCCAGAAGTCCCTGACCCACAGCTGACCCACACCAGTGGTGCACAGGAGGCAGACCATGTTCTATCCAAACCTCTGCCCTGTTTTAAGCAGCTTTAATTAAAACTAATTCCTTCCTGTGGGCCATGGGTGTCCCCAAGACTGGATTCTGCCCTAGCATGTGCCAACAGAATCCTTTTCTATAACAGTGTCCACTCGTCCCGAAGGCTATGAGACCCCTAGAGCACCTAGACACTGGGCCAAGAACCCAGGAAGCTTCCAGCCAAGGAACCATGAAGGAGACTGAGCGGTGGGTGGGTGGATGGCGTTTGAGGAGACCAGCTGCGTCCAGGCTGGGTCCTGCAGGTTGACAGGCATGAGTCAGATCATGAGGCCAAACCAGAGACCGCTCAGATGAGTGTGAAGGTAAGACACAGCCCAGACATGTCCGTCCACTACCTAGTAATTTGTGACTGAAAGTTACCCATTTCCCCCCAACCTGCTCCACCTGCTGCTGCCCTTTCTGCTTCTGTCCACAGTGTCATGGGTAGAGCACCAGGTTCCATGCACGTGGCTGGCTCTATAGAGCCCTGTCCCAATTTCTATTCACAGCCTAGCTCACATACTCATGCTGAGCTGGGGACCTGGGGACCTGTGCAGAGCCCTGGGTTCCTCTGGGTCCCTGCTAAGGTAGTGTGTACTGTGTTCTGCTCTTTGGTAGGTAGCTCAGCCTCCGAGGCTGGGTGGCTGGACCTCACAGAGACTGGAGAGCAGTCTTCGTTTTTCCATAGGATCCTCAACCCTTCTTGGTCCCACCAAAGGCTAGTTCCTACCTAGAGACATTGTAATGTGAAGACAGTAATGACTGGGACATTTGGCTGTGTCCCTTTTGTCTGTGGCAGGTCCTTATATGGCAGCCACCTGGAAGGCTCTAGCTAGCGGTGCGAGGGAGATCTGTTGGCACAGGGTTGAGCATAATTTGGGTGTATGTGAAGTCTTGACTGGCAGGAACGTGCTCATTGTTCATTTTGTGCCTGCTTTAAAAAAATTCTTATGCAGGGCATGGTGGCACACACCTTCAATCCTAGCACTCAGGAGGCAGAGTCACGAAGATCTCAGTGAGTTGGACGCTAGCCTGGTTTACCGAGTTCCAGGACTAAATTAAGAAACCATGTCTTGAAAAACTAAAATATAGTAGTGGTACTAATGAATAAAACTATGACATTGTTTATTTACTTAAGTAGGTGTTTGGATATATGTATATGCGACACCATATATGTGGAAGTCAGAGGCCATCTTTTGGAAATGGCTTCTCTCTTTCCATCACGTAGGTCCCAGATATAGAACTTGAGTCATGAAGCCCCGCGGCTGGCACCTTTAGTGTGACCTTTCGTGAGTCATTTCACTGTCCTGGGTCTGCACTTGACTCTTGCAGGGAGTGACTGCAGGTTAAGTTCTGAAGATCGGGGGTCGGGTCTGCACATTACATTACCATGTTCCGTGAGTCCCGTGTCTGTTCTGTGCACACAGTGAGACGCATGTGCTACTGAGGTCTCTTCTGTTGTTATAACACTGTTTCTGGGAAAGAGACCACAGGTGACAGAAGAAGGGGCACACTGGCCAGCACCTCCCACAGGGGAGGCATGCAGAGAGGGATGCTCAGGGCAAGAGAAGGAGAGGGAGGGTTAAGAAGGAAGAGGAAGAGAGAGAAAAGGAGAGAGGAGAAAGTAGAAAGGGAGAGGGGAGGGGAGGGGGAGAGGAGGGAGGGGGAAGGAAGGGGAGAGGAGGGGGAAGAGAGAGGGAGATGCTTAGAGGGAGGTGCCCTGTCAGTAGCCTCCTAAACGGCTGCCACTGTTAGCCAAATTGTTCCTGTCCCGAGGGAAACCTGGGCTTTCTTCAGTGCCTCAGTGGACACTAAGCTGTAGACCCCACAACAGAGACCTGTTCTCCACACCCACCTGGGCTGCCAGGGGAAGTTATGCTTGCCTCAATTTTGTGTGTCGACGTCAGCCCCTGATCTGCTACATCAAGACAAGCCTGGACGACTCTATTACTATTAGTC
The DNA here is from genome assembly GCA_036184795.1 of Tokudaia tokunoshimensis. NCBI lineage: Eukaryota > Metazoa > Chordata > Mammalia > Rodentia > Muridae > Tokudaia > Tokudaia tokunoshimensis. The sequence continues at coordinate 56,305,534 of BTHU01000019.1, forward strand.
GCCCGCGGCGCCTCTCTACACACGGACTTCCTCGCTGCGCTCTGAGAACACAGGTATTGTGGCCTGAATTATGATCTTGCTGTGATAATACACTGTATTGATTCAACAGAACAACTTGTCTATTCTGTCTTCTCTCCCCCATCTCCCGAGAAAGGAGGCTGACAATCAGGAACAGAAATAGTTCGGACTTTTGTGTCTTGTGGCACGAAGATGATTTTTTAAAAAGTTCAATAACCGCAAAATAAAAATTTTACAGGGAGATGCGGTTCTATCTGAACCAGGAAGGTGAACTTCTTGAAGCCCCTTATCCTAGGGTAGTGTTAAAATGCTGAGTGTCTGGGCCCCAGAGCAGAAGAAACTGACAGGGTTGTCCTAAAGCTACAGCAATGCAGATGGAAACACGAAGACGTTTCTACCTTAGTCACGGAGGTTTGCATTTAATATAAAATATCCTTCAAAAGTGAAAGGATAAAGCTTCATCTCTGCCTTGCTTTGCTCTCTTACAGTCTCTGGGCCCTAAGCGTTCTGTGACTTACCGGTTGCCAATGCAGGTAAACCGTATCACCACGGATGGTCTAAATCACTGACGTCACACAGTCTGCTTTCCCGTGTACTCACATCCATGGACGTGGGTTTGACTCCAAACTGAGAATTGGCAGATGCGAGTGAACGTTTGTATAAAGTTACCCAGTCTGCTGGGGTCACCTTCATTAATAAGTACTTCTATAAACAAATGAGATGTTATTTCCCTTCCAAACACTTCCACCCAAACCTCACCGGCCGCACCCACCTTGATGCTATGAGGCCATCACTGGTTTGAAGCTTCTCAGCTGCTGCCCACATCGGTCTGGAGAGCAGAGGTCGGTGTGGAGGATGAGGGAGGTGCTGGGCTTGCATTCTTCCTCCTTAGATTACCCTACGCTTGCAGAAAACCCTGGATATAAAGGAACCTTGTTGGCTTGTGACCCAGATTCCCTGTTTACCAGGCTGCTGTTCTTACTAAGACAGGTTTACTCCGTCCAGTGTGGCTTCACCTGACCCAGGGAAGTCTGCAGAGACAGATGTGCTAAAGATACCTTGGATCCAGATGCAAGTGTGTCTTTTCGGGACTCAGTTCTCCTTAGGAGAGCAGTTGCCAACAATCGCTCAGACCCAAGAGGTCAGTCATGCAGAGAACACATCACACTGGACAATGGAATGGGGCTTGATGCTCCTGACCGTAAGCCTCGGAGGCCCGCCTGGGAAGTGGGAGCTTGGGCAGGTCAGTGAGGGTTTTCTACCACAAAGTCAGAGCGTCCATAGCCTGGGAGCAGGCAGCAAAGTGAAGATGAAGGGCCTCAGAAGCTATGACCAGTATCCACAGGGAATGAACTCAGGTAGGGTCATTGTGTGTCCTGTGTATGTCCACCATAAGTCACGAAGCTTCACAGGTTGTCTGGGAGACTCACTCCTCAGAAGAATAGCTTTGTTCTGAATTTCTGTTTATCCTTTTAGGAATCTTGCTAGCTAGATGCTGAGTTAAACACCTGTCCTTTATCTAGACCTTAAATGGAACATATAATAGATGTATAACAGATATATAATGGATAAATATACACACATATTTACATATATAATTACATATTCAAATATTTACATATGTAATGGATAAATACATGCACATAGCATGTACATGCATATACATATATGCATGAGTGTATAAGACATACAGTTGGACATCTATGAACTTACATATAATACACATTCTTATTAAATGCACATATGATTTGTATACACACATATACACACACAGGAGACATATAATGTGTATACAGTTGTACATAGCATATATAATGTGTGTATACATAAATACATATACACAAACAAAAAAAAACGTGTGCTTTTCTCCTAATCATCTAAGAGACAGGCATTCAGTAGCCCTAGAGAGGGCTGGAGAGATGGCTCAGTGCTTAAAAGCACTGACTTCTCTTCCAAAGGTCCTGAGTTCAAATCCCAGCAACCACATGGTGGCTCACAACCATCTGTAATGAGATCTAATGCCCTCTTCTTGTGTGTCTGAAGACAGCTACAGTGTACTTACATATAATAATAGATAAATCTTTAAAAAAAAAGTTCAGTAGCCCTGGAGATACCCCCTGGAGATCCAGAGACCCACTTCTATCCTGCACAAATAGCTGAAGATGCCATTGTTGTAAAGTGCTTGGTCACAGCTATTTCCCGGCTTGGCTTTGTTGGGCCACCTAGAATTGGCGTGCAACTGAAATCCTAATGCCTAGGAGCCAGGTTCCAGGTATCAGAAGCAGAGCAGAAGCAGGGGTGAGGCAAGCGAGGCTTCAACAGAAGTTGTTTCTATAACTACTGCTGAGGATGGGTGCCTCTGAGCCAGTACGTCCACACCCCACTCACAGATCCAGCGTCCAGAATGGATGCTCTGATCAGTGGTTGCTGCCTGCCAGTTGGACCAAGAGGGTCAGTAGCTCCTCCCACCACATCCTAATGTGGACACACACCAAGATCAGGAGGAGTGTTTATCCCCTACCTCTGTTGCTATATGCTAAGGGATGCACCCCTCCAGCCCCTGTGGTCCCTGCCTATGCCTTCATTCTCAGAACCCAGCTTGGGCTGCCCCTCCATGATGGGTCTTCCCAGGGTGCAGCTCACCTGGAGTTTGTGGCAGTGTCTAGCAGCATGAAGACCTTCAGGGACCATCCTGTGATGCAGGAGGTGTGCATCAGCCCATCTGGGGACCACTTGCATGCTTCCTGTCCTGCAATAATTTCTAATTGGCCTTGTGGGGTAGTGAGCCTCCTGTGGTTTATCTAGAGCATGGAAAGCCCTATGTGTCCTGTAAGGAACGTGCTGTGAGGATAAACCCGTCCTTCCAGCCTGAGCAACTGCCTTGTTCCAAGTCTATATGAAGGGATGGGCATTATCTCACAGGACACATGTGTGTGAGAGAAGAGGTGGCTGCTCAGGAGGAAGGGCTTGTACTGGCTATGGGCCTTAGGTGGAGACTGGTTTGTAACTCAGCTACCTGTGTTCCCTGTACAGAAATTCAGGAAACCGGGATCTCCCTGAACAAGGTCTTTCTGAGCACGGCTGGTTCTGCATGTGCCCAGCATGAGGAAAGTGGAACCCAGAGACATCATCTGTTCTGGAGATGTGTGTCCCAGGCAGCGGCGTTCCTCTGTTATGGCTGCTTGACAGCGGCAGTAAGGTCTACTTTTCCTTCTAGATGCACAGGAGGGAAGTCAGGTTTGCTTTGCCTTGCTGGGCTGTGATTGTGATTCCTGCATTTGGGTCTGTTGGAAAAGCCCACAACACAGATAATGTCAGGTGCAGACAACTGAGCTCCCTGTGTCCAGGGAGTTAAGATCTGAAACGTAAGCCTGGGTTTTGACTTTGGCTTCTGTTGTTGAATGGGTGCTGTTATCTAGGACATGAGCAAACCCGTTGGTCCTGTGGGTGGAGAGAGTGGCCCTGGCATGCACGTTGAGTCAAGCACCATAAGTCCCTGACACTATAATTTATCTCTTTGCCTGTGAGTGTATATATGTATGAGTGTGAGACTGTCTGAATACATCTGTGTGCATGTGTGCAAATGTATGTGGACGTGTGTGTGATCACATGTGTGAAACTGTTTGAATGTATCTCTCTGAGCGATATATGTAGGTTCACATGTGTGTACATGCGTGTCCATGCTACCTAATGATGAAAAGTAGTGGAAAAGGTAGGCAATGAGCCATGGGCAGGAGAGGGAAATGCATCCTTTGCACCCTGATCAGAACTTATCACTTTTATTCTGACCCACATCTATGGAAAGAAACCATTTTGAACCACAGCAGTTGAAACTGTATATATAGCCACTTCCTTCAGAATGGCCTAGACTTCTTGAAGAAACCATGAAATTCCTTTAGATATCTTTTGTTTCTTGAATTTTAATGAAAAGATTGATTTCTGGTCATTATTTATCTATTGTCAACTTTAACAAACAGCTGTAGTGATAATTGCTGGATTTCCACGCTGTCAGTTCACAAACATGGAATTGTGCTATTATCTGTGTCTACGAAGTTTTTCTGTAAATATACAGACTTAGTGCTGGTTTTCAATAAATACACAAAGATGCTAATTGCCACTGTAACTATGTTAACACACAAAAATACATAAAAATAAATAAGAAAAATGTGATTTTTCCATTAGATATTCAAAAATACTCGTTTTGAGTCAGCCGGTCACTCGATTTTAGAAATAGCACCACCACCAACCACATCGGTTCCCTAGACCCCAGTACCAGCTCTCTAGCCCTCATTGTGGGACTTGCACAGATACTTCTCTGTTCCTGCTGGTCACATCTCCAGGTTGCCTGGTTTTCAAATGTCACTGGCTTTGAACTCCTATAGGCACTGAGTCTTTGTAGCACATTCCTCAGAGAAGGAACAGAGTCCCCCTGAGGAGACTCTGAGGTGCTGATGCAGGTGTGTGAAAACTGCTCCTGAGGAAACCTGATTTGGGAGTCATGCTGGTCAGGAAGTAAGACTTCACACTGTCTCTGGTCTTGAGGCTGAGCTGGAAGAGACCTAGTAAGAGATGAACATTTTCTCTCCTCTTATGTTTTGCCACTGTGCTACCAGAGTCCCTTGGTGTGTCCTGAGGGGTCTAAATGTTTGAGAATAGCATCTGAAGGAGGGGTTCAGGTCTGTCAAATGTGCTATTAGGATTATTTTCTCTGAAGATAATCATTCTCATTTGCTCTGAGTAATGCGTTTATTTATAGGCTGGTTGAGGGCATGATTGTTACTGTGTGTGTTTTAGCACAAGTATGCATGTCCATACTTCATTACCATGAAGACAAGGTTTCTACAGTAGACAGTTATATTCTAGCAAGGGACCAAAATATGTATTTACCTAGTATCACCTGGGAACAGAACCAGTAGGATGGACACAGAGTAAACTGATACACACACATGCTGTATGTGTACATGTATGTACACATAACAGGGAGAGATCTTTTAAAATTTCATTTTTATGAGTGTGATTTTTACCTGTATGTATGTCTATGCAACACATGTGTATAGTACCCGTGGAGGCTAGAAGATGGCATTAGATCTGTTGGTTGTAAGCTGCCAAGTAAGTGCTAGGACTTGAGACTGAGTCCTCTGAAAGAGCAGCCAGTGGTTTACTGAGAAATTTTATTTTAAGGAATTACCACATATAATTATGAAGGCCAACAAAACCCCTATAATCTTCAGGGTGCAGGAGCAGGCATGAGAACGGGGAATGGGGTGGCCCTGATCTGAGAGTCAATGAAGTAAGTCAAGTCTGAAGGCCAGCAGGATGGAGACCCAGGAGAGCTCAGGCTTCATTCAGTTACTAAAAGCAAGAAAAACAAAACACAAAGGGAGGTGTGGTGACAAAGTCAATAGACTAAGGCAGAACTCAGAAAACTCCAAGTAATTAAAATAAAAATCAAGAGAGCGGATATAAGGAAAACTCAAACCTGTGATATTAGCAAGATATACAAACATATCAGCAGTACATGAAATATAAACAGTCCAAACTCACCTATTAATTAGCAAAGTATGTCCAATTGGGGTAGCCACAGAAACTCAACTATGTGCTGTCAACAAGAAACTCACTATAAGGTGGAAAAACAAGCTTCAAGCAGAAGAGTCAGAACATTAGATGCAAAAACAGGGCCAGAGAGATGGTCTCATCTATAAAGGCACCTGCTACCAAGCCTGAGTTCAATTCCCACAACCAGCACGGTAGAGGGAAAGAACCCTCTAGCCACAGGCTATCCTCGATCCACACATGGACCATGGTGTGCATGCACTCTCTGCCCCCCCCCCCCCAACGCACACACACAATATAGAAAAAGATTCAAACATGGTTGGGAAGCAAGTCTAATGGCTTGTGTGGTATCCAGTAAAGTAGAATGCAGAACAGAATGATTACTGGGGATGAGGAGTCAGCATTGGTCACCAAGAAGGCACAATACAATATACATGAATCTGAAGAAGAACTCAGAATTCACAAAGCAAAACACACTCCTGAAAAGGGCCACTAATCAAATCCACAGCCATGTGTGAACCTTCTGCCCCCACCCCACACTGTTATAGTTATTATTGCTGTGATGAAAACACCAAGGCCACAGCAACTTGGGGAGAGAAGGGTTTATTTGGCTAACACTTCCTCATCATAGTTCATCATCAAAGGAAGTCAGGACAAGAACTCACACAGGGCAGGAACCTGGAGGCAGGAGCTGATGCAGAGGCCATGGAGGGGTGCTGCTTACTGGCTTGCTCACCATGGCTTGCTCAGCCTGCTTTCTTCTAGAACCCAGGACCACCAGCTCAGAGATGGCACCGCCTATCATGGGCTGGGCCAGCCCCCAACAATCACTAATTAAGAACATGCCCTACAGGCTTGCCTACAGCCTGATCCTATGGAGGTATTTTCTTGGTTGAGGTTCCCTCCTCTCAGAGGGACTATAGGCACTATAGGCAGCAAGGACAGAGATGACCTGAGGAATACAATTGGCTAGGCAGATTTGATTGATGATATAGCCCCATTCCAACCGGCAGGATATATCTTCTTTTCAAGTAAATGTGGAATATTCACTAAGACAGAACATAAACTATGGTCTAGAACAAAGATTAAAATATCTTTTTATATTGTGAGTTATTCAAAGCATGTTCTCTAACATAAAAAATAGTAGAATAACACAAAATAACACTGGAATAATCTACAAATATTTGAAAGTCGAATAAGGTACTTGTTTAAAAGAAAAATTAAAAAAGCAAAAAAACAAAACAAAAACAAAAAAACCCCTCGGGGCTGGAGAACTCAGGGCTTAGCACTCAATGATCTTAACCTGAATTCAGTTCCCAGCACCCACATCAGGTGGTTCATAACCATCTATAACTCCAACTCCAGGGGACCTGGTGCTCTCTACTAACTTTCAGAAATATGTACACTCATGCACATACTTACACATAGCTATACATATGCACATACAAAACTAAAGACAAAAGCAAATCTTTTTTAAAAAACGAAACAATAACAAAAACAAGAATAAGTGGAAATATTGTGAGCTGAATTAAAGTGAATGTTTGCTATATTAAAACGTGTGGAAGCATTTAACTGGAGATGAGAAGAGATGCATTTGAAATATACAATGTTACACTGGAGATCTATAGCATGAATTGTTTTATCAGAAAAAACTGAGCTTCCAAATCACGGATCTGATCTTTGGTTTCTGGGGATTGAATGAGGCATACATCGCACCCAAATCAAGTGAGAGAGAAAATAATGAAGATGAGGAACCCAGCTAAGCCGAGAGCAGAAAAACAGCAAGAGAAAATTGATGAATCGAAGAGCCAGTTCTTCAAAAAGACAAATAAACCCGATAAGCTGCTCTCCGGGGCAACTAGGATAAAAAGGAAGACCACGCTGTGTTTTTGTGTTTTGAGAAGGGACCATCCCCACAGGTCTGACATCTGAACACTTGATTCCCAGCTGATGGTCTGTTTTAACAAATTCCAAAGACCTTAGATGAAATCTGGGTGAAGGAAATGGGCCACTTAGGGTGAGCCTTGAGATTTTATAGCCTGCCCTACTTCCAGTTTACTCCCTGTTTCCTTTTCAGCCAAGATGTGGGGCGAGGGGTCCTAGCTACATGCTTCTGCTACCAAGAACTTCCTGCCCCGTCCGTCCCCCCTCCACGATGCCTGTATCCCCTTAAGCCACGAGGGAATATAAACCCCACCTTCCTTAGCTGCCTAACCAACCCAAGGGAAAATAAGTAATGGACACAGAACCCAGAAATGCCTCGCAGAACTCTCTGTTCTGTTTCCCCGAAGGTGGAGAGAGATGGAGAGAATTGTAGAGACATAGGAAAGCAAAGCCTCCTGCCACCACCCCCCGTCCCCCGCCCCATCAGCTGAGAAGAAAGAATTCTGGCATGGGCCAGTGAGATGGTTCAGTGGATAAAAAAGCTTGCCACCCAAAGATGCAAGCCTGGTTGACCCGAATTCAATCTCTAGAATGTACATTTCTCAGCAGCTCCAGCCGACTCAGTGACAACTGTGTAGTGAGTGGCCTTCACTAGGTGTCCTCCTTCTTACATCAGAGTCATGACACTTGTTGAATTGACTGGGCCACTGTAGGCAACAGGATAGGCATAGGAGTGAGTGGGTGGCAGTGTAGTGGGTAGAGACTTCCGGTCAGCTCACAGCTCTCAGCCAATCAGGGTCCAGTTTCCCCATCTATAAAACTAGTCTCTCCAGTAGAAACCGGTTATAGTGGAAAGTGGTTATAGAAAGGGTTCCTGTACAAATGCTACGTTATGTTATTAACATTATGATTCTTATTGCCACACATTGACTTTTTGACCAGAAATCAGAGGACTCAGGAAGACGGAAAGCCATGTGGAACTGACAGCTCCAGCAAGAAGCACTCTCTCGGTCCCGCCAAGCTTATTAGGGGTGAGAAAAGCCTCTTTAGTAACTGATAGAGATGTGGGGCTCAGCGCGGACCTCCAGTCTTCGCAATGGAGAGGCCAAGAATTCCACACAGATGGCAGCCAGGGCCCTGGCACGGGGCAGCCAGATCCCGGCACAGACCAGCTTAAGACAAGATTAGTGTGGAGCGTGGAAGACCTGGCGGGTCTGCAGTGGGTGAGATAAGGAAGTTGGAACAAGAAAAGCATGTACGGCCCAGGCTCCCCGCAGAGGCCGCTGGGCAGGAGCTGAGCCCATTGCAGTGGGTGCCGTTGGAGTGTCTCCGCCGTGTCACTGTGCCTGCAGGGACTGTGGAAGAAATGTGCAGCAGTTACAACCCAGGAAATTCCTGAAATGTGTGAATTCACCTGGTATACAAGTAAACAGGCTTTGCGGGGCAGAGGGAGCAGAGAGGGCCGACAGAGTCAGGCCGGCCGCTGTATGCACACCTCCTCTGCCCCAGCGCCTCTGACATCATCTTCATCAGACACCTCTTCTTGCTTGTGGTTCCCCACCCACGACTTGCTCTTATTCTTGCCTTGCGGCCTCTGCCGTGGCTACGTCACCCCTTTCTTCCGCTCCTGTTCTGTCTCCTCTTGTTGTAGTGTGAGCAGAAGCTGTTCAGATGCAGCTGATCACCAAACGGTGGGAAGGGCGGCTGCAAGTGTGCCGGTGCGCAAGTGTGCTGGTGAGCTGGACTTACAGATGTGGACGGACTCAGCCACGCATTTCCGTGCTGTGATAACAGAGGACTTCGTGAGCAATGTTGCAGATTTGTGTATGTGCACAGTTCCCACACAAACGCCAGCAAGCCAAAACAGCGACTTCTCTGTGCGAGCATGTTGGTCGGATGCCAGAAAACTGCAGCCATTTTCCCTCCTTATAGATGGAAGGAAGAAAAGAACCACATGCTCTCGAAACGCACAGAAATGCCATGGACCAAATCCAGCACGCGTTCATGATAATGGTTTGTTAAAATAAGAATAGAAGAAAAATTTTCTCCTGGAAAGACTAAAATAACAAAAAAAAAAAAAAAAAAAAAAGCAAAGGGGAAGAAACCCAACATCATAAATCTCTTTGTCAACAGAAATGTTGGTGCCCAGCATCTTGCTCTACATGAATTAGTCAAATGTGAAACTTTAAGGTGTGATGGCCCTCTCATTAGATGCAGTGAAGGCTTTTGACAAAATCCAACACCCTTCATGATAAAAGTCCTAGAGAGATTAGGGATACAAGGGCCATACCTCATTATAATAAAGGTAGTTTGCAGGAAACCTACAGCCAACATCAAATCAAGTAGAGAGAAACTCAAAGCAATTTCACTAAAATCAGTAACAAGACCAGGTTGTTCACTCTCTGTTTGTTTCTTTCTTTCTTTCTTTCTTTCTTTTTTTTTTTTTTTGGTATTTTTGAGACAGGGTTTCTCTGTATAGCCCTGGCTGTCCTGGAATTCACTCTGTAGACCAGGCTGGCCTCAAACTCTGAAATCTGCTTGCCTCTGTTTCCCAAGTGCTAGGATTAAAGGCGTGTGCCACCACTGCCCCTCACTCTCTCTGTATCTATTCAATATAACACCTGAAGTTTTAGCTAGAATGGTAAGTCAACTAAAGGAGAAACAAGGGAGTGCAAATTGGACAGGAAGAATTCAAAGTGTTATTATTTGCAGATGATATGATAGTATATGTAAGAGAATTTAAAATTTTCTTCAGGAAACGCCTACAACTGGTAAGTACTTCCAATAAAGTGGCTGGATATAAGATTAACTCAAAAACAAAATAAAACTCAGTAGCCCTCCTATAAACAAATGATACACAGACTGAGAAATAAATCAGGGGGAAGACACTTCTCACAACAACCTCAAATACTACAAAATGTCTCGGTGTAACTCTAACCAAGCATGTGAAAGATCTGTAGGACAAGAACTTCAAGTTTCTGAAAAAAGAAATTGGAGAAGACATCAGAAGATGGTATGATCTCCCATGCTCATGGATCAGCAGGATTAATAGTGAAAATGGTAGTCCTACCAAAAACAATCTACAGATTCAGTGCAATTCCCATCACACAATTCTTTACAGACCTTGAAAGGACAATTCTCAACTTCATATGGAAAAACAAGCAGCCCAGGATCGCTAAAATAATCTAGAACAATAAAAGAACTTCTGGAGGAATCACCATCACTGATTTCAAGTTGTGCTTTGGAGCTACAGCAATAAAACCATCATATTGGCATAAAAACAGACACATTGATCAATGGAATCAAAGTGAAGTCCCAGAACATATATTGACACCTGATTTTTGATAAGGAAGCCAGAAATACTCACAGGGGGAAGGGGGGGCTGGGGGAATGACAAATGGTGCTGCTCAAACTGAATGTCCTCATGTAGAAGAATGCAAATAGATCCATATTTATCTCCCTGCACAAAACTTAAGTCCAAGTGCTCCATCCAGTTTCAGCCATCTCTCTCCACTCCCTCCATCCCCATAGTCCCCCACTCCTTTACCCCTGTGTCTGATCCCTCTGACTCCCATCTACCCACCTCCAGTCCGCTTGTGTCCTGGCTGGTTTTGTGTGTCAACTTGCCACAAGCTGGAGTTATCACAGAGAAAGGAGCCTCCCTTGAGGAAATGCCTCTGTGAGATCCAGCCGTAAGGCGTTTTCTCAATTAGTGATCAATGTGGAAGGGCCCTGCCCATTGTAGGTGGAGCCATCCCTGGGCCGGTGGTCCTGGGTTCTAGAAGAAAGCAGGCTGAGCAAACCAGGGGGAGCAAGCCAGTAAGCAGTACCCCTCCATGGCCTTTACATCAGCTCCTGCCTCCAGGTTCCTGCCCTGCTTGAGTTCCTGTCTGACTTCCTCTGATATGGACTATCTGGAAGTGTAAGCTAAATTAACCCTTTGTTTCCTCTACAACTTCTTTTTTCATTATGGTGCTTTTGTCATAGCAATAGAAACCTTAGGGTTTCACCACTCAGCAATAGTAATACTAAGACAAGCCTCAAGCCTGAAACAAGGAAAGCCAGACCAATCTAGTTGAAACCTTGGGCTATATCGTTGACTGTAAGGTTACTGTGTTTGTAGAGAGCCTCAGCCTTGTTTGAACCTTAGCTAGATGCTCATATAATACATACCCTTTCTACCCTGTGGCTCAGTAGACATGGCTCCACTACTATTTGTCAGCTATCTCTCACTTAGTGTTGCTGGGCAACTCCCCACGGAGATTTGCAGAGAATACACACCACTGTAACTCAGGGATATTTTGCCTAGAGCCTGCATGATCTCTCATGTTTATAGGAACCCACAAGGCATTAGCAACCTCCCTGTCTCCAGGGAGCAGGGGACAATTAGATACTCACGCCCAGGCCCCTAGGAGCGAACCCAGGGATGGGAGCAGCCACGTCCACAAAGAAGTAGGCCTTACCACTCTCAGGGCTGGTTTTTTACCCATCAGAGAATCCACACTACACAGTGACATCATCAGGCTAGATGGTCACCAGGGACCAAGGATCCTGCAGTGAGTGGCACTAGGCATTAAACTATTATTGGGTCTCAGAACCCAGAGTAGATATTGACAATGACCCAGGGAAGATGTTAGCTATGACCCAGGGCAGGTGTTGATTATGACCCAGGGAAGATGTTAGCTATGACCCAGGGCAGGTGTTGACTATGACCCAGGGCAGATGTTAGCTATGACCCAGGGCAGATGTTAACTATGACCCAGGGCAGATGTTAGCTATGACCCAGGGCAGGTATTGACTATGACCCAGGGCAGGTGTTGACTATGATCCAGGGCAGGTGTTGACTATGACCCAGGGCAGATGTTGACTATGATCCAGGGCAGGTGTTGACTATGACCCAGGGCAGATGTTGACTATGATCCAGTGTAGATATTGGCTATGACTCAGTGTAGATATTGAGTGTGACCCAGGGCAGATGTTAGCTATGACCCTGGGTTGGTGTTGACTGTGACCCAGGGTAGATATTTATCCAGGGCAGATGTTGACTAGGCCCAGGGCAGATGTTGGCTATGAAGGAGTCTTGCTAATGAAAGCTCCATCAATCCTGACCCAGGTGTTGGAAACCTGCCACTCCGGCTGCTGACACCCCCTATCTGCACTCTGTCAGAAGCAGAGAAGGCTCTGGAAGCTGTAACAATGTCATAACCCTGTGATCTACATCAACCCAGCTAGGCCCTGCATCCAAAAGGGGCCAACAGCCTCCTAAAGTCACACCACTAGCCAAGAAGAACACAGGCTTGAGATGTGAACTCATCAGGATGGTTCAGATTTTCATCAAGCTGTAAAATGCCTTCCCCCTGGAGCCACTGAGATGACTCAGTGAGTAAGGCGCCTGCTACCAAGCCTGATGACTGAATTCCAAAGTTAGGAAACACAAGTGGAAGGAGAGAACAGATTTCTACAAGCTGTCCTCTGACTTCATTCATTCATTCATTCATACACACACACACACACACACACGCACACCCCTGTCACTTTCAATTTAAAAAACATCCCCTGAATTCTTCCCACAGCTTATTGATTTCAGCCGTCATATGCAGTCTGAAGAACTCTGGTCTGTTGAGATGTCTGTGGTGGGGATGGAAGTGAGAGCTTCTGGTGAAGCCAGCTTGACCTCAGTGTTCTCTGGTACCCAGTGACTCCCTGTCCATCACCGGTGTGCAGTCCGATGAGTGTCCAGATGCCGCCACCATATTGGATCCCAGCCTTGCAGATCCTGACAAGCTGTTTCCTTCTCCCGTCTGACATCACAGTGGCTTCTCTGTGGAGCAGTAACAGGAGCGTCAGGATTCTGTGGAAAGCCCTTACCGCATACTGTTGACATGGATGCAGAGTTGCTTGCTGGGACTTTGTGTGCAGAGGTATATAATTTTGGCCTATGCTGTGTTTTTGCAATATCTAGACATTAGCATAAAGAAATATGGCACCTGAAATCACACGTCAATGCCAAGGGGGAAAGGCTTCTGCTCTTTGGTTAAGTGTGGTGCGCCATCCCATTATGGAGTGTAGTGCAGCGAGCAGAAACAGTGTGAGGCTGTCGGGGGACAAACCTTTTAACATGTAAGAGCCTCGAACTGAAGTGAGTATCCAGACACCAGAGGCACAGTGGAGGGTTCTAGAGCCAGCGTCTTTCATCCATGAGAGGATGAAAAGGTCATACAAGATCATCCTTACACAGTAAAGAGGCATGGTACTGCATCTGTGTATGTGTGTGTGCATCTGCCTGTGTGTACACACATGTACACATGTTTTCAATGTGTGCTATGTGCATGTGCCCTTGCCTGTGTGCACACGTGTGTACATGTTCTCAGTGTGTGCTGTGTGTGTGCAACTACTTGTGTGCACGTGTGTGTATGTTTTCAGTGTGTGTTATGTGCCTGCATGTACAAGGTCTGTGCATGTGTTTTCAGGGTGTGCTGTGTGAATGTAGGCAGTGGCGGCAGCATGCATGTTTGTGTGTTTGTTGTTTGTTGAGGATGCAGCAGAACGAAGGAGGTCTAACTCACTTCTGCTTCCCAAGGAGGCTGCTGATGGCCTAGATGCTGCATGATATTTATCAGTGGCTCCTGGTGCCATATTCCAGAAGTGACACATTACCATGTCTCCACGAGCATGCCTGCTGTAGAGAAAATATCTTGTGTACCGTGTGGATGTGTCACTTGTCAATTAAAAGCCTATAGTCCTTGGCATAGGCAGGATATAGAAGGTGGGACATCCGGGAGGCAGAAAGGATTCTGAGATGGATGCGTGGTACCTGACCACAGGTAAACCAGCCACGTGACAGAATGTAGGTTAAAATAGATGGGTTGTGATGCAAGATACTTCCTATCCATTCACATTGAGGCAGTGAGAGGCCAGTGATTGGAGGGAAGAGAGAAGGAGGGGCAGAGAGGGAAGGAGCCTGGGAGCTGCACGAGGGGCAGAAGAGGAGACCTGCAGATCCAGATGGCGTCAGATGTGTTTCTGGTGTGCTGAGAGGTTAGAAATATTGGGATAAAACTTTATCATTGTAATTTGGCATTATGTAATTGGGAGTTTCATATACATAAATACATTCGGTTACCTACTTGAGTTTAAGAGTCATGCTTTACAGGATACTTGGAAGGAGTGGGTGCTGGGCAGGAGAGAGAGACACACAGGGACTTGGAGCAGAGGCCTAAATTTTAACAATTTCCCATCATGGGGTTGTGCCAGGCAGTGGTGGTGCACACCTTTAATTCCAGTACTTGGGAGGCAGAGGCAGACAGATTTCTGAGTTCGAGGCCAGCCTGGTCTACAGAGTAAGTTCAAGGACAATCAGGGCTACAGAGAAACCGTGAAAAACCAAAAGGAAAAAAAGGGGTTAATGTAGTTAGGATTCTATTCATCGAAGAGCCTAGCTATATGGCCAAGGTATTTGTGAGTATATTTTGAGTCTGAGTCTTATTTCTGGGAGCACAGAGCTGGGAGGAAGAACCAGGATCTAACTTTATAATAGCTTGCCACACACCAGACTGAGCTGGGTAGCGTGGTGTGGAGACTGGAAGTCAGGCCTGGAAACCAGGAGTAGATTCTGCACTGATACCATGTAGGTGTTCAGGAAATGCTGGTTGGTCAAGTGAACGACTAAACAGAATGGCCACTGGGACTGAGCCCTCCTCGGTCAGAGATTTCCAGCTGTAAGTCTTCCCAAGGCCTGGCCAGTGTGACGCCAACCCTGCTTCCCAGTGAGATGTCCCCACAGAATGCTGATGCATCGGGACATATCTGGTACAGATCTGGGGTTTCAGATTACAGCCTCACGTCCAGCCCAGAAGCCTTCACAGTGACCATCGTCAATGGGAATGAAAGCTTCTTGTCCAAGGGTTGATATTTTGGGAGCATAGACCAAAGTCCCAAAAAGTGTTATTTCTGAAGTGTTATTTCTGACACCTGTGACAACAGCCAGAGGGGCAGTCCAGTTGGCCTTTGTGAGGGGTATACTGATGGGGGCGGGGGACAGGGATGGGGGAAGGGATGGGATGGATGCCTGAGCTATAACCTCTGCCTGATACTGACTGCAGTTCCACAGTGGACTGGCCTGGGAGGAGAGATTACAGGTTAGAAATGCTCAGCCAATCAAGCCTCTGATTGGCAGAAGCGGTTAAGTACTTTCTCATTGTGCAGGGAGTACTGAGGCTTCATGCCAGCCATGGTTCCCTATTTTAAGCGGTGTCACACAATTTAAAAGGATGGCTTTCCTCTGTTCTCCCTCTCCTCCTCCTCCTCCTCCTCCTCCTCCTCCTCCTCCTCCTCCTCCTCAACCCTCGCATTATGTAAATTGTTAGGACTGTTATCCTATGAGTTTCCCTAAATTACTGGCTGTTTTAAAATTCTATTTCCGTGCTGGAGAGATGGCTCAGCGGTTAAGAGCACTGACTGCTCTTCTACAGGTCCTGAGTTCAATTCCCAGCAACCACATGGTAGTTCACAACCATCTGTAAAGGGATCTGATGCCCTCTTCTGGTGTGTCTGAAGACAGCTATAATTGTACTCATATATGTAAAATAAAATAAATAAATCTTAAAAAAATTCTATTTCCAGGAGGGGGAAGTAAATAACCTGCCTTAGGACAACTAAACAATTCAGATTCACAGTCTCAGGTTTCTGGCAGACAGACACTGCAAGAGGCTTAGATTGGTGCCCCAACACCTGATATTTCCTAGCTGGAGAAGGCACGCCGGCAGCTTCCACAGGGAGCCCTAGTGTTTGTATGGACTCTTGTATTTGTGACAGTGTGGGATGTGGGTGGCTACTCTGACCTTGCTTTCAAGAAGGGAGACTGGGAAGCTGGTTGAAACAACTCTTTTTTTTTGGTAAAATTTGTTTATTTATTATATGAAAGTACACTGTAGCTGTCTTCAGACACCTCAGAAGAGGGCATCAGATCTCATTATGGATGGTTGTGAGCCACCATGTGGTTGCTGGGACTTGAACTCAGGACCTTTGGAAGAGCAGTCAGTGCTCTTAACCACTGAGCCATCTCTCCAGCCCTTGAAACAACTCTTGCTGGGGTCCAGCATGACTCTTGGAAGGGACGGTGTGATATGGTTTCCTGTCCCTGGAGGGCATAGGCCTCCATGAGTGTTAATGGTTGTTGGACATGGAGTTTGTTTGTATATTAGTGTATATAATTTACTTTATTTTTTTATATTTTTTAAGATTTATTTATTTATTATATATAAGTACACTGTAGTTGTCTTCAGACACACCAGAAGAGGGCATCAGATCCCATTACACATGGTTGTGAGCCACCATGTAGTTGCTGGGATTTGAACTCAGGACCTTCGGAAGAGCAGTCAGTGCTCTTCACCGCTGAGCCATCTCTCCAGCCCCTATAATTTATTTTATGTTCCTCCTTTGGAAATATTTTTCTGGCCAGGGTTAATGACTCCATGATGGTTGGAGACTGCATGACTCTGGGAATGGAGGGTGTGGTTGTGTCTTAACGAGGTGGTGACCGCTAGGACCAGCAGGACAGTCCTTGGGGCTGTGTGTGTGTGTAGGGGGGTGGGGGCGGGGGGTGTGACTCTGAAAACATGAGTTCAAAAATATATAATTTCTCAACTCTATAAAATGTAGGAGTACAGTATGAATTATATAAGGGACTTCACAGTCCTGGAATAGCAGAGGCAGCTGTATTAATGACCCAGCCTGTCAGAAAGATACAAAGGCAGGCAGATTCCTGAGTTCAAGGTCAGCCTGCTACAGAGCACGGCTAAGCCCAGGTGTGGTAGAAATGGTAATTTCAGGGTGGGGTTCCGGTCCCACCCAGCTAGTTTATCAGCTGTGCTCCACAAAGGGAGACAGGTCTCTGAGTTCTTTTGAAATGTTAAAAAAAGAAGAAATATGTGCTTGCTGTCACTTAAGAATCTCGGGACTGGGGCCTCGGAATGTTGATTCATAGACTAATCAATAGGAAAACTGGAATAAATGACTGGATTGATATGTAAATAAAAGATTGGGCTTATGATCTGCCAGAATTAGGGAACTGTCTCGAGCAAAACGGGGGGGGGGGGGGGGGAGAGAGAGCTGTCTGGAGATCTCCAGAGAAAGCAGATCACAGGGAGAGCAATCTGGAAAGCTGTCTCGAGCAGACCACAGGCTGCCAGCCTGGACCCACTTTGACTTCAAGTTGTTTGCTTTCGCTGCTCCCAGACACCCCTTCTCTCAGAGCCCCTCTCCAAACCGAGGTTGGTCCTTGGTGCATTCCCCTTTAGAGAAGGGAGTGAGAATTGACCCTCAGTCCCGAGTTGATGACCATCCAGGGACTTGTCAGAAGTATTCTAAGAAGGCTCCTCAGCCTAAAGGTCCCCTTGCTGTGACATGTCTTAACACACACACACACACACACACACACACACACACACACGCACACGCACACGCACACGCACACGCACACGCACACACACACACACACACACACACACACACACACAAAAGAGTGCACGAACTCATGCAGAGGCCAGGGAGACCAGAAGAGGGCATCAGATCCCCCAGGAGCTGGAGTGACAGGTGATTGTGAGCTACTTGACATGCTGACCTGGGTGCTGGGAACCAAACTTAGGTCTTCTGTGAGATCACCAAAGGCTCTGAGCTCTGGAGAGGTATCTCCAGCACTGACAGGGATCTCTAGCCAGTTGCTGTAATGTTTCTTTGACAGAAACCCTCAAGCCCCTTGGATGCTTGCTTACTTAGTAACTCCCATGAACCCTGAAATTAGCATGTAGAAAATGATGATGAATAGCACCATGATATAAATTAAGGGACATCAGACCTTATTAGACAAACCGTTGACTCAGACTGCTGTTGAGATACCTTCCTTATTTTCAACAGAGTCTTTTCAAAGTTCTAGGGAGACCCTCCCTTTCTTCTGCTAACTTTGAGGCTCTCCTTTCTCCTTTAAGCCCCTCCCACTCTCTGAGATAGGACCTCACGCTGTATCCCAGGTTGAACCAAACTCATGGCAAACCTCCTGCTGTAGCCTCCCGAGTGCTGCTGGCATTACAGGCACGGGTCACCACAGCCAATTAACACCCCGCTGGCCCTCTTAGTTCTGTAGTAGCTGTAGAGCAGCCGAGCTGCTGTCTGCTGAACCCACTTCAGGTTCTCATGAACCGCGTGCATTTCTAGCTGTTCTCGTTCAGCTATTTTGCATGTCTGTTCTCTGCTGCCCAGGGTGTTATCTGGTCACTGAGGTGTTCAGAATGGCATCCATGAGCGCTCCCAGGCCCCCTGCGTATGGCATGTTTGAGACTCAGGTCAGGGCTGCATGAGCATATCCATTCTAGCCCTACTCCCCTGAATGGCACAGGCCAATCCTTCCAGGCTCTGCTGCCTGAGCAAGTGGTTTCTAGGCAGAGCATTGGTGTTCAATGTGGCTGGGCCAGCACCCTGTGGTCTCAAGGGGTGCTATACAAGCATCTTGTAGATGCCCTGAACCCTGTAGATGCCCTATAGATGCCCTGGAACCCATCTGGCTTTCATTGAAGCAGGTGACCCCGTCTGAGACTGAAAGCAGTTTCCAGAGAGGAAAGCAATCTACCTGCAGCCTAGAGCATGGCTTCTGGATAGAGCTGGCAGCCTGCGGAATCAACTATGAGCTGATTCTTTTGTATAACCCGTGGTTGCTCCTGGAGAACCCTACTCTGACAGCCCTCTACACCGTAGTTTAACTTCTTTTTTCCTATGTTCACCAATGCAGCTGTTTCGGAATGACATGATTTGTTAGAGAATTTAGCACTGAAAATTAAAGAGCGGTAGACAGGAAGTGTATGGGGTACAGGAGTAGGAGCTAAGAGGACACATGGTGGGTGTGTGGTCCTGGGCCAGCCTGGGTATTTTATTCTCTCACTTAGATATTCTGATGAAATGTGTGACCTGCATTCAAGCGGGGGGGGGGCGGGTAGCTCAACCATCAAAGCCACATGTCACTCTGAAGATGTACAAGTGGGCACATAGAGTTTTGACAATGTGTGCATATTCTGTAAGGATTGCAGTGGTGTTGTGACATAAAATCTAAAATTAAATTATGGCAAGGAACATGCTTATAAAAGAACTCAGAAAATATTTTCTCTCTTTGAGGTTAACTGTCATGAAATGAATTGCAAAAATGTGAGGAAAAAATATATATATATTAAAAAGGTGAACTTGGAGATAGTCAAGTTTGGAGATTGTTCATGGCTTGCACAGGCAGATCTGGAGAGGCGGCTCAGCAGCTGAGAGGCCTCGCTGTTCTTCCAGAGGACCTAACTTTGGTTTGTGGGCCACCATTGGGTGGCTCACAAGTGCCTATAACTCTAGCTCCACGGAATCAAATGCTCTCAGACCCCTTTGGGCATCTGCACATACATTACATACACTCACACAGACACAAAATATGAATAAAAAAGTGAATATTTTTAAAGAGTTGAACAAGATCAAAGAGATTTAAAAACTAGGGGTAAACAAGCCAAATGAAAAGAAAAAGAGAATATTTTCCTTTCTGGTGTTGTGTATAACATCTTTCAGGTTGATAGGCTGCATGTCTGTCCTTACCATATGGAACAGGACTGTAGCACCCATGGCAGGAGGAAGCGAGAGTTGCTCAGAGTTCTGTGTTTCCCACAGTATGCACTTCAGAGCTAGACAAGAACTGTCAGATGCAGTGGTAGGGCGTTCCAGGAGAGTCAGCCTCTGATGCCAACACATCAGAGAATTAAGAGATGCCAGCTCCCATCTGAGGGGCGGAAGCAAGGTGATATTGTCCAGAAGAGAGACACGGGAAACACCAGAGGCAGGAAACAGGAAGGATGAGGCCTACGTGAGATCCCAGAAATGGCAGCAGCAGCAGGGTGATGATTGGGGACTGTCTGCAAGGACATGCCTGTGACCACAGATCTCTTCCTCCAGCCAGCACGGCCAAGCTGTCACCTGTGGACATCAGGAACAAGAACAGTAAGAGGGCATCATAGAGTCACCAGAGGGTGTCACCCATCACCGTTCCTGCCCAGTCTCCTTTCAGATCTGCTGGGAACGTGGAACAAACCTTGCCTTCCTTTGTGTCTTGTAGCCTTAGTGCCTGGAGAAGTTGAGGTAAGAAGACATGGCACCTGGGGAAGAAAAAAAGAATAGCTAAGTCCCCAAGGGCTTGGGGACTGTGGCTGGGATTTTTGAAGATCTTCCCTTGGCTGTGGTCCTCTTCACAGCCCTCGTCAGAAGCTGTGGGTCACTGTGGTCATGGACCATGCTGGTGTGGACACTGCTGAATCCACCAGAGCCTGAGATGCAAGGGTGAAGCTGGAGGGGGAGAAGAGAAGGAGGAAGAAGAGGAAGAGAAGGGAGAGGAGGAAGAAGAAGAGAAGGAGGAGGAGGAAGAGGAGGAGGAGGAAGAGAAAGGAGAGAAGGAAGAAGAGGAAGAGAAGAGAGAGGAGGAGGAAGAAGAGAAGGAGGGGGAGGAAGAGGAGGAGGAGGAGGAAGAGGCGGAGGAAGAAGAGGAGAGGGAGGAAGAGGAGGAGGAGGGGGAGGTGGAGGAAGAAGAGGAGGAAGAAAAAGAGAAGAAGGAAGAGGAGGAAGAGAAGAGAGAGGAGGAAGAGGAGGGAGAGGAAGAGGAAGAAGAGAAGAAGGGAGAGGAGGAAGAAGAAGAGAAGGAAGAGGAGGAAGAGAAAGAAGAGGAGGAGGAGGCCCACCAGCAGGGATGGTGACAACAGGGATTGTCAACTCCCCATGAGGGACTCCTCCCTCTGCTGGAGGCCCACTGCTTCCTTATCCCTTCTTAGATGGCAGCTTCACAGAGTCCCCAGGCAGATGACTAGGCCTTTCTCTGTCTTCAGTGAGGACAGGGTGGTCCAGAAATTGGCTAAAAACGGGGGAGGAATGGGCTAAAGGCAGATGGAGTCTGGGCTCAGAGCTTGGTCTGTGAGTCTGCACTGGTGTTAGGCACTAACTACTCAACTTTGCTCTGAGGCAGCCATAGTGAGGGTGGCTGGTGGCCCTGTCTTGATTAGCTCTCTTGCTCGAATAACTCACAGTGACCCGAGGTGGAGCTGAGCCGTGCACAGGAAGCACTGGCTACCACAGATTTCTGAGTCCTTCTGAATTGACACCAACCCCTCCTCCCTTCCTCTCTCATCTTCTCCCTGCCCCTCTCCCCATTAGATACTTCTGTCTCGTTCTCTCGGCCCGTGGTGTCAGACTCTTCCAGAAGCACCTCCTGGTTACGAGGAGGTCACTCTGCCTGAAGTCTCACTGGGCTTGCAAAGCTAGTGAGAGCCTGGATCAGCTACTGCCCTGCGAGCTTGCTGTAGCTTGGGACAGGTGGGATGGGTTCAGAGCAGTCGCCAGGCCACAGTCCTTGGGTTGGTCTTCCAAGCAGGCCACAGTATTTCCCTGATCTGTGTGTGACTTTAGCCAGAGAGTGTCACTTGTCAGCAGAACAGGAAATTGCTTTGTTATTATGCTAGGCTGCCACCTTGTTTGGATTTGAAGAATGGCTAATGAAAATGGTTGCTTTGTAGCACGCAGGAGACAAAGTGCTAAGAAATGCTCAGCCAACAGCCTACATAATTTGTGCGGTTATTAGGGACAATTTGTGACTTTTTAAAAGTCTGGCGGGTGCAAATGTCAAAGGAAGAAAACATTAGTTAAAGCATCCAAGATTAACGAGGGTTGAGCGGAGAGTCATCCGAAGAGGATTTCAGTCTCAATCATCCTGTCTCTTAAGTTGTACCTCCTTGCACCCCGGGGTGCCTGCTGGTGGGCTCTCCTCCACAAAAGTGTCCCTGCTCAAATCAGTGTCCCCCCCCCCCCGCCCCAGGACGTCCTTTTCCAAAAGAAGGTGCTGTGGTCCTTAACGTTCTTCTTTCTGCTAGAATTCCTTGCTCAAGCCGAATAGTGCTTGAAAATGTTTGGGCAGTCAAGCAGAAAGGTTTAGATAAGCATGTAGAGGAATGGGGGCTGGAGACACGGCTCAGTGGTTAAGAGCACTGAGTCCTGAGTTCAAATCCCACTAACCATATGGTGGCTCACAACCATCTGTAATGAGATTTGACACCCTCTTCTGGTGTGTCTGAAAACAGCTACAGTGTACTCCCACATAATCATAAACAAATCTTTAAAAAAAGAAAGAATGTAGAGGAATTAAACTTTTTTCTTTAGAAACAGATGTGAAGTTGTGAGGATTGGAGCCTTAGAAAGACAGGGGATCAGCTCGACGATGGACTCTGTCATCCACTCCTCAGTGGCTCCCTGAAGAATAAGGGCAGATAATATAATATAATATAATATAATATAATATAATATAATATAATATATAATGGTGGTAATAAGATGCCAGCCCAGCCTCTTGGGGTGACTTCAGTGTCCCAGTGGCCTTTGCACGGTTTACTTAGTACATGGTCCAAATTTGTGGAGCTATTTGTGGAACTAAAAGCATGAACTTTGATTCCAATTCCAAATGACCACCATTTCTTTAGAATGGTGTGGACGGCTCTGTCAGGGGGTCAGAACCTCTGGGTTCTGGGGTAAGAGTATGAAGGCCATGTTCTTCAGCGCTCCAAGACTAAGTTCTCCCACAAGTGTTGACCTTCTGCTTCCACAGGCTACACATCTGCAGGGCTCAACCACCTGCGAGTGGAAAAGTTCATCACATTGCTCATATATCACTAACTGAAGGCTCTTCTTTCTTCCCTCCCTTCTTCCCTCCCTCCTTCCTTCCTTCCTTCCTTTCTTTGCTATCATATCTTGAACAATACAGAACACTATTCACATACTGCCCATAATACGTTAGTGATTACAAATAATGCAGAGATGAATTAAAGCACACAGAAGTGTGTGCTTAGGTTGTGTGCAAACACTGGCTAACCATGGGGCCTGGAATGTCCCCTTGGAATACCCGGGGCTGGCTGGCTATCTATACTTGACTTTTATCAAAGCAGTTGCTGAAAGGGCAGCTTTGTGAAAACACTGTGTCACCAGAGGAGTGGAGGAGTGTCACAGCGAGCTTTGGAGCACTGCATGCAGCAGGTTACTTGTTCGTGGGGCAAACATGGCTGCCCAGCCCTTGAAAATGGAGACAAACTTGGGGTAACCTGGGAGTGCACAGCGGCTCGAAGCTCAGGAACTTTCTTACTGACCTCACGGATCATTTTTGCTCTGACTGGCGCTTGCTATTAAGTATCTTTGCCTCTCATTTTTTTCTAGCAATGCGTTTTGCTTTGCTTCACAAAGTAGAACTGTCAACTGATTTGGAGTGAAAATAAACATGCTACTCTCGGAGAAGTAGCCAGAGAAACACTGCCGGTACGGACAAACAAGTCAAAACAATATCAACAAAAATAGGTAGGACACAAACACGGACAGTTCCCCGTATCTGAGATGATAATGTGTAGCGTTATGATTTAATCAACACTATAATTAAATCAACATAACTAAGTTTCCAGTTAAGGAGGGTGGAGTGAACTCGTTTTTGTAAGATCTGGAGATCTTTTTTAAGATTATGGTTTATTTAATCATATCTCTGGAAACATGGCAAAGATTTGCATTGTATAGGAACATTGGTTTTTGGATAAAATAATTGAGCATGGTACTGACCTGCCCCCCTCCTCCCGTATCCCCGCACACACCCCTGCAGTTAGCGCATCTCTTTCCCTCCATCCATACTTCCCTTCTTTCTCCCTTTCCTTTCCTGTCTCCACATCCTTTCTTTTCTATTTCTATAAATCTTGGGAGCAGACTTTCAGCCCTGGTGTCCAGACTTTGAAATCCCTGTATTTCCACTTCATAACCTAAGGCTACCTTATCCCTAAAAGGCTAGGTCACCAGAGTAATTTTTAAATCTCTATTGTGTGATTGGAACACCGAGCTCATATTCTTATAATGAGCTTCAAAGAGTGTATAAGAAAAGAAAAGGAAAGAGAGAGAGAGAAGAAAACAAAAGAAAACAAAACAAATAAACAAAACCAAACAAAACCCAGCCTGAGCGGCAAACAATTGTTTCATGTAGCTGTCACTAATTGGAGAGTATTGACGCTAGAGAAACTTGGAAATTAGAAACTTTAGCAGAATTTAGACTTGGCTTTGCCAGAAGGAATTATACAGAGTGTAATTAATTTATCCCTGGCTTGCTGTGGTGACTTTTAATCTCATCTGCTGCTGACCAGCGATGCGCGATGAGGCAGAGACGGAGAAAATTCTCAACCAGTAGCGCAGGGAGTGGATTCCTTTTATAAGGGGGAAAAAAGTGTGTGGATTGTTACAAAGCTGTTTTCTGAAAGTGAAGTGTGTCGGGAGAGCGGAG
Organism: Tokudaia tokunoshimensis; assembly: GCA_036184795.1. NCBI lineage: Eukaryota > Metazoa > Chordata > Mammalia > Rodentia > Muridae > Tokudaia > Tokudaia tokunoshimensis. Next base: position 56,330,342 of record BTHU01000019.1, read on the forward strand.
GCTATAAAGGAGGGAGCCGAGCTCCTCTTGGATGCTCCGGGGAGGCAGGGGCTCCTCTCTGAAGAGAGTGCTGTTACTTCGCGGCTCCTTTCCAGGGGCAAATCTGCGCTCTGTACTCTCTTCCCTGACGACTTGTGTTGCAGGGTAGGGTTTATGGTGCCTGATGCCTTGGAATGCCTGAGAATTGTAGATTTTTAAAAGTCCGGCCAGGCAGGAAAAACCTTCCAAAATAAAGTGGAGACCCCTCCCATCCCCACCTCCACTCACCCAAGTGAGAATCGCATCCGACCTCCGCCCCGCCCACATCCTTAGCGCCTGCCTTTCAGTTTCAATGCCCCAAGCAACATCTCCATATTTGGTCATTAAGAAAGACTCTCGTTTCTTCAGGACCTCGGTCTCTTTTGCAACCAGGTTCTGTAAATTATAGTTAGAAAGGGTTTTCATCCCGACTTTATGAGCTTCAGAAACTTAACATCAGTAAAAGGACATCAGAGAAGGCGGCCACATTCTGAAGTTGGCACTATGGGTTTTTACACACTATGGAAGGCAGACTATTGCTTGCTTCTGTTCTGTTGGAAATTTGTTTGTGTTTCATATTTAACGTTTGTTTTGTTTTTTATAAAATGCCTGGACTGGCTCAATGGCTCTTGTCTGTAATCTTAGGGCTTGGGAGATAAAGGTTTTGGGTTAAAGGTCATTCTTGGTCACCTGGCTAGCTGGAGGTCAGTCTGGGCTACAGTGAGATCCTGTCTCAAACCAAACATTGACAGCAACAAACAACAAATTAGCAAAATTCTTTTTACCACAGTTGCTCTGTTTTAGAAATTTTATAGTTTGGTTCCATGATAGAGTTCAAGTCTGTTTTTTTTTTGTTGTTGTTGTTCTTTTTTTTTTAAGGTATGATATTTTGAGGTCAGAGGTAACTAAATAAAATTACCACATGCAATTTTTTGTGTTAAACACAAAACACTCTTCTCTAGTTCAAAACGGAAATCTTGTCAATAAATAATATCAGTCACATTGAAATAAAATAATGAAAATACCAAAATGATACTTGATCATTAAATGAAAAAGAGAAAAGCAAAACAAAACAAAACAAAACTGGCTTGATGGTTTAAACTTGTGGTCTCAGCTCTTGGGAATCTGAAGCAAGAGGATTGCCAGAAGTTCAGGGACTACATAGTAAGCCCTGTCTCAAAACAAAACAACTCCCCCAAACAAAAACCAGCCAACTTAACAAACAACAAACAAACAAACTAAACAATGAATATGAGGAGGGTAACTGCTCAGTCAGTGAGACAGCACCACACAAGCATGTGGACCTGAGTCTGAATCCCTGGCGTCCCTGGAAAAGCGCCTGACACTGTGTCACAAGTCTGTAATCTCAGGGCTGTGGAGTCAGAGACAGGACGATTTCTGGAGCTCACTGGTCAGCCATCCTAGCTGAATTGGAGAGATCTGGAGTCAATGAGCAGCCTTGTCTAAAATAATAAGGTGGAGAAACTGAGGAAGAAACCCAACATTGACCTCTGACCTCCACATGTAAGCACACACAGTGTGCATGTGACATATACATGAACACATGCTCACATATGTTCACATACCTACATGAACACCTGTTTTTTTTTTTAGAACACTGATGTCTGAGCAGTGTTTGTTACTGCAGCAAAACACGCTCTTATTCTGACTAGTCTAGAAACTGGTACCAGAAGTGGGGGGCTACAGTTCAGAAAGGACCAGAAAATATTTGTCATCATCTCAGCAGTTAATCAGTGGGATAGAAAGGAAAAGATTATCCGAGCTGAAGAAGTGTGGATCTTTGTTATACTAGATAAAGCTTCAGGAAGAGATCTTCTTTCACAGTGGGTGTCTTAGAGTTATCATTGCTGTGATCAAAGACCATGACTAAAGCAACTTGGGAAGGAAAGGGTTTTATATGGATTATACTTCCACATCATTGTTCATCATCAAAGGAAGTCTGGACAGGAACTCAAACAGGACAAGAACCTGGAGGCAGGAGCTGATGCAGGGGCCACAGAGGGATGCTGCTTATTGGCTTGCTTTTCATGGCTTGCTTAGCCTGTTTTCTTATGGAACCCAGGGCCACCTGCCCAGGGGTGGTGACACTCACAATGGGTTTGACCCTTCCACGTCAACCACTAATTAAGAAAATGCCCTACAGGCTTGCCTACAGCCCAGTCTAATGGAGGCATTTGTTCAATTGAGATTCCCATCTTGGAGGTGACCATAGTTTGTGACAAGCACAGCTGGAGGGTTAGGCTTTGACTGCCCTGTGACTTTGGACGATCAAGTCCCAAGCAATATATTTATACAGGGGCAGCCATAACAGAAACTGCCATGACTGTCACTTGAAATAACAATAGTTTGCCTTCAACAGTTTTGCAGGCCAGCAGATCAACACTTATGTGTGGGCAGCAAGGCTGCTGCCTGTGAAGTGTGAGGAGGAGTCCCTCCCTCCAAGTAGGGAATTGCCCCCGTTAACTCTCATCAATAGTTGGCATTGCTTGATTTGTAGTCCATCACCCCTGTGTGCACCTCATTGACACAGGATGTCTCCCTGTGTCTGCCTGCCTCTTGTTTGACCTATTTCCTCTTGGCGTCTCTTATTCCCCGTTTACAAGGACAATCATGACGGGGTTAAGATCACCAGCCCAGGATAAGCTCGTTCAAACCAAAGTCCATCCCAAGACATTGTTCCTCAAATAGACCCCATGGACAGACATGGAGAATTACAGCGTCCGTGTTTCCCTTTGAGAGGCCCGATTCTCCTTCTGCAGCGGGCTTTGTCTGTGTCCGGCAAAGCAGCACGAGGGAGAGCCAAATTCGGAAGAGAACTGGCTCATTCGCAAGCACCAATCAAGGAGCCACTGATCAGTCGCTTGTCAGATTAGAAAAGACAGTTGCTCCTCACTGCAAGAAGTAAACTAGAAAAACGCTTCCAACCAGAGCAACAGTTTGGAGCTCAGCCCTGTCAGTCAAGGGTGTGGTCCTGGTACAGGCTGTTGCCATCTCTTACTAGACCAATGTGGAGGGACTAGGCTGCCTCAGGTAGGAGACAGATTGGCTCCTCTAACAGGTGAGGGACTGATTCTCCAGCAGATGTGCCAGTGTCAGAACAGAGGCCAGAGGGTGACTGAGTAGCGCTTGGTAGGTTTGGCTCTGAAGGTCAGATGTGTAGGCAGCTCCCTAAACCTTTAAACATGTGGCCCAGAAACTGCCTACTGTGGCTTTGGGACATGGGAAGGAATGTTGGCATCCATCTTCCTTCCTCTCTTGCATTCTTTTTTTATTTAATTGGTCGCTCTGACTGTGGGATGGTGCTGTTCACATTCAGCAGGTTATTCAGCTCAGTTATTCTTGCCTGGAAACACACTTACAGATCTCCAAAGGTGTAGTCATCAATATCCCCAAAGTCCCTTAATCTTCTTGTGCTGACAACCACAGTAGCCTTCATGATGGGATATATAAGGAAGCGAAGGAGACCTTTGAGTGTACCCATGCAGTGGCTGTGACAGCATGGCTAGCCTGATCTAAACAGGACAAACTCTAAGACCCAAGCTGGAGTTATCACAGAGAAAGGAGACTTCCTTGAGGAAATGCCTCCATGAGATCCAACTGTAAGGTATTTTTCTCAATTAGTGATCAATGTGGAAGGACCTAGCCCATTGCGGGTAGGGCCATCCCTGGGCTGGTAGTCCTGGGTTCTTTAAGAAAGCAAGCTGAGCAAGCCAGGGGAAGCAACTCAGTGAGTAACATCCCTCCACGGCCTGTCCATCAGCTCCTGCTTCCTGACCTGCTTGAGTTCCAGTCCTGACTTCCTTTGGTGATGAACAGCAGTGTGGAAGTGTAAGCTCAATAAACCCTTTCCTCCCCAACTTGTTTCTTGGTCATGATGTCTTGTGCAGGAATAGAAACCCTGACTAAGACAGAGTGTCTCCATTGCTTCTGATGAAACAGGCAATTGTGACATTGTGGGTGATGTGGCTGTCCCAAGAGTCCAGTTCAAGCACAGGCAGCCCCATGAGACAGAAGGCAGGGCTGGCTTCAGGAGCCCAGCTAGCATTCCTGGTAGTGTATGCTTCAAGTGACTCTGGGCTGGTGCCTTGAGTGACTCTGGGCCAAGGGAGGGGCTTGGGGTCAGTAATGGCCACAGACGCCATTGGCTGGGCCGTGCATAGTACGTGACTGGAGGGTGTTCACAAACATTTACATCAGTAGTTCCAGAACCTTCTTACTGAGGCCCAAGTCGGGGTCTTTTCTCCTGGAGGAAGTTTTTGTTTCAGCATAGAGCTTGGGTGTGGACAGCAGGGGGCGTGGACAGAGGGGGCGTGGTCACGGGGCGTGGCCACGGGAGGGCGTGGTCAGCATGTGTTAGGAATAGGGCCAGCACAGTCCGGCTCCTGCTGGCCCTATCCTGAGCGACAGGTACAGGTGACTAAGCATACTTGGATGGTTGCCCTGTGATGTGGTTGGCTCCAGCCTTCGTTAGCCATCTTTCCAGAGGCCCCCTCCTTCACCTGTCAGGGAACATTCAGTTGTTTTGGAGGGTAAGACATCCAGGAAGTTGTTAAGTACCCATCTGGCAAGGTGCCTTGGCTTATGACGAGGGTATGGAGTGATTCAGAATGAGAGACCCCGGGGCAGCACATCTGCTGTGAGCACATCGTGTTCCCACACAGGCCACTTGTAGTGTGCTCTGTCTGTGTGGGCAGAGAGATGTCCTGTGTGTGATATGCTCCTGTGCTTTCCTGTGACCCTGTCCTGACACATCGGGTCTGAAAAGGACCTCACACAGCTGGACTAAGGTCATGGAAAACAAAGTGGCGTTTGGTCCACTCTGGGGGAGTGTCACAAGGCTTGGCTGGTCCACCGAGGGCACTGGTGGGCATAATGGTTGAAGTTCTGTTCCAAGCAGTTATCTCAGGGACCCAGGTTTCTTCCAAAAGCACATAGGAGGATCCAGGCATGGTGGCTTATAATCCCAGCTCTTCAGAGTATGAGGCAGGAGGATTGTTGTGAGTTCAAGGCCAGGCTGAGCTACCTAGCAAAACCCTGTTTCAAATAGAAAGGAAATAGATTGAAAGTAGAGTTGTTTTGGCCTTACCATTTGAAGTCTGTAGATGCAGAGAACCTGTGCTCGCTGAAGCTTGCCTGGCGGCTGAGTTTTAAGCATTAGCCTAGAATAGAACTCAAGGCAAAGTAGGGTGTTTGTTGGTTGACTTTTTAATTTGAATTATTCTTCCCAATACAGTAGACTCGTCGATGGAACTGTGTTTCAAACGTGTGTGTTGCTGCTGTGTGCTAGGCCCAGGCTGAACCACTTCTGCCAAATGCTGATGCTGAATAGCTGGGCACGTTGCCCCCTTACCTCCCTCAGGAGGCAAACTTTATCTTTAAAATATTGTACTTATTGTTGTGTTCATGGCGGGGTGGAGTCAGTTCTCTCCTTCTACCTTGATGTGGGATTCGGGGATCAAACCCAGGTTGTCAGGCTTGTGAGGTGAGGTCTTACCTCACTGAGCTACCTCACCAGCCAGAGACAAAAGTGACCCCAATTCACGAGGGAGGAATTAGGCCTACAGTTGGTGACTGTGTTACTCAGTCACAAACACTTTCTTGTCTAGATCTGAAGATTGTCCCCCTTCTTCGACCTGACCTAACCCAGCATCTGTGCTCCAACCAAGGAGAATCTGTCACTTCCGAGTCTTCGAATTCCTAGCTCTCAGCAAAGGGCCAGCATGTCTTCACTCCCTGAGAGTTAAAACCATTCTGTGCAACAGACAGCATGTCCCCACTTCAAAAGTGAGGAGACTACAAGAAAGGGAATTCTGCAGGGTCACATGATGACAGGGTCACATGGTAAGGTGATCTAAGACCAGCCCTGGAGAATCTGTGTGTATGTCAGGACCACCGAAAGCAACTTAAAGTGTTAGGAGACAAGTCTGTGACCTGGCTTGGAAATGACTGTTCATTTTGAGCACAAGGCAAACAAAATCATACATACATGTATACATACAAGTACGCGCATGCACATATGAACAGACATAGCATATGTCTATATAAACAGGCATGCAGACACACAGGCACACATGTGAGTGTATAAAAGCAAATACACAAGCATGCATGCATGCCCCTAAATATATATATATGCATATTCCTGCACACAGATACACAAGGATCACACACCACACACACACACATACACACACACACATACACACACACATATTGGCATATGCACATGTGCAGTGCAAGACATATAATCACACACAGGCACACATACATATACATGCACACAGACATAAAAGAATAGACAGTCATACACACACATGTGCAGTGCAATGCATGTAATTACACACACACACACACACACTGAGGCACACGCTCACGCGTGCCTTCAGTGAGGGTAGTGAATATGTGCTAATGGCAGGCTCTTGCTGACACGAGCAGGTCTTTAACTTAGGTAAACATAGCTTGTATGAGACAAGAGCAGAAGACTATAGTGTAGCTACCATGTGGAACACTCCTCACATTGACAACATGTGGTGGGGTATATTTTTCACAGGCTCTTGCTGGCTAGCACAGGCTGACCCTGAGTATGATGCTGGCCTCCACCTTGGAGCACTAAGTAAGATTCCAGGCAAACAGCACCAACTCGGCAGGATTACTTCCTCTGTCTGTCTGTCTGTCTGTCTGTCTGTGTGTGTGTGTGTTCTTCAGAAGAGTGACCAGTATTGCTAGGACTGGAGGAAATGGAGTTACTCCAAGTCAGCACAGACCACAGCAGAGCAAAGGCCTTCCCAGAGTGGCCCAGGGTGCCCCAGGCCTCCCCTCTTTGCTCTCTTCCCCTGACATCCTTTTCTGCAAGGAGAGCGTTAGTAGAGTTCACTCCTTGCTCCTCCAGTTGATTTTGTGTTTTTAATTACTGACTAGCTAGCAAATGCGTCTTGTTTTGGGGAGAACACGGAGCAGCTGAGGCGCCTTTTCCCGGTGGGAGGACATGAGAGTTCAGAGGGCAGAGGGAAGATGGAAGCAGTATAGAGGTGAGGGCAACATGCCTTTGCACAGAAATGTCTGTCTGGTGTAGCTAGCCATCCTCCTGCAGGACTCTGCGCATTAAGCTGTCCCCATTCAGTATTGCCTACAAGGAGAGGTGACTTGTGGCTGCTTGGCAGTGCAGGTCTTAACAGTGTTAACCACCAAACAGGTGTGAACTCACCATCCTGTCCCAGGGACTAGTAAGCCCATAGCAATGCTCGGAGGCAGCAGAAGGCTGGTGTTGGAGGCACGCAGTGTCTGGGTACGTTCCCACCTTAGTGGGGAGCATGATTCCTGCTGCCTACACAAGGGTCACAGGAACTGTGCAAATACAAAAAGCACAAAGGAATCCATTCTGCCCGGTGTGTGTGTGTGTGTGTGTGTGTGTGTGTGTGTGTGTGTGTGTGATGGGATGTTAGTGGAAGGCCTGGCACACTACACCACACCAACCAAGGACTCCTCATGGAACCAGGCACACATTGATCCCCGAGAGCAATGTCTCTCTGCTTCCAGGAGGGCCAAGAAGGTCAGTTGTCTCCTGGGAACAGTGTCCTCACTTCCTGGTTCCCTCTGCATCTGAGACTCAACGACTGAATTCAAGATCTCATGGTGGGATTAGGGAGCATAAACAATTCACAACAGCAGGGACAGACGGACTATGGGAAACGGCGGGGGGCGGGGGAGGATGAAAATGATGGGTTATAGGCTTTACATGACTTTCTCAGGCCAAGCCAGCTGTCGGGGAACCAGCCCACCCCCTCGGGGGCTCTCCCACTGACTTCCAGTGTGGGCTTAATCAGGGAGCAGGTAGAACAAGATCGAGAGCCCCCCCGCCCCGTGCCTTGGAATAATGAGGTTATAGCTCGTGATGGTGGTGAATTTGACTTTGACATTATGAAATATGAAGCAATGAAGAGAGAGAGAGAGAAAGAGAGAGGGAGGAGAGAGAGAGAGAGAGAGAGAGAGAGAGCAAAAGTGAGAGCATTGGTCATTCATATTAATTCTGCCACAGAAATGATCAGTTGTGATAAGGAAAATTGAATCCAAAATTAACATTCGAAGCAATGATTAATATTTCAGTCCTTGGGAAAAAAGAAGGTTGCAAAAATACCACGAGCATTTCAGGAGACTATTTTCCTCCTATAAAGCTTATTCTTATAATATTACCGCATTTCAAAAAAAAATACAATTTTTGAAAAAAAAATGAACTATAGCTTTTTGCCGTGATAGGCGACAGGTCAGAAAAGCATTTCAGAATAATTTTACACCTTTTAACCTTAAAAAATACTTTGCTGACAATTGAGAAAAGGCCTTAAGAGAAGCTCTGATAGGCAGTCTCACAGCGGGTTGCCGCGTCCCATCACCGAGCCAGAGCTGCTGCATAATGCATCCCATAATAAGGAGTGTACTGCGATCACAAAGGTTGAGTAGCAGTTTTACGAGAGCAATCCTTGCCAAGAGAGGCTATTAGTCATGACACTGAAAGTTTGTTACATAAAACTCTTGGGAAGGCACAAAGGAAGTAAACTGCTTAAAATTTTGATTTGAGCCAAGAAATAACTTTGTCATAGAATCTCGTCTGTATTTAAGGGTATATTTAGTATCCTCTGTTTTTCATTTCTGCTCATGCTTGGACAGTTCTGTTAAATGAAAACTCAAGACTGTTTAGCTAAATGAATGGCGCCCCTCCCGGTGGTAATCTTTGGGAATCGTTATAACAATTACTGTGGTGATTATGAACACTAACACGGTGGCTGAGGTTCAAAGTTCCCCAGGGGTAGTAGACTCTGTTCAGATTCAGCACTTCCAGTGAGATATCACTGTAACAAAAATTAAAAAAAAAAATCCAGGCAAGATTCCCTCTGAGCTCATCGTTCCACATAGGTAAGGAAGCAGAAGGGTGAATGGAGAAGACCCTCAGGGAAGGGAGGAGAGAGAGGAGTATCCTGGGGTTTCCTGTGATGTCAGCCAAAGGCTGACAAACTAGAGGGAAACCAGACCAGAAGGCGCCTCTCTAAGCAAGTTTTCCCAGCCTGGAGAGGCCTGCAGTCTGGCCCTCCTGGAGGCCTTGTTGGCTGAGCTCATCTAGAACAGAGCTGGATGCTTCAGAGACCCTTAGGGGTGAGCTGAGGAAACCTTTGTCATGCTCACCCTACAGGGATCTGTCTTAGAGGGACACAGGGACAATGCACCTTCCCTCTTCCCTCTGCTCTCCTCTCCCCTCCCCTCCTCCTCTCCCCTCCTCCCCTCCCCTCCTCTCCTTCCTTCTCCTTCCCTCTCCTCTCCTCCTCCCCTCCCCTCCCCTCCCCTCGTCCCTTCTCCTTCCCTCTCCTCCCCTCCCCTCCCTTCCCCTCCCCCCTTCTCCTTCCCCTCCTTCCCCTCCCCTCCTCCCTTCCCTCCTCCCCTCCCCTCCTCCCCTCCCCTCCCCTCCTCCCTTCTCCTTCCCTCTCTTCCCCTCCCCTCCCCTCCTCCCTTCTCCTTCCCTCTCCTCCCCTCCCCTCCTCCCCTCCCCTCCCCTCCTCCCTTCTCCTTCCCTCTCTTCCCCTCCCCTCCCCTCCTCCCCTCCCTCCCTCCCTCTCCTCCCCTCCTCTCCTCCCTTCTCCTTCCCTCTCCTCCCTTCCCCCATCCTCTTTGTCATCATTTTACATTTTGGATAGTGATGTCCCTCTGAAGCCATGTAGAAGACACTCCAAATTCTCTTCCTTTGGCCTCACGGGGGCACTGAGCACTCGCCTCTGGAAACTCTCACTTTTGTAAGCACTACCCAAAATGAGTCTGTCTCATGCCCAAATCAATATTGCAAGTGATTATGTTCTAATACTCTTTATTACTAAGCTATAAGACTTGTTATATTGTAGCCAGACATGGACATTTGTCTCAGATTGTGACTCAGGCAGTTAAGGGACTGGACACTTCCAGTGGTGACAGGACTATGTTGGTGCCATCCCACTGGGCAAGCTCTGGCCGTGTCAATCACACAGAGCTGTCTTCAAATTCAGGGTTACTGTAGTTCAGGAACAGTTACCTACCTGTTCTACTTGCACTGTTTGGAGACATACGCAGGTACACACAGGTTCACTCAGCTGTGTACAAACCACATGTACACATATATGCACAGTGGTGTATACTCACACACACCCCTGCAGACATGGTATCCACTGTGACAGAATACCTGACAAGTCACTCAGGGGAGGGGTGGGTCTTATGGTGGGATGGGTACCACAGCCAAAGCCGTTCAGTGTGGCTCCTTAACTGGTGGATAGGATGTAAAGAGGGGACTGTCTTTGTCAAGACCCCATGAAATGCTCATGCTTGGACAGTTCTGTTAGATGAAAACTGCTTTAGCTTGCTGGGCTACGGACCTGAAAGATCCACAACTGCTCAAAGCAGTGTCCACTGTAGCTGGCAATCAACACATGAGTCTGCAGGGGACATGCCACACCCAAGTCATCCCAATGCGCTCTCTCTCTCTCTCTCTCTCTCTCTCACACACACACACACACACACACACACACACACGCACACACACACACTCACATACACACACACGTATACACACAGACATGCACATGTGCGCACACACACACAAATGCACATATACACACAGACATGTACATATGCACACACACACATGTACACACACAGACATGCACATGTGCGCACACACACAAATGCACATATACACACAGACATGTACATATGCACACACACATGTACACACACAGACATGCACATGTGCGTGCACACACACAAATGCACATATACACACAGACATGTACATATGCACACACACACGTACACACACAGACATGCACATGTGTGCACACACACACAAATGCACATATACACACAGACATGTACATATGCACACACACATGTACACACACAGACATGCACATGTGCGCACACACACACAAATGCACATATACACACAGACATGTACATATGCACACACACATGTACACACACAGACATGCACATGTGCGCACACACACACAAATGCACATATACACACAGACATGTACATATGCACACACACATGTACACACACAGACATGCACATGTGCGCACACACACACAAATGCACATATACACACAGACATGTACATATGCACACACACACATGTACACACACAGACATGCACATGTGCGCACACACACACAAATGCACATATACACACAGACATGTACATATGCACACACACATGTACAGACATGCACATGTGCGCACACACACACAAATGCACATATACACACAGACATGTACATATGCACACACACACACACACAGACATGCACATGTGCGCGCACACACACACACACACACACACACACACACACACACACAGGAGCCAGGACCTCAGAGATTCTGTGACTCCCATCAGAGCAGAACGATCTGTCTGGGGTGAGTGGGCAGGAGGCTTTTGAAAAATACAACTCCTTTGCAAGGAATGAAAACTCTGCCTCACACTGGGCAATCCCAGATACCAGAGCAGAAATCAGTCCTCATAGTTCGCCACACAAGTGATACAGCGCCCTCAGACAAGTCTGTGTTGTTGATGGGCATGGTGGAGATCTGTCAGGACTGGTCCTCTAACCACAAGGCACCACATATGGACAAAGCCAGCCCTGGCTCGTTGGTTGTTCTTCCTTAAATAAGTCCCTGCCTTACCATAGCCCACTCTGGATTCCCAATGTTCCCACAAAGAGAGCCAGCTAGATTTGTTTCGGGATTTGGGAGACTCTGGGATTTCTGGGGACGTTTTATTTGCTGTAGCACGTAAACTTGTCTGAACTGCTTTGCTGAACAGCTGACTTCAGGGAGACTTTCGCAGCAACCGCTAGTGGCTATATCCAGTGAATTGGCTGTGTTTCCTGTTCTTCTCTCTTCTCTTTCCTTCCTCATAATGTCTAGTCAACTATGGAGTTTCCAAAGTATCATTTTTTCCTCTCTTACTTTTAGTTTCCAGGATTTTTTTTTTTTTTTTTTTTTTTTTGGTTTTTCAAGACAGGGTTTCTCTGCGTAGCCCTGGCTGTCCTAGAACTCACTTTGTAGACCAGGCTGGCCTTGAACTCAGAAATCCACCTGCCTCTGCCTCCCGAGTGCTGGGATTAAAGGCGTGCGCCACCACCGCACGGCTAGTTTCCAGGATTTTTAAGTTAAAAAAAAAATTCTTAACAAGGCTGAGGATGTTGGTAGAGTGTTTTCCTGCTGTGCACAAAGCCCAGGGTTCAGTGCCCAGCACTTCAACCGGGACTGGGACTGCACATCTGTAATCCCTGCACAAGGGGATGTACGTGGGGAATCCAAATTCATCTACATAGAGAATTTTAAGCCAGCCTGGATTATGTGTGTTCTTTAGAAAATGGGCTCAGAATTTTCCCTAAATCCACTTGTGTTCCACAGCCTTGTTGGTTAGAGAGTCTTGGCTCATCCTTGAAGATGTCTTAATATCCACTCAAGTGACTTTTTTTACCCTGGATTTTTTTTTTAACCTCCTCCTATCCATCTCCTGAGGAAATTAGAAAGTGCAGAATTTTGGCCTCTGTATCCGGGTCTATAAAGTGGGTGTGTATGATTTCTTTCTGAGTAGTATAGATGTGGTCCCACAATGGCTCCTGGCTTCTTCCTCTGGTCTTATCTGGAACCCCAGAGAAAACCTTCAGAAAAGAGGCAGGATTGCCTCGTCTATCTCATGTGACTAAGAAAGACTAGTCCAGGACAGTGTTTATGCAGCACAGACAGAAGAACCCTTGAGCGTGGGTGTCCACTGAGCCATCAGAAAATACAACGCATCCAATTTAAACGCTATTCAGTCTCTGCCCAGATCCGCACGCTCAAGGTTCAAAGTGTGTGTGCTCACATCCGTGTGTCCATGGTCACCTGCAGGTGCCGGTTTTATATCCAGTTACGCGGGATCACACAGATAGGTATGGGGCAGATAATTTTAAGGGCCTCCAGCACTTCAATGGCTCTTGAATCTCACTCATCCCTGCCTGGGGTGGGAAAGGGGATCTAGGTGGTAGGGAGAGGCTGGCCTTCAAGGAGCCTGGGGAACCCCAACCTACGCCTACAGGATGATGGGATGTGTAGTGGGAGCATCTCTTTCATTCCTGGGGTGGGGAATGAAGAAGGGAGAGGAGCTCAGACTGTACACCCTTACAGGGAAGGAACCATAATGGAGAACCTGTCTGAAGAAGCCATTCTAACCAGATCTGCAAGGGTTGCACCAGCTTAACAGGGCCAAGGGAACAAGGCCAGGTAGGGTGATGCACCCTACACCTGGGCGCTTTGTGGGCCATCTGATCACGTCATTCATCTGAAATTGTGCTCCAATCAATGCTATTTACACATACCCTAAGTGCAGCCGAGGAAGGTGTCTGTGCCTTTATCAAGTGCGCCTGTGACGAGGGCTAATTACTGGTGGGGAAATGTCACCCTTTTCACTCGGCAGAATCAAAGCTTTCTGGGTCTCTGAGACACGGCATCCACACAGCTTTGTGCTGCAAGAAGAGGGCTGATAGTTAGGAGCGGCTCCCTATTCCTGAACTTGAGCTCAGGACCATTTACGCATCTAACTCACTGAACCAGAGATTTCAGAATTAGCTATCTGGTGATAGACTCTGCTATGGGCCACTATTCAGTTCACGACACCTACTCCCACCAAAGGCAGGAATGGACATCATGTAGAGCTGGACTAGGAGGAGGACAGATCTCGCAACCACGGTGACAAAGGGGTCACCACCATCTCTGACCTGAATTACGTCAAAGAAGGAAATCACTCTCTAAGCATCGGGCCCTTGTCCAACCCAAAGCTTGGTTGTCAAAATTCTCCAGAACCCGTTTGATCAGAATGACAACTCCGTGAGCTGCTCAAGCTACTAAAACAGCACAACTTGAGACTGTGAGTTTTCAGAGCCGCTGCTAAAGGTGCAAAGTAGGTATGTTCCAGTTCTCAGCTGGCGGGAGCTGTCTTGTCCACAGCATCATGATTGAGAGAATACTTCAGGGGCCGTGGGTACATGCACAGTGGGCTGTCCACAGCCTGTACTGAGGTATGGCCACCAGATCCCGCCTATGCATTGAATAAGCTTGGCACCTATCCGTTAAACAAATACTTTCTAAAACCATAATACATCCTCCTCATCGGATGAAAACATGCTGGGTGCGATGACTATAAAAATGCGCCAGGAGGCGACCACTAAGGAGCAAAGTGGATGTGACTCATGTCTCCCTGAGTCTGCACGGAGATGTAGATGTGCCGTGAAGATGCGTGGGGTCGCCGTGGGTTACTGACTGTATGACTGTCATAGCAAAACTCAGCATCCAGAGTAGACGTGAAATGACTAAGCTACTTTAGTCCCCATCGTGGGGATTGGTGGGTAAAGTGGATTTATTCACCTATGAGGTATGCCAGAGGCATGAGGTATGCTGAGCAGTGCAGTACCTACAGGGACATGAACAGTCACCATTTGCACAGGAGGCAGGGGATGCCGCACGAACGTGAATGTAAGGTTGGAAGTAACAGTAGCGCACTGAGACTATAGAGAAGAATTTAAAATGTCTACTTAGAGAGGGGAGGAGGAAATAGAGCAGAGGGGCCAAAACCAGAATTTAGCTTTTCCCAGACTGCCTTGCTGTACAGCCAGGGCTGGGACGGTGTGAAGTTTCTAGAAGTCTGTCCTCATAACCTGCAAATGTTCAATGAGCTCACACACACCTTCAGTTGGGCAGCCTTAGCCCAAACCAACAACGGCTCTATTGGCAGATTTTGACTCCGGATCTATGTGAATCCTGTGCACAGTTACACAACAAAACTGCCAGTAAGCAGAGCATTCGTGTTGCTAGCAACAAAACATGTCTGCGACTTTAAGATGAAGTCTTTGGAGCTAGGCATGGTGGTGGAGATGGGAGGGCTGACCTTCAAGGCTAGCTTGGGCCACACAGAGAAATCTTGTTTCAAAAGAATGGAAACAAAACAAGCAACAAGGAAAGCAAACCTTAGTCGCTGGCGGCAGAAAACCCATAGGCTCTATTCTAAGGCCAACAGATGGACAAAGGCATTTTGTCGTTTCAAGACAGGGTTTCTGGATTTCTGGATGTGGACCTACCTGGCTGCCCTGGAACTCATTCTGTGGACCAGGCTGACCTTGAACTCAGAGATCTTCTGCCTCTGTTTCCAGAGGGCCAGGCTTAAAGGTGTGCACCACCACGCCTGGCTAGGTCTTAAAACACAGCTCGAATGGTCAAACTGCTGGTGTAGCCTTCTGAGGATTTCCATCTAAAGACACAGTATATGATATTTGTGGGCGCCGGGCAGTGGTGGTGCATGCCTTTAATCCCAGCACTTGGGAGGCAGAGGCAGGCAGATTTCTGAGTTCGAGGTCAGCCTGGTCTACAGAGTGAGTTCCAGGACAGCCAGGGTTATACAGAGAAACCCTGTCTTGAAAAACCAGGAAAGAAAAAAAAAAGATATTTGTGGGCACAATACCATGGTGTGTGACATCTGTGTCTGTTACTTTTGTGTTGCTGTGATCAATTTACCTGACGGAAACAACCCGAGGAAAGGTTCATCTGGCTCACATCTTCAGAAGGTCACTCCATCCTGGGAGGGAAGGCACGGTGGAATTCATGCTGTTGGGAATGTGTGGTGTAAGTTCCTTACCTCAGCATCATGGAGATCAGGAAAACAGAGTGGAACCAAACCCTGAGGCTTCAATAGAACCTTCAAAGCCCCACTAGAGGCCTCAGAGCCTCCTCAAACGGCACAGCCGACCTAGGAACAGGCATTGAAAATACGAGCCGGTGGGGGGACATTTTAGATTCCAAGCACAACAAGGATTTCCAAAATAACGAGGGAAGAGGATGCGGATCAGTGAAGGAAAATGGCGCCCCCCACGGGGTTGTATATTTGAATGCTTGTCCCAGTTAGTAGAACTGTTTGGGATTTGGGAAGGATTTAGAGGTGTGGCCTTGTTGGAGAAGTAAGTCACTGGGGATGGGCTTTGAGGTTTCCAAGACTCAAGCCAGATCTAACCCCCACCTCTCCCTCCCTCCCTCCATCCCTCCCTCCCTTTTGCAGATGAGATGTGAGCCCTTGGTTACTGCTCCAGTGCTACACCTGCCTACCTGTTGTCCCATTTCCTGCAGGACTCGGTCATGGACCAACCCTCTGAAACTGTAAACAAGCCCCAGTGACATGTTCTCTTATATAAGGTTCCTCGATGATGGTGACCTTTCACAACAATGGAACGGTGACTCAGACAGAGCATTTGGAGCAGGGAGGGGTGAGTACTGTTGGGTGAGGGAAAGCTACAAAGTGGCGCTTAATATAATAAGATTAAAGAAGAAAAACCCTGTTGCCTGTTAAACAGTGGGGGTAAGTTTGCCTCTACTGATGGGTTTCGCTTCAGATATGACTCTTGATAGCAACCCACAAGGAACCAGCCCGCATTCTCGGTCACTTTGACCTACTTTTTTCATGTGACTTAAAGCAAGCTTTGCTCATTGCAATAGCAGTCTTCAGAGAGAGGAGTCTTGTCTGCTATGTATGGAGAAGCATGTCTAACAGTGTTCCGCTCTCATGTATGACCAGTCTTTTACTCCATGTATATGTAGATCTCTCAGGTCTGAAACAAAAACTTTGTTCCCAAAGCCACCCTAGTATGGCACTCAACTGTCCACTCAAGGTCAAGGCGTTCCCAGGGCTGACTCCCAGGGAGGCTCTGCAGGAGATCATTCCACTTCTCTCCTAGCTTCCTGGGTGTGGCCTTCCATCCTTAGCTCTCTGTGGCTCACAAGTGTATCAGGCTCATTTCTGTCTCCACTATCACCTGGGTCTTTCCAACTCTTGCCTTTCTTGAATCCCAGTCATGCCGGGTCAGAACGTTCTGCTCCACTGTGACCTCCTCCCAGTCAGTCACCTCTGCCGAATGCTGTTCACAGCTGGAGGGACTCAGTTCAGCCTCTAAGAAGACGTGGAAGTCCCCTTGGGGAATTGGTGGAGATTAAAGACAGACACATTCTCTAGTGTGATACAGGCTTCCTTTTCCAGAGACATTTCTGATCCTGCCCATAGCTGGAGCTCAAGAGTACACATGGGTACCACTCCTCCACGGGTGTAAACTGTTGTGATCATAAAAAGAGAAAGCGGTTAGAGAATATGGTGTACGGCGGTGTGGGGTAAGGGGGTACTTCAGCGGGCCCATGCCGAGGCATCCCTTCCCCCAGGGACCAGACACACACGGGCATAGTATAGAATAGAGTTTATTCAGGGCATGGGGAAGGGAGTTAAGAGGGTAGTAGAGGCAGAGAAAAGCAGAGAGAGGGAGAGAGTAGAGAAGCAGAGGCCGGCCATGACCACGTGGAGAGAGGGGGGAGGGGAGGAGAGCCCAAGAGGGGGTAAGAGAGAAGCTGAATGTCAGAGAGGTAAGAGAAGTAAGAGAGAGAGGAGGGGCTGATCAGCCCTCTTTATAGTAGACCAGGCCTACCTGGCTGTTGCCAGGTAACTGTGGGGAGGGGCCTACCTGGCTGTTGCCAGGTGACTGTGGAGTGGAGCTTAGACAGAATCCTAACATAAACAGTTCTTCAAGTGTGACCTGTTTAACAAAGCTAACTCAATCCTACCTTTCCCTAGAGTATGTTAAGTTATTTTCTGTCCACTGATGATCACTCTGTAACAAGTACAGGTTTGTCTGGAGGAGAAAGACTGGAGTTCCTAGGATCTTGTGGCCCCACACAATGAACAAAGACCTGTGGTTAGTTCCAGGAAGAGAGATAGTTTATTCAAAGAGAGATGCGGGTGAGTATGCCTCAGTTTTTCTTGTGGATACCATCTTCCTTACATGAAGGCCAGATGGCGAAAGGCTTCCAGTCTTCTCTGAAAACCTACCTGAACGTGGTCCATCTGTCATAGGAAGCCAAGGTGGAGAAGGCTTCTAGTCTTACCCTACTGATGCCTTTAGTGTTATTTCTTGAATTTACCTAATCCTCAATTCCCTGACTTCAGCAGGTGCTCCCCACAAGCACGTCTGTGTCTCCCAACCTACAAGTGATGAAGGAAATTATTCAAAGTGGCCACAATATTCAGTGACCCCCAAGTCCTTCCTCTGGATAAAGAAGGCTTTAGACCCGAATACAGGAGCCACAGCAGGGGGGAAGGCTACGCATAATTAAGCAGTGCTGGTCAAGACTTGGTCCTGTTGTTCTGGGACACGTCATGCTCTCTCTCTGGTCTGGTCACTTAGGTCAGGGCCCTTCCCTGTCTCCTTCTGCTGTCCAAAAGGTCTTCATCCTCCACTACCTTCTGAGACAGCTGGGTGAGTGACAAACTCTACAGTTTTCAAAACTCTATGTGTGTGGATAAATATAAAATAATTAAATTAAAATTTAGAAGGCTGTCGTAACCCCTGAAGTATGTTATCCATCTGAACACGAATGTGGGAGAGTCTCTCGAGCAGTGTTAGAAGTCCCTGAGGTGCAAAGATGTGTTCAACTGTGTCTCCTGTATATTCGTGGATGGACGAGCCTAAGACTAAGGCTAGCAAGAGAAGTTGTGCTTTCCCGAGGCTCCAACAGACTGACTCTGAGCTTCCCAACTATTGGCCTGTGGGTGGGATTGGGAATTCTGGGTGGGTTTCTTCTCTTCCTCCTCAGGGCGTAAAACCAGCTTTCACCAACCGCAGTGAAATCTCAAGGCTCAGTTACTCAGAACCCAGAAAAGGTGGGCACTTTTCTGTCAGAGGCAGGAAGGTGCGTTCTGAGGAAACAAATCAGCCAGTGCCTGCATTTGCATCTGAAAAGGAGGAAAACACGTGTGATTAATAAAAGACTCATCCAGCGTGGTGAATCTTTACTGCTTACCTTTATTTTCCTATTTTTCTTTCTCTGCCTTTTAAAACATGTTTTCCCCTACGAAGTGAACATCTGAGAGCACATTCTAACGGATCCTCTTTACAAAAAAAAAAAAAAAAAGAAGAAGAAGAAGAAAAAAATCCAAAATCCAACACAAAAATTGCAAGAGGCTTTGGCAGTTCCGACTTATAAAGTGGGCTGGAAGCAGCGTGTGGCTTATCCCCCCCCCCCACCTGATCTTTTTAGATCGACTGAGAAATTACCTCTGGCGTTAGAAATAATGCAGATTAATTGATTTTTTTTTCAAAAGGAGAAATAGGAAATGTGAACAACCTGTTTGTAAAACCTTCCAAAACTAACACAGCCCATATTTTACATTTTAAGCCCCCCCCAGATATTGAATAAAGTTTTACAGATCATTTTCTAGAAAATATGGTAGATTATTGTCCTTCCCCTTTTATGAAAATTTAGAAAGTGATTCATCAAAACCTTAAATATTGTCACTGTAGAGGAAGGGTTCTTGGAAAAGAACATGGTATAAATCGGAAGAGTGGTTTTTAGTTAAAAATCTTCCTTCCTTTTTATGTACAAATAAAAATGTGGGCTGGAGATCTGTCTGACGCCAACGCTCCCAACACACAGCTGGAAGAAAACACCTTGCTTTTTTGTAACTCAATTTCTGTCCGAATTGTACCCGAAAGCAGGCCGACATTGTGCTGTGTATTAGCAACACAAAGGATGTCCCTCGCAGAGCTGGACAGCCCTTGAAGTGCAGCGACTCTCAGTGAGGAGCTGGGGTCTTACCATTCCAGGGGAGAGTTGAATACTAATTATGCGCTCGCTCCCGACCAGCTCCAGGCCTGATTACCCTGCTAAGGAGTGCTGGGCCAGGGCTGGCTGGCTTCTCATATTTTAAAATAAAACACAGCATAGTTTTTGTGTTTTCAGGGGAAGAACAGGTTGCTGTCCAACATGGAAAGAGCTGTATTAATTAATTAATCCAGAGGTTTTCATGGCTCTGCCCAGACGAATTTTTTTTCAAAAAAAAAAAAAATTTACTCTCCCAAATACACGAATACAAAACACACAGATTACTAGTTGAAGTCCAAATATATGTTCCTGAATGCAGGAGCTACACCAGGCAAAGATGTGTGGAGTGGCCTCGTCTCTTCCCTCAAGTCTGCAAACGGGCGGGTGCTACCCCCGAATGCTTCAAATCTCAGACGTGAGGCCGCCTGACTGCCCTGCCCTTCTTGAGGGCTGGAACCCAGCCCGAAGACTCTGCCTTCTCACACCTTACTGAGCCAGCTCTGGGAGGAAGGACCGCTCTGCCTGGCTGTGGAGCGCTCTCCAAAGCTGGGTGGGTCTCTCATGTATGGACTTGTATATTCTCGTGGAAGAAATTTCATTACAAAGCAAATAAGTCTGTGGGATAAAGGGGAACCTTAGCTGGACAGCACGCACGTCGTAATTGTGAGACACATGTGCTTCCAACCCACCTCTACCTTAACACCCAGCAGGCCTGAGCACCACGGACTACACAGGAAGAGAGCTTTCCTTTCCAGCTAGCTCAGCTTTCCCAAGGCAAGCTTTAACACTTGCTTCTCAAACTTCGGCAAGCACCCCATTGTCTGCTAGAGGTAGCTCTGCTCCTAGACCCATTGTCCTCATTTGCAAAGCCTGCAGGGCTCGAGGGGCTGCAACTAGGGTGGAGGTGTGCGATGATGTCAGAATCTCCACAGCAGAAGAATGTCAACTCTCCTGCGGGCTGGGCCGGCGGGTGGCCCAGCGCGGGGCGGCCACTGGTGCTTTCTAGCTCCGCCCTGCATTCTTCTGGTCCGGTTCCCACCGACAGACGGGGCGAGGGAGGTCAGAGTGGCCGGGACAAAAGAGACCCCCTGCTGCCGGGCTTGGCTAGGCTGTCAGCACCGCTGATTCCGGAGTCCACCTTTCATCTTCTAGATCCATTAGGGGTTAAAGAGAGACCCATTTTACAGCTGACAGGCTTGAAGGGGCGGAGGAGGGGGAGGGTCGCAAAGCACCCTAAAATTTATAGCATTGAAACCGCCTGCTAAAAATAGACTCGCGCAGGTTCTCTTTTCATCCCTCCCCATATAATGGGATATGTATCTGTGAGACAGCATAATAAACAGGCAATTCTTGGTCTCGGGATATTTTCATATTGTGTGGTGGGAGGAAACTGGGAGAAGGAATGCAAAACAGTGTCTCTTGCTCCACAGAAGGGTGAGTGGCGACGTTCAGCTGCTCACCTGCAAGCCTCCATCAGCCCTGGAGTCAAGATGAACCCAGCGGCTTCAGGCTTCACTACCTAGTGTGGAAAAAGATCTGTCTGGTGACACCGGACCTGTGTGCTTTGAGATACACGTGTATGCGTGCAAGATGATGGGAGGAAGAAGCAAGACAGGTCTTTTAAGGAATCTTCATGTGTAGAAGGGTTTTCCCTGGTGACTCCCAATCTATCTTTCCTGAAACCAGTAAATGAATTAAAATGAATTAACTTAAAGCATGTTTGCTGATGATGGACAATATGTCTCGCCAAATAATTCAGCCTAATTTCCTTTTAATCAGCCTGACCATCACCTTCTGTAAAGAAGGATTTATAACTGCACTTAGGTAGTATTGAAAAGGAAGCTGGGAAGAGGTTTCGCTCCCTGTGAAGTGGTGTTTATGAATCAGAGAGGGTCAGAGAGTATCATGTGTGCATGCGTGTACCTTCTGTGTGCATGTGTTCTCTGCATGTGCTTCAGTGTGCTCTGTCTGTGCCTGCCTGTGCACCTGTGTGTGGCTGTGTCTGATTTGTGTATGTGTTCTTTGTGCTCGGGAGTGTTTATGTACATGTATGTGGATGGCGAGTATGTACAAATGATGCTTTGTGTGCACGCGTGTGTGCATAAACATGAGGCCCTTGTGAAGGTGTAGCTGTGCGTGGAGGCACATGCACTTATGTGTTGCTATGTATACATGTGTTGCCTTGTGGGTGTGCGGGTACGTTTGTGCTGTGGGTGCATTTGCATGTGCTCATGTGTGTGTGTGTGTGTGTGTGTGTGTGTATACACATACATGTGTTCATGTGTATTGGAGTGGGCAGTTCTTCCCAGGGAAGTATGGAAGGAATAAATACGAACTTGAGTTTGCAGTGGGTATGGGGTGCTACTGGGAGAGCTACCTTCTGGGTGTTCCCCCAGAGTATGACCAGTCAAAGAAAGCAGTCCAGGGGCTAAGGAGACGACTCAGTCAGGAAAAGTGATGGCATTGCAACGCCAAGGTCCTGAGTTTGAGTCCCACAACCCACATTAATAAAAAGCTGGGCAGAGTGCAGACTTGTAAGGGCGGCATGGGGGAGGCAAAGACAGAATCCCTGGGGCTGAAGTGGGAGAGAGTGGCTGCTAAGTGAGTTCCAGAAAAAAGGTTGAAAGCTCCTGAGGAAAGACACTCAGCACTGGCCTCTGGTCTCTCGCGTGTGCACACACACACACACACACACAGAGGCACACACACACAGGCACACACACATGCACACATACACAGGCACACACATACACACACATGCATAAACACACATGCACACACACCACACATATACACACGCACACACATGCATACACACATGCACATACACCACACATACACATATGCACACATACTCACACACATACACACACACATACACACACGTGCACACACACATAAGTGCTGGGGGTGCTTGGTCAGAAGGAAGTCACAGTAAAGGAGTGGAGTGGGGGCATTCCAGACCACTGCCCTGGCTGCCACACACAGAGAGATGTCCCCAGGTCCACCTCCGACTGCTCTGACTAGGCAGCTCTTCCTACAGCTCCATTGTCCTGAAGGGGAGGGCGTGGGACGCTGCACCTTCCCTCGGAAGTCCTCAGGGGTTGCTTAGAGAGGTTATCTTCAGGGGTGAGTGCCCAGGGCACAGATTTGGGAGCTGGAGGGTGGAGATCAAAGAGCCCCTGCTGTGGGCATCTCCTACAGGAGTCTGTGCATCAGAGTCCTCCATAGCTCTCTCTGCACAGAGAATTCTCAGGACAGCCAAGGACAAGACTGCTGGAGCCTGAGGACTTCACCCACACATGCCCACGAGAGGAAAGCATCAAAGCTGAGAGTCTGATCCCCAGAGCCTCACAGATTGGGGTGGGACTGGTGGGACAAAGATGGAAAGGTCCTTAGTGACAGATAAGAATCACCCCCCCAACACACCACACACACACACACACACACACACACACACACACACCACACCACACACTCACACACACACACACACACACATACACACACGCCACACACACACTCACACACCTCTCTCTCTCTCTCTTTCTCTCCTCCCCCCTCCCTCCCTCCCTCCTTCCCTCCCTTTGCCTTTTTGGGGATCTCTCTTAGCTTTTAAGCACTCTCTTGCCTATGGTGACAACTGACTTCTTAGCCTGGAATCAGGACAGGCTCCTGATTTTAGAGGTAAACAGGGATTTGGCTTTAGCACCTCACTCACCACAGGTGGGGAAACCTCGAATTGGGGAAGTAAAGGCCTCAGTCTCCCAGTCACTGAATAGCAGGCTCCTGTATCCACAGCTGTGCCCCTCTGTCCAAGATGCCTTCCCTGAAGGATCAGGCAAAAGCCAACAGAAAGCCACCACCCAAAGGGGAAATGACCTCCGTTGCAAACACAGGAAGACGACTGAACTTCACTCCGTTGGTTCTGAGATTTCACACGGTTCCTTGACTTCCTAGGGAGATGTTCACTGGGGCCACAGGCATGGATATACCCTGTCATCTCCAAGAGCAGCTAAGAAGCAGTCAGTTCCCCACCAGGGAGTCCATGTCACCCACTCCCAGCCAACCAGGAGCCTCTTAGTTAGAGGGACAAGGAAGGCAGTACCTGGCTTTTGAAATATGAGAAGCATCTGGCCCTCTCTAGTGCCAAGGTCTCCAAAGCTAAGACCAGGTGTGACAGTATTAAAAGGCAGGGCCTTTGGGGGAAGTGACTGGGTCCTGAAGTCTCTCTGTTGTGTCTCTTCGGAGACTGATGGACAGACACACTCTTTCTCCTTCTGCCATCCGAGGACACAGCAACAGGAAGCAGACTGGGCCTTCAGGATGCTGCCACCCTGCTCGGCTGGTGGTGCCTGGACCCCGGCCTTCCTAACCCCTAGGGATGCCATTTACAGGGTTCCCAGCCTGGACCATGTGTTACTGTAAGACAGCAGATACCTCATCCCTTGTCCTGCCTGCCATTGAAAACTGAGCTGCTAGGTCAGTCTGCAGGCCGACTCTGGGTGTGTCCAGTTCATGCCTCAACCCCCCTCAGGAGGACCATACAGGGACTCCTGCCAGGCCCTTCAAGGACAATAATGGTTTCCTAATGCCCAGGGTTCAAGTAGGTCGCTGCATGCACAGATTTCTTCCTCAGGGAATTCTTGAATGCACTATCTAAAAGCTTCTCTCTCTCTCCCTCCTCTCTCTCTCTCTCTCTCTCTCTCTCTCTCTCTCTCTCTCTCTCTCTCTCTCCTCTCTCTCTCCTCTCTCTCTCTCTCCTCTCTCTCTCTCTCCTCTCTCTCTCTCTCTCTCCCTCCCTCCTCCCTCTCTCTCTCTCATCTCTCTCCCTCCTCTCTCATTCTCTTTCTCTCTCTTCCTCTCTCCTTCCTCCCATCTCTCTATTTTCACACACATTTACAAACCACTGCTGGGAAGCTCTGTCAGCTGCGACCATTGGGACTGAACATGCCTGGCAGTCCCAGGGACCCTAAAGGAAATAGAGGTAGGGCTGGGGCCTCTGGAAGCTCTTGGCTCCAGGCAGTTGAACAACCAGCTCTGGGCTCCACCACCAGCTAGTGGTTGCCCAGACTGGGGCTTGTTCTTGCAGAGAACTCATAACCTGTTGTTGGAAGTGAGATCGATGGACCGCCCTCTCCTATGAGTTGTCTGGCCTTACTCCAGTATTGTGAGCCTGGCAGTCTGGAAGCAATTGTTCGGTTTATTGATGCCTCCTTGACAGAAAAAAAACTACTTGATTCCCATTTGTTTTCCGTTGCCAAAATAATGATAATAAGGACTGTGGTGAATGTTTGCATTACTCCCACCACTCCTTTTTAGTAAGAGGAGGTAAAGCAGGGACAGAGGGGCAACAGCTACCTACAACTGAATGGAGGAGGGGCAGCCACAGAGTTATGGGTTCAGAGTGAGCAGGGTTTGATAGTAGAGAGAAAAGAGGAGGGAGAGAAAAGAGGGGGAGAGAAAGAGTCTAAGAGGAAGGAAGAGAGAAGTGAGGAAAGGAGGGAAGGAGAGAGGAAGGGAGGGAGACAGGGAGACAGGGAGGAAGAGAGGGAGGGAGATAGGGAGGGAGATAGAGAGGAAGGGAGAGCTGAAGGGAGGAAGACAAAGGGAAAGAGGAAAGACGACAGAAGAGAAACAAAAAGAGAGGGAAGGGAAGGAAAGAGGAAGACAAGGACAAATGTAAGGAGAAGGAAGAGAAAGGGAGGGACAAGGAAAGATTTTTTTCATGTGTGTTCTACCAATGTTCTACAAAGTGGGAGGACACTGGAGGGCGGAGAGTAGAGGGAGGGAAGGAAGGAAGGAAGGGAGGGAGGAAGGAGAGATCATTCGTTTCTGAGGAGGGCCAGGCTGTGGGAAGTAAGGAGGCCATGAATAGATGGAAACTGCAGAAATTAGGAGGGAAGAGATATTCCCATCCACCCTCTTCCTCAGAGTGGGGACAGAAGTTAGGCCCCCCACTTTCATCTTTTCACTTTCAGGTTGAGAGAATTATTTTCAGGGGGGCACACCACTCCTCACATTTCTCTGCCCCCAGCATGCACAGGGAAACCGGTGATGGTCTTCTCGCTCCTTTCACCATTAGAACAAGCTGTCCAGTTTTACGAGCAGGGATGGAGGTGGACACATGAAGGGTCGCAGCCATCTTGGGGCACCAACGGAGGGGAATCAGGACAGCAGGTCTCTGGCACTAAGACACTCAGGGCAGGGCGGGCCCCTTTTATTTTTTATTTTTTTTATTTTATTTTATTTTTTTTTTGTGCAGGGTTTAAAAAGTCTTTCAGTGCTCGATTGCTCAGGAGCGTCCTCTGATTCCTACTGATTCTCCTTCAAGTGAAATAATATCCACTTAGAAAAAAAAAAGCCAGATGGAAAGGCAAGGACCCCTGCTGTCTGCATGAAGCCTGAACTGCGGACTCTGCAGTCTGAGTCCGCCATGCTCTGCAGTGGGGGTGGGGGTGAGGCGTGGTCCACAACCGGCCGGGGCCACAGGGCAGCAAGGCAACTACAGGACTCCAGGGTGTAGGGTGCGCGCGACCAGGCACAGGGTGCAGGGCACGGCGCGGGAGGGCCTTCTCCAGGCAAGAGCTATTCTCCCATTGAAGCCGGGGGTATATATGGGTAGTTATAAATCAGCAAGGGCCTGGAGGATACGGCTGTGGATTCCACGTGTTTGGAGGAGCGTGAAGAGACCGACTAACTTCCAACTCTGCTAAAATAAATAGGAATTAGAAAATTCTAGACTAAGCATAGAACGATCGCATAATGATGCCAATGCTTAGGAAAGAAACGAATTAACTGAAGCAGGACTTCTTAGTCCCAAAAGAAGGCAGAGAGGGCAGTAATAAGTACAGCTCACCAACCCAAAGGGCTGAACTTGATCCTTGGCGGGCGGCTGTGGGGAGGCCTTTTTCCAGTTGCATTTAAATGAAAACCGAAGGGGGTGCGGTACATCTGTGACCCAGCACTCGGGAGGCTGAGGAGGAGGACTGGTACAAGAGTGAGGCCAGCCTGGGCTACACACACACACACACACACACACACACACACACACACACACACGAGAGATTCTGTCTCTAAATAAATAAATAAATATAATTAAAAACACGAATATAGGCTCCTTGTGAGAGGCACACCTCTGAATATTGATGCCACCGAGGAAAGGGAACTAAGAAACAACAGGAACATGTCACTGTATGAGCTACTTTTCTCAACTGCTGTGACATGTTTTCATGGTGTGACTACTCCACAGCTCATTCGCCACCCAGTTTTCCCCGGCTGACCGTGATAGTGGGTGCCTGAGATACTAGTATTTAGGAGACAGGTGGGTTCCTGGTTGTCTGTCAGCTTGGGTTAAATATCAAGATTAAGACAGACAGACAGACAGACAGACATATACACACACCAAAGCACAGCATATGTGTGCATACATACAGCCAACAGACTGCCATGAAGCTCTGCGAGGGAACACAGGCTCCCATTGGTTGATGGTTAGCATGGATTGTCAACTTGACAAAATCTAGGATGTCCTGTGAGATTATCTTGATCTTATTAGTTGAGGTGGGAAGATCTGTCCACTGCGGGCGGTGCTGTTTCCTAGGTTGGAGATTCTGCATAGGGACAGAGGAAGCGGGCTGAGTACAAATCCTTCACTTTCTGTTCCTGATTACGGATGCCACGTGACTAGCTCCCTCAAGCTCAGGCCACTGTGACTTCCTGCTGTGATGGACAGGACCGTGGAACTATGAGCAGACAGAGTGTTTTCTCCCATGGGTACTTTAGTTGGGGTACAGCAGCACAGAACAAGAAAGGAAACTAAGGCACACTGGTCACGGACACAGAGACAGGGGAGTCGCTTCATCTGCTAGCAATGTGCAGCTGACTTGTTAAGACACTGCTACCGTGTCTCCAGAGTGGCTGCAGGAGTCTCTGTTGCTCACAGCCCCTCCCCGTGACGCTACCATTTCTGCGGCAGTGGTGGAAATATTTGGCCTCTTTAGGGACACTTTCTCACCTGGTTTCAGAAACTCTGCCTTTATTTCAGACGCTGTAGTGTTGCCACAGCACCTTGTTTTTAAAAAAAGATTTATTTATTTATTATATGTGAGTACACTGTAGCTGTCTTCAGACACACCAGAAGAGGGCGTCAGAAGGTTGTGAGCCACCATGTGGTTGCTGGGATTTGAACTCAGGACCTTCGGAAGAGCAGTTTGTGCTCTTAATCACTGAGCCATCTCTCCAGCCCCGCCACCGTACGTTCTGACTTTGACAGTGGGTGCCTTGTGATCTGATCAGTGTCTGGAAAGTTCTCGTCTCTAGATGTCTGGGTCCTGCTGCCAATGAGACATGGTATGTGGTGGCTACAGCCTTGCAGCCCGTTGCAGTCAGAACCTCCCAGCCTGTGTGTTTCCACAACGCAATGTTGTAATGTTGTAAAAATATGTAGAAGACACAGTCCTGTGAGCCCCCTTGTTGTGTGACAAGCATGTTCCTTGGGAGACACAAAGTGCACGTCTGCCTGCCCATCCCAGATAGGGACAGATCAAAGTCCAACTTGGTGAACTAATGAGTTTATTAGGGTTACTTACAGGAGCAGAAATGGCTGCACCACCAAAGCCTATCCCAGCGCAGGGGACAGCTCACAAAATCTGGGGGCCTGGGTTAGACAGTGTCCTTTCCAAGTGACTCCGTTGATCTGTGTCTCTTCCAGACAGCTTCTCTGGTTTCTGCTTCTTCCAGAGCCAAGGCTCCTCAGAGAGTGACTCTCAGCCTTTATTGTTTACTCTTGGAAGGGGGGGTGCCTCGTGAATCTGGTCAGTGTTTCAGACACTTCCTGATTGAGTTTACCTAGTGTCTTTTTTTTTTTTACTTGTTTATATGAGTACACTGTAGCTGTCTTCAGACATAATGGAGGAGGTCATCAGATGGTTGTGAACCACGGTGGTTGCTGGGAATTGAACTCAGGACCTCTGGAAGAGCCTGTGCTCTTAACCACTGAGCCATCTCTCCAGCCTAATGTTTACCTCTTGTCTTAAAGCTCTTCCCTGCAGGACCAATTGTTTCAATTTTAGAGGAAACTGCTACACAATACCCCCCCACATTTCCCTGGGATGCAGCCTCAGGGTTCTCCCCCTCTTAAGAGCCTTGACTCCTTGCACACGGTGTAAAAGGGGAGGGGGGGGGTGCTTCCATTCCTCTGAGTCAGCATGTCATCTGAGTTGGATGCTTTCAGACCCCGTTTCCATAGATGCAGGACCCTGGAGGGTGTTGAATCTCCCCATTTCCACCACCCGGTTTTGGATCCTCTTCAGCCAATGGTGACGGGCATGGGGATGAACAACTACAGAGCTGACAAAGCCAATGGCCACACATCCCTTGATGGGCAGAGTTAAGATGGACAGCTGTTCCCCTGGGGAAGGTTTACGTGAACGTGGGATAAATAACTGAAATCGCAGCGGTCACTGTCACCCAGCCTGTGGGTCCCTGGGTAATAGGAACACTGCAGCCACCAAGGGCCATGACTGATACTTTCTTTTGCTGTGAGTGGGGACTTCATCACAGAGCCAGGTATCAAGTGAACGGTTAAAGAGGTCTTGGCAGCAGACCTGTGCGGCCTGAGCCTGTCTGTGGGTAGATTCTAGACGCTCAGCTCATCTGCCTGGTGTTGGTATCAGCTGTGTTTAGACAGCTACTAACTTCCTGGAAACTGGGCTCCTTTGTTCCGGAGTCTAGCCTGGAGTCTCTTCCTTGTAGCTCCGTGTCCCAAGTAGTCCCTTGAAGGTGCTTTTCTCCAGGGACTGGGGTAAGAGTGAAGATTTGTTGGCGGTCTCCAAACACCAGCACACAGACTTGAAGCCAGGTAGGCAGCAGCTGTGCTCAGCCCCACCAGGATCTCTTGCTACACTGCAGTGGGACACAGACCTCAGTCTCTGAGGTCACAGCATCAGCCCTAACAACAGGCACCATGTTTATGATTTACTTGAAAGCTGAATTGTCTTCTTTGAGAATGTCGCCAGTGGAGGCATGGGCAAGGGAGAGACGTCCGCTCCTGCCTTGCCATCTGCAGGCAGGGGACCTGGCCCTGGGGTCATGAGAGCAGGAGAGCAGTTCCTGCCCCTCACTGGCTGCAGCACTCAGGAGAGCAGCCCCTGCACCTCGCTTGGGCCACACGGTGGAGCTGACCCTGGTGGTGAAGGAGTAGGTGAGTCAGCCCCTGGGACATGAGAGTGGGAGAGCTGACCCTTCTCCTTGCCAACTGTGCTTTCACTGAGCTGGTCAGGGCAGTGCTGGAGAGCTGCTGGGCCGACCAACTCAGCTGCCTCCCAGGCCCAGATCCAGGGCTTTGAGTTGGGGCCACCCGCAACCTC
Source organism: Tokudaia tokunoshimensis (assembly GCA_036184795.1). Classification (NCBI taxonomy): domain Eukaryota; kingdom Metazoa; phylum Chordata; class Mammalia; order Rodentia; family Muridae; genus Tokudaia; species Tokudaia tokunoshimensis. The sequence continues at coordinate 56,360,432 of BTHU01000019.1, forward strand.
TACCCCAACTATAGGACCAGACCTGCAGACCCAAAGACACAGGGTCTCCATGACATAGGGCAACAGCAGGATATCTGAGAGGAATCCCTGTGAGGATCCAGCAGAAGCCAGAGGTCTCATACCAGTCTAACGAGTGATCGCCAGGAATGTTTGCAAGTAAAGATGTGTGAACAAAAGGGTGTGCTCGATACAGTGACACATTACAGCGCTCGATACAGTGACACATTACAGCGCTCGATACAGTGACACATTACAGCGCTCGATACAGTGACACGTTACAGCGCTCGATACAGTGACACATTACAGCGCTCGATACAGTGACACATTACAGTGCTCGATACAGTGACACATTACAGCGCATATTCATCTTCTTTTCTTTCATGTGGCGGGAGTGGGGTGGAGGTTGCAGGGGCAGAGTGTGGATATGAAGGATGGGGGGATGAGTGGGATTGGGGTATGTAATGTGAAATCACAAAAAATCCATAAAAAGCTAAAAAAACCAAAACAAAACAAAAAACCAAAACAAAACAAACCTAAAAACAAAGCAAAAAAAAAAAAAATCAAGCTGCCCCAGTAAAGAATAAAACCATATATGGGGTTGGCAGGATTGTTCAGTGGGTAAAGACTCTTGCTGTGGCAGCCTGACAGCCCGAGGTTGGTTCTCAGAACCCATGTAAAGGCGGACGGGGAGAAACAACCATCTCCTCAAAGTTGCCCTCTGACCTCCAGATGTGCATGGTGGTAATGTGTACTCATACACAACAATAATGGTGATAATGTTATCTGTAAACATACAAAGGAAAATAACATTGGAAATATAAGAAGATCCTAGGAGACGGAGAACCTAATTCAGAGGTCAATTCTTGTTCCAGAGAACCAGGGTAAATCGCAGCCACCGGGAACCCTGTCTTACAGTTTAGAAAGAGATGGTGACAAAAAACGTAAGAACACAGGTTTAGTGTTCACAAGCCCCACCTCCCTTCCCCACCAGCTACCTTCACATCGCCAGAGCTTATGCTTTTAATTCTTTAATCTGTGTGTGTGAGCACTACAGACCAACGTACGGACACAGAAGAGGCTTGTGAGGCAGGCTGCAGGCTCCTTGCATCGCAGGGCCGGTTCCTCTTTGGCTGCTGTCCTGAAAGTTATTTATAATCTGATAAAAATGAGCAGGATTCAGGAAGAGCTGATGTCCTCACTCCATCAATAATATTGATTCTTGTTCCTTCTGAAAATTCTGAATATAGATGGAGCTGTTCCCTCTACCAAGAGCCTGACATCTTTATGGCTAGATGTGGAGCCTCCTCTACGGTGACCCTGGCATGCTCATAGCTAGGTGTGGAGCCCTTCCCTCTACAGGGAACCGCCTGGCATGCTCACAGCTACAAGGGGACCCATTTTTACTCAGCATTTCATGGTCTAGCCCAGCACCCCGTCTAGGACCCTAGCAAGCATTTTCAAAATAAACCAATGAGCAGGCTGACTAGGCATGCTTACCACTGCACTGTGAGGCATGGCGCCTCCTAAGCAGGATGGGAACTCCCAGTGTCTATTTCACAGAAGAAATGCCTGTGACTGTGATATTCTGTGAGAAGACCAAGGGTATGTTGAGGGCAGGCCTTTTGCTTTCTGTCAAACAAGCTGTCCCCAGTCTCTTCAACAACGTTTATTCTGTCATTCATATTCACTCACTCATTCATTCACCCACTCATTCATTCATTCACTCACTCATTCATTCATTCACTCACTCATTCATTCATTCACTCACTCATTCATTCATTCACTCATTTATATTGATTCATTCCCACTGTTCCTTACATCCTGGAAGACATTCATTTGCCCTGCAAAGCACACAGAAAAACGTGAACAAGTAAAAACCAGGCTGTCTTTAAAGCATAACCCTTAAGAAGACAATTCATGCGGTAAAAACCTTCACGAGAGGAAGTCAGAGCAGTGGCATCGGACAGTGTGTCCTCCTTTTACGCATTATGGTTTGCAGAGCGAGACAGTTGTACAACATGGAGCTCGGGCAGAGGAGGCTGCTCTGGCCCTGAGCTGTCAATATAGAGATGAGGGAACCCTTAGCTCCAGCCACCAGAGATCAGTCTTTGGTATGGATGGGAGGCACCAGTCCCTGCGTGCAGGAGGGGGGGGGGGTGTGCAGGGGGAGGGGACACTAGTGGTACCCTAGCACTCAGGGATGACTGCTGCCTGGGCATACATGGGGGTGACTCATCTCATATGGGGATGATTGGTCCCTGAGGACATATAGGGTGGCAAGTTTCTAAGACATATATGGGTGACCATTCCAATAAGACCTCATATTAATTATATCTGTGACAATGCCTGAGCAACCTGTTTTAGCCCCTTTCCCTGTTGCTGGGGTAGATACTCTGACAAAAGCAAGGTAAGGGAGAAGGGGTTTATTTCAGCTCACAGTTCAAGGATGCAGTCCGTCATGGTGGGCAGTCAGGGCAGTAGAAGTAGTTGGTCACATGACATCCACAGTAACAGAGAGTGATGAAAGCATGCTGCCGCTCATCTCCCTCTCTCCTTTATACAGTGCAGGGTGTCAGCCAGGGAAGGAGCCGCCCTCAGTAGATGGTCATCCCACCTAAGTCAAAGCACAAGCGAGACAATTTCCTGCTGTCCCGTGACTCTAGATCCTGTTGAGTTGACTGCTAATCTTGCCATATCAACTTAAATCAGGGAAGACATATTGTGGCTTATGATTTCAGAAATCTAGGTCTAATATCTCCTGGCTCTACGGGAAGCAGCAGGTCACAACAGAAAGGGGTGACAGAGAAAATCTGCTTAGCCCATGGCACAGGAAGCTGGAGTGTGTGAAGAGAGCAGGGACAACAGAGACCTGTCCAGAGCATGTCAACAGCAACCAGTTTCTTCCAGCCAAGTGCCAAGTCCTAGTTTCTGCCCCTCTTAATAGTCCAGTGAGTCAATGTTTTCTATGGTATCTTCAGCCCCTGAGATTCTTTCTTCTATCTCTTGTATTCTGTTGTTGATGGTTGCATCTCTGACTCCTGAATTCTTTCCAAGATTTTCTATCTCCCGAGATGTCTCACTTTGTGATTTCTTTATTGTTTCTACTTCCATTTTTAGATCCTGGATGGTTTTGTTCAGTTCCTTCACTTGTTTGTTTGTGTTTTCCTGTAATTCTTTAAGGGATTTTTGTGTTTCCTCTTTAAGGGCCTCTACCTGTTGACCCATGTTCTCCTGTATTTTTTTTAAGGATTTTTGTTTTTAACACTTTAATTTTCCATGAAAATTGTCAATCTTAATGTGTTTTTCTATATATTTCTTCAATTTTGTCAGAAATATTTTCCATGTAAATCTTCAATTTTATCATAAAATGCTTTTACTTCATTTTTCAATAAAAAATAAAAAAGGAAAAATAAATAAATAAATAAATAAAATAGTCCAGTGAACCCCTTGATAGGCCAATCTACTGATGGCGCTAGGAGCTTTTGATCCCTTCCCAACCTTATTAGATCTGAACCAAGCCTTCAGTCACACACTTGCAGGCTGAACACTCACACACATAAAAATAAAATAGACAAAACTTTAAAAAAAAGCAAGCAAGCAAGCAGGGTGAGAAAGCAGGGGTCACAGGCCTTAGGCAGCACCGACCTGGGCTTCTGTGGCAGGCCCCTTCTCCAGGCTCCTTCCAGAATTTGTCTTCTCTCAGTGATGGACTGTGATCTGGAGCTGTAAGCTGAAATAAACCCTTTCTGTCTTAGGGTTTCCATTGCTGTGAAGAGGCATCATGACCAAGGCAACTCTTATAAATGAAAACATCGTGAGGAGGTCAGACATGGGGCGGGGGTGGGGGGGGAGAGGAACCGACCTGTGGGTGGGGGCACATTCCACAGGACAGACCTCCCTCATTCCCTAGAGACCAATCAGTTTAAAAGTTATACTGTTCTGCCAATCACATTGTGCCTAATGGTGACTGACCTGAGGACTGTATAAAGGCCACTGGCTTCTCTCACCATGTGCAGGGCGACCCCAGCATGCTGGATTAAATAAAATTCCTCTTGCTTTTGCATCGATTCTCGTCTCCACGTTGTTCACTCAGGGGTCTCTGGTAAGTTAAGGCTCGCCAGAGTCTTACAGTCTAATTGGGGCTGACTTACAGGTTCAGAGGTTCAGTCCATTGTCATAATGGCGGGAAGCATGGCATTGTGCAGGCAGACCTGGTGCTACAGGACCCGAGAGTTCTAATCCTGATCCCAAGGCAGCCAGGAGAAGATTGTCTCTTCCACACTGGGCGGGGCTTGAGCATCAAGGCCCACCCCCACGGTGACACACTTCCTCCAACAAGGCCACACCCATTCTAACCAGGATGTACCTCCTAATAGTGTCACTCCCTGTGGGACAAGCATTCAAACACGTGAGTCTACAGGAACCAAACGTATTCAAACCACACTTCTCAAAAGAAACAAAACCTTCTTGCAGAGGACTGAAGTTCAGTTCCCAATACACATTTTGGGCAGTTCATAACTACCTGTAACTTCAGGTCCAGGGGTTAGGTATGATGTCCCTTTCTGGAGTCTGTGAGGACCTGCACTCACATGTACACATACATGTACACATACCCACACAGAGACACACGCATTCAGATGATTAAGAAATAAAAATAAACTTGAAAAAGAGAAAGTAAAATTCAGGAAATTGATTCTGTGAAGACTGACAAGAACAGTCTTGAGACTGGGTCTAATACAGACTAGATGGGGCTAGAGCTAGTTGACGCTAACTGTACTTTTTGATTACTGTGTCAACCTGACTTAACTTAGAGTTATCAGAGAGAAAGGAGCATCAGCTGAGGAAATGCCTCCATGAGATCCAGCTGTAAGGTATTTTCTCAATTAGTGATCAAGGGGACAGGGTCCCTTGTGGGTGGGGCCAGCCCTGGGCTGGTGGTCCTGGGTTCTATAAGAAAGCAGGCTGAGCAAGCCAGGGGAAGCAGCATCCCTCTATGGCCTCTGCATCAGCTCCTGCCTCCAGGCTCTAGATCTGCTTGAGTTCCTGTCCAGTGATGAGCTATGATCTGGAAGTGTAAGCTGGATAAACCCCTCTTTCCTATGCTTTTTGGTCATGCTATTTTTCATCACAGCAATAGAAACCCAAACTAAGACAGTGAGGATGAGCTTCCAGTCCCAGTTAGAACTGTAAGACTTAAGGGAGTGAGTCTTAACTTACTGGAGAGACCCCCTGGGTGGACCACGTGGAGACGGGAATCGATGCAAAAAGCAAGAGAATTTTTATTATCATCCAGCCTGCTGGGGCCGCCCTGCACATGGAGACAGACTGACCACTAGAGGTCTGTGCAGTGGACCTTTTATACAGTTCTCGGGCAGCCGCCATTAGGTACAATGTGATTGGCAGAACAGTGTTACCTTTAAACTGGTTGGTTGATAGAGGATGAGGTACGGGACCAATGGACTCTGGGCCTTTCCTAGCTGCAGGGACCACCCTGTGGTCTGAGGAATGTAATTTAGCTTCTCCCTTCTGGGGGGGGGGAACACTTGCTCTTCTGGGAGGGGCTTGTGTTCTGTGACCTTTTCAAAGTTTCTGAGTTAACCCTTTCAGAACCTGTTGGCTGGGATTACATTTACATGTGGCTTTTACCGCCTCATTTTAGGCAGGGCTGGGATCAAACTCAGGGTTCCTGGTGCGCTAGGCAATAAGCCATATCCCTGAATTGAAGATGTTTAAAGCCCATCCTGTGTTTTGGCTCATCTCCCTCATTTCCTTGCTGTTCCTCGACCTTCCAGTGTGCACATAGCTCGGGTTACACCGGCTCCTTTGCTCTGGTTTTTATACTGCATCTGCTACTTCTGCAGATGCCTTGGCTCGAATGCTCTCTGCTCCTTGGGGAGTCTGTTCTTGGGATCCTGTGTCTCCCTCATTCTCTCACTTAGAGAAGTACATGCATCACACAGGGGTGATTCATGGTCATTCTGGGTCTGAGCACGCTGGCTGCAGTAGTTGGGAAGCCGGAACCTCACACTCAGACACCCGCAGAGCGCACCCGGAACCTCACACTCAGACACCCGCAGAGCGCACCCGGAACCTCACACTCAGACACCCGCAGAGCGCACCCGGAACCTCACACTCAGACACCCGCAGAGCACACCCGGAACCTCACACTCAGACACCCGCAGAGCGCACCCGGAACCTCACACTCAGACACCCGCAGAGCGCACCCGGAACCTCACACTCAGACACCCGCAGAGCGCACCCGGAACCTCACACTCAGACACCCGCAGAGCGCACCCGGAACCTCACACTCAGACACCCGCAGAGCGCACCCGGAACCTCACACTCAGACACCCGCAGAGCGCACCCGGAACCTCACACTCAGACACCCGCAGAGCGCACCCGGAACCTCACACTCAGACACCCGCAGAGCGCACCCGGAACCTCACACTCAGACACCCGCAGAGCGCACCCGGAACCTCACACTCAGACACCCGCAGAGCGCACCCGGAACCTCACACTCAGACACCCGCAGAGCGCACCCGGAACCTCACACTCAGACACCCGCAGAGCGCACCCGGAACCTCACACTCAGACACCCGCAGAGCGCACCCGGAACCTCACACTCAGACACCCGCAGAGCGCACCCGGAACCTCACACTCAGACACCCGCAGAGCGCACCCGGAACCTCACACTCAGACACCCGCAGAGCGCACCCGGAACCTCACACTCAGACACCCGCAGAGCGCACCCGGAACCTCACACTCAGACACCCGCAGAGCGCACCCGGAACCTCACACTCAGACACCCGCAGAGCGCACCCGTCTTCTCTTTTCTGCCCTGGAGACCTAGTTAATGCTCTGTCACAGAATTTTCGCTTTTTTTTTTTTTTTTAAAGATGCAGGATAGGTTTTAAGCTCCTGGCCAAATGCAGGGTGTGGTGATGAGTCCTTGGGTGGCTTCAAGGGGATTGTGGTCGGTCGCAGTGACGTGTGGAAAAGTGGCACGAACTGTCCCTAAAGTCCTCCGCGTCCTCCGTGTCCGTCTGTCCTTCCCTCCTGGCATTCCCTCACCTTCAACATTGTTCTTTCAGAGAGTGAGTCACATCTGAAGTCCAGCTAGCTGAAGTAGTCCCTGTGAGACTCCTGTCTTTGCAGAGTCGGTACTGCTGGTCTCGTCTGGTCCTGGATGATATTCAGAGACTTGGGCTGCTCTGGGGCGAATTAACAGACGGAAGTGGCTCTTTAGCAAATTATGCTGTCCTGGTCCTGGCAGCCATGTTTGTAAGAACCCCTTTCTTCTCAGCGTGAGTGACGGAGAAGTGGTTAATTAAAAGCCTTCCCTGGTCACCCTTAATCTACAGGGTTGGGCCCTCTTGTAGAAATCCTGGCAGTTTTAGCGGTACCTCCCCCAAATTCATTTCCATTGTAAAGGACGCTCTTCCACGCGCACGCGGCATCCACATCTCGGGCTGGGTGGGGAACGCGCATCCAGCTGTTCTCGCTGCTGCGCCGAGCCCCTATACCCGAGTTGGTGGATGCGTTTTGAGCAATTATCTAGCTTGTGTTTTTGTTTTAATGAAGCTCCTGGTCGCTCCTCGGGTAATTTTTTTTTCCTCCGTTAATTGCTTGCTTCTCTTCTCTTTATCCAGGACGTCAGGGGGTGGGGCGCTCTAGAGCCACCTGTCCGAGCGGCCTTGTAATGAGGGCATTCCTTAAGACAGGAGAGGGGGCACTGCCTGGCAGCCCTGACTGCTTGTTCCGCCTCTCTGCCCGAAGACTGTGAAGTCTTGGCGGCTTTTTCTCCCTAGCACCCACCCCTTGGTCAGCCCTTTCCTTCTTCACAAGGACACAGTGGTGGCCAGAATACCTCAGCCACACTGACCTCGAACGAACCGGAGGCAGGTCAGGAGTAGAGGAGTCAGGGCAGTTCTTTGCCGCTTATGTAAGGAGCCGGCAATGTGTGGGTTCTCTCAGGAGTCACGTCACAGATGCACCCTGCACTTCTGGCCCCGTCCCTTTGCCCTTGAGTTGCCTGGCAGGGTGGCAGCCTCTTTGGCCATGTGAGCTGGCGGAGTCAGGGCTGTCTCTCTGTGTGGTCCTTTTATTGTCTGTCTGCCCGGGAAAGAATCCAAATCTCATCTGTAGCCCAAGATGTCCGAAGTCCAGAACGCTGGCTGATTCAGAGGAAGTAAACAGTTTTCCACGGGTCTCACAATGGGCCCAAACAAGGGCTCTGCGGCCCGAGCGAGCCTCCGAGTGTGCCCGGCAAGAGCATCTGCTCTGCAGCGCCTGGCACAGAGAAACTGGGAGCTTTGTCTCTCTTCTGAATAACCCACGACATTAGCCTCTAAAAAGCCCCGCACCAAAGTGGGCTGAGGTCCTACAACCGCAGCTCCTCCAATGAGTGACCTTGTTTGGTGATGGGTCACTCAGTGCAGATGGAACTGGCAAAGCCAAAATGAGGTCACATTTATAAAGTGGGGGGCTTTATCCACTACAACCGGTGGATGAATGGGGGAGTCTGGATGCAGGCTGGAGCTCAGGGAGGGAGGGAGGCAGGGAAAGAGGGAGGCAGAGATGGAGAGAGAGGCGCAGAAGAGGAGAGAGAGAGACAGAAGGAGGCAGAGGTGAAGGCGGAGATATTGTTCAGATCCCAGATCTGGACAGGCCTGGGACAGATCCTGAGAGAGAGAGAGAGAGAGAGAGAGAGAGAGAGAGAGAGGGGGGGGGGGAGGGAGGGAGGGAGGGAGGGAGGGAGGGAGGGAGAGAGAGAGAGAGAGAGAGAGAGAGAGAGAGAGAGAGAGAGAGAGAGAGAGACCTGGCTGGGCCATCCTTGGGCTGTGTCTGGGTCCTAGAGACCTGTTCTTGTTCCCAAGGCCACCTAAGGTGTTGTGCTTGAGGACAGCTCCAGGACATAGATCCAAGGAGACTGTGATTGAGCAAATGATAGAAAAAGCCGCTTGCCTTTCGGCTCCATAGACACAGACTTTGTATCCTGTTTCCTGTGAATCTTGCTGCATCCACTGACCGTGGCTGCTGGGATGGTCCCTCTCCCAAATGTCTGGCTGGCAACACTGGGCCATCACCCTCCTCCCTTGCTGTCTTCCTGTCTGAGTGTTCACCGAGTTTCTTCGGCTTTTGCTTGGTGCCTGATCTTTCTGGCGCGACTCCCCTCGCCTCTTCCCCCACCTCCTCTCCCGGGTCTCTGGTCTCAATGAAAACTTCCACCTGTGCTGCCCTGCTGTACATTTCATTTCCTGAGCTTTTAAAACCCCCAACCCGTGCTCACCTCAGTCCTCCATCCGGAGAGAGGGCAAATTCTCTTGTTGAGTTCTTGACTTTTAAGGATATAGACTATAGCGAGCAAAGAGTGAGACAGGCAAGGGTTTGTTTATTAAACATAAAAGTTCTCAGTGCTAAAGGAGGACCTTGAAGCTGGTGGCAGGAGAGAAACTCCTCCCAGGGATTTCTAAGTGGGTTTTACAAGAGGAAGTGGGTTTTGACTGGTTCTCTTCTATGCTAATTAGGTGAGAAACTAAGAGCCAATCAGGAGAGAGCCCACCAAACCCAGAAGTGTTCTCAATTAAGTCTGCGGCTCCACCTCTATCCCTTGATGTTGCCAAGGATGGCGTTAGGGGTGGGACACTGTATGGGGTACAGCTTGTCTCTTTGGGTCTTACTTACGCCAGAGAGTCTGTCTACCCCATGCCTGTCTGAGTGGCATGGTCCTCACTACCTCCTCCAGCTCCGCATCCCATCCCTTCTGCTGGAGTATTTTCTCTGTCTCTGACAAAGTAAGCATTTTGGCTGTCTTGATTGGAACCTTCTAGAAGGAAAGCTGCACCTCACGTGCCTATCCTGAAGGCAGAGCCTCTTGGTGTGCTCCAGGATTGGGGGAATTTTCCTTCAGGAGCTGCTGCTGAGGGATTAGAACTCCAACTGGCTCTAGCAGGTGCTGGGTGGCTGGGAGGGGCTGAGAGAATCGCCCATCACCCTTTGCTCTAACAGAAAGTGGGAGGGCACCCCCATCCTGCCTGCCCATCAAAGGCCATGCTGAAGGACCGTAGTGTGTCACCTCGTAGGAATCAGTGTTCTTCTCGGAGGTCATCTAAGCTAGACTCATGTTAGGGCCTCCAGTCTTCAGTGTTTGGCTGGTTCAGAGGAATCACGGGACTAATGAGGCGAGCATGTGGCTGCTCTGGAACCCCAGCTGCGGGTGGGCTTCCTATTGCCCCTTCAGCCTTACTAACAACAACAAAACACAGCTGCCTGCACTATGTGGACTGGTGACTCGGCGTGTCACGCTGTGTGCGCTCTACAGAGGGGCGCAATGGAGGATTCTCTTCCCGAGTGAGTGTTTCCTCTACTCTGCCCCTGTGCACTACCCGGGGCTCCTTTTGGGCTTCCCCTCTCTCAAGCCATACCTCAGCCCTGGGCTTTTTCCAACTTGAGGCGTGCCCCTCCCACCTACCGGTGTTGTCTGGGAATGTCATAGGAAAGCTCTAGAGCAAAGCAGACACTCTCCAGGTCAAGAATTCCAGTGTTAGGGGTGCAGCTTATGAGCTCTCAGCAAGTCCAAGTGGTAGCATAGGAGACCCTAGAAAGAGGTTGTGGGAACAACTTTCTGAGCCTGGGCACTCAAGTCCTTATGCCTTCAGGAAGCCAAATATGTTAATTTGGGTAAATACTATCCAATCACCTGCCCACTTTCTTTGCATGTTTACATATGCATGCACATACACATAGAGGACAGAGTTGAAGTTGGGGGGATCTTCCTTAAATGCTCTCCACCTTAATTTTTGAGACAGCATGGTACACTGAACCCAAAGTCTACTGAATGGGCTCGGCTGGTGGCCAGCAGTCTCATGGAGTCTGCCTCACTCCACCCTGAAGCTCTCAGAAAACACGTTCATACCACCATACCCAGCTTTCCACAGGGGTGCCGGGGGGATCAAACGCAGGTCCTCATTCTTCAGTAGCAAATGCTTTACTAAAGGAGCCATCTCTCCAGCCCCGAGCATCTTTACAATGAACATCTTGTATCCTTGGATGACAGAATTAAACTAGTCTTCTGGGACAACCTAGAGGGAAATAGGGACTGAGAGAAAGGACAATACCGGTGAGCTTGGGGTCAAGGCAGTTAAGTTCCAGATGAGCCTGAAGATGCCGTCTCAGATGCCAAGAACATAAGTAGGTCCTGGAAGCCTGTGGGTAAGGTACTAATGGCTGGTGGACCACAGTCCAGAGGTACGGTAGGGAATGACACAGATGAGTACATACAATGACCTTTGCCTCCTCACTCGAGAGGTCAAACTCTGACACATGCCCTGCCCCCAGTCATTAAAAAAAAGATGGCATCCTGAGCCTTTAGTATTAGTATTTACCTACTAGTGCAGAAGAAAGAAAACCCTATGCATTAAGCACATAGAGGCCTTTTCAGTCAGATCTTGGAGAACTAATTTCAAATAATTATACAAACAGTTCCCACTTCACCTGGCAACTGGGAGGGGTGTTCCCCTCCTCACCCGCTGAACTTTCCACGACCCCTCCTTGTTTTCACATTGCGTGGAGAGCTGCTGAGGCGGGAGGCACATCTGAGCATCTCCTGCATCCACAAGGGAGGCACATCTGGGCATCTCCTGCATCCACAAGGGAGGCACATCTGAGCATCTCCTGCATCCACAGGGAGGCACATCTGGGCATCTCCTGCATCCACAGGGAGGCACATCTGGGCATCTCCTGCATCCACAGGGAGGCACATCTGGGCATCTCCTGCATCCACAGGGAGGCACATCTGAGCATCTCCTGCATCCACAGGGAGGCACATCTGGGTATCTCCTGCATCCACAGGGAGGCACATCTGGGCATCTCCTGCATCCACAGGGAGGCACATCTGAGCATCTCCTGCATCCACAGGGAGGCACATCTGGGCATCTCCTGCATCCACAAGGGAGGCACATTTGAGCATCTCCTGCATCCACAGGGAGGCACATCTGAGCATCTCCTGCATCCACAAGGAGGCACATCTGGGCATCTCCTGCATCCACAGGGAGGCACATCTGGGCATCTCCTGCATCCACAAGGGAGACACATCTGGGTATCTCCTGCATCCACAGGGAGGCACATCTGGGCATCTCCTGCATCCACAAGGGAGACACATCTGGGTATCTCCTGCATCCACAGGGAGGCACATCTGGGCATCTCCTGCATCCACAAGGGAGGCACATCTGGGCATCTCCTGCATCCACAAGGCTACGAGGACTGAATCCTTAGCTAGGCTGGGGATGCCACACATTTCACATGGTCCTTGGGTTTGCTGAAGCAAACATAGGGGCAGGTAGAGTGTGGAGAGGCAGACCTGTGCTGACTCGGGCAAACCGATACCTACCTGTCCTTGGGAGATGCATCCCAAGGCCCCAGAAGATAGATACCTAGATCCAGGAATAGAGTGAGTTCCCATGTAAATTAGGCTTTTCCTACATGTGTGTCCCATGTTGAAGTTTAACGTATAAATTAGGCAAAACGGCAGATTAATAGTGGCAACAGTATGACTGTAAAACAACATCCTGCACAAAGGTCTCTAGCTCTATCTCTCCACCTCTCCCACTCTGTCCTGCTTTTTCTCACAGGAAGCACTGCTCCACGTTGCCACATCCATGCTAACAGGTTAACACAGCAGCCCCGTCTGTGTCAGTCAGATAAGGGTCACTAGGCCACCGAGTGACCTCTAGGTGGGCAGAATACCCAGCATGGGTCTGCCGGACTGAGGAAAGGTTCACTCAGCAACTGGAATGCAGGAAACCCTGAGGTTTGCTAGGCCATTCGATGGGAAACTTGGAATTTCGATAATTTTTCTACTCAACATTTTTAACATTTCTACTTAACTGGGAAGGAGACCTCTCAGGAAAGGAGACTACAGTATAAGGAAGTAGAAAACCCTGTTAGAGAGTGCTCACAGATGTTTGCTGGGACTGGTCTTCCTTCACCCGCCACGCCCACTCACACTGCACTCCTAGTAACTTCCTTCACCAGCAGACTTGTTGGAGTCACTTTATTGGCCATCCGGGATGTCACCTGTTACCCCCCCCCCCAGTGGTTGGACAAAGACAGACAACTTGTGAGGAACACCCAGGGAGGAGCACCCAGAATGGAGCCCTCTGAAGCACACCTTCAGTCACCCTAGTGTAGGAACCTCGACTCTCCATGTCAGCTCTAGCACCCCGAGGAACACTGGGATAGGCTTCTGTATGTAGCTTGATCTCACAAAGGGCCAAAAGAGGGGTAACCGACACAGGCTGAGAGACAAAACAGAGGGCTGGGCAGATTTCGCTCAAACATCTCTTACTTGGCTCGGAGGTCTGCACCTCACACTGAAATCCGGCAGATCTCACAAGCCCACGCTCACAGCTATGCTCACAGCGCTGAGAGGCCCTTTCAGCTAAGCAAACCAGTGACACGTGAAATCTAATTAAAGGGCAATTTATACATTTGCAGCTTTTCACATTCGGTGCGGACAATGATCGTCCACAAGCCACGCAGTTAACTACAGTTTGCATTAAAGTCCCCCCCCCCCAACTCGGGGGACATGTGACTAATTATTGTACTCACTTCCGTTAATATGCATGCCTAGCCTTTTGTGTCATGCAAATGTGATACCAAGCCAGCGTGAGGAAGTTACCGGAAATCACTGACAGACAAAGACAAGCCGTTGTGATCACATTTCATTTTGAGCATAAAGACCCTCAACTTTTGAGACTGCTGTGCCCCCCTAGTCTGCTGGACTGCTTTCTGTGGAAAGGCTCAGAGCAGTAGTTCTGAGGCTCACTCCAGAAACCAAGGCTCTGATGGGTGTTGAGCAGGAAGGCTGTGCCAGCTGCCCTCACTAGGGCTTCTGGGAGAATGGTGTGTTTTACGTGGCGCCTGTAAGGCTTCTCTCCTCCCCTCAGGAGTTATTTTAACCCATCTTTCCCCCTTGTGTGAACATTTCTTTCTCACAGTAAAAACTATCTTTCATTACTTTGAGCTAGTGCTAAGTGAGGCATTATCTATGGGAGCTGTCTTCCATCCAGCAGGAAAACACCATTATTATCCCCATTTTGCAGATAATCAAAATGGAGCACGGTAAAATAAAGTGTAGAGAGGAAAAGCTGGGGAATTTAATGCAATATTTGTCTCTAGCTCAAATACACAATTGTTGTCCTGTCTTCTTCTTCTTCTCCCCGCCCCCTCCGTAAGTTTTCTTAAACCCAGGAGGAGGTTTTCAGCAGCTGCTGTGTGAGGTGGGTTTGTTTTGCTTAGGTTTAAAGGTTAAAGCTGCCCAACACCCAGAGATTAAAGATTCCAAGAATGGCAAAACACACACTCTATGTCCAAAACCTATTCCTGATGACTCTTCCAGTGTCAGGGGCATTCAAATGGTGTACCAGGCCTCCCTCCTCCTCCTCCTCCTCCTCCTCCTCCTTCTTCTAAGATTTCTTTATTTTTTGTATATGAGTACACCATTGCTCTCTTCAGACACACCAGAAGAGGGCATCAGATGGTTGTGAGCCACCACATGGTTGGTGGGAATTGAACTCAGGACCTCTGGAAGAGCAATCAGTGCTCTTAACCGCTGAACCATCTCTCCAGCCACCAGGGTTTCTTCTAATGGTCATGTCTCCATTTTTGGAAGGCAGAAACATCCTGGCTTCTGTTGACAGGGATGCCACACTGAGTAATATCTATAGAGCACGCCTGGAAAAGCAAATCATTCAGTAAAAGGCTACTTGCAGTATTCCACGGCAGATTTCACAGTCATTTACACGTTGGACATGATTCCTGAAACTATTGCTTAATAAAGTATTTAGTGTGAGTCAAAATCACATACTTCCTGAAATTGCAGGCTACTTTTTGAAGCACTACCTGGCAAGCTTGGTGCTGGGTGGGACTGGGGGCTGCCTCTTGGGGGTTTTCATACAGAACCCTAGAACCCTTGGAGAGTTGACCAGCCACACCTGCCTGCAGCCCTAAGCCCCAGCAGCCGTGTAAAGCAATGGTCCCACAAAGCATTCTATGTATAGCGTGCTTGCTTTCCCTTCTGGGAGAGAGCAGTTGGGTCTGCTTGTGGTTTGTATCTGTGCCTTCTCAGTTGTGGCCCTGCCAGGCAACCTCTTGGTTGCTTCCTATGGTTTGCTGTGAATAGCTACATCCATCTTGCTGCCTCTGCGAAGTATCTGGGGTGAGAACCGACCAGGCTACTGCAGTCCAGTCTATTATCCCAGGGCAGGACAGAGATGGCACAGGAACTTTTGTGCGTTGGGTGAGACATAATGAATATGAATATGTTACTGGAGACTTAGGGGATCTCATATGGGGTGCCACGTGCTGTCAGAGGAATTGGGACCCCCTTGTCCGAGTTTCTTGGTCTCATTAATAAAAGAACTTAAGAATGAACTGAGGCACTGGAGCTGTGGCTCAGTGGATCTCAAGGACCCCGGTTCTAATCCCGGCCCCCGCTGATGGCTCACAGCATGCCTGTGCTATAGCATTGTGTTTTCTTTGGCTGCGCAGTGGTGGTGCACGCCTTTAATCCCAGCACTTGGGAGGCAGAGGCAGGCGGATTTCTTAGTTGGAGGCCAGCCTGGTCTACAGAGTGAGTTCCAGGACAGCTAGGGCTACACAGAGAAACCCTGTCTCGAAAAAAACAAAACAAAAAACAAACAAACAAAAGAATGGACTCAGAAGGAGACCCCCGGGGGGCAATTTTATTTGAGCTTAAAAGAAAAACCATAGAGCAGAGAAGCTGTGAGAATGGAGAGAAACCTGCGAGAAAACCAAGGCTGTAAACAGCTCACAGTAGAAGATGGAGCCAGGGACTTATTGAAAAAGAGAGAGCTCGGGGTGTTTAGAAAAGCATCCCCAGGTGTTGGCAAATATCCAAAACAAGGAAAAAGAGATACCGAGGAGAAAAAGCAAGAGTTACACTTTTCTGGGTAACTCGGAGATGTGATCAGGTTTAATCCAGGTGCATGGCTGCAACTCCACAACTATGGTAGGAGCAGGAGGAGCACGGGGACTCTGTATCTCATTAAGGTTTAATTATTCCTCCCATCTCTTTAGCATGATTTAAGGTGAATCCACCTTCCCGAGCAGAGGTCCCTAGGGCAGGTGATAGACTTGCCCAACTGGATTAACTCTTTAGTGAGCCAGCAAGGGCACCGGGCCATCCAGGGGTAGTCTACATGCGCTATCCGAGGTGGTCCACTCTTTTGGTCAGGAGGAAACAGCTTTCCTTTAAGGACCTTTGATGCTGCTGTAAAAAGTGGGGTGGCCTTCTTCTCAGCTGCTGTGTCTGTAAGCCTGAGACCCAGCGTCTCTTGTAAGAGGCTTGGACTAGGGGATTTTACGAGCACTCCAGGGCCCAGGGAAGAGAGAACACAACATTCAGCTCGGAACAAGAGGGAAGCTCAGATTAAGTCTGAGGCTGCACCCCGAGGAGCTTAGTGCACCCAACCTGGCTTCTGGGAGGAGCTTGTGCCCTCGGTCGGGTAAGCGTCCAACAAAAGGACCCTGCCCCAAAACCTTAAGGAGGGAAATATTCACTCGCCCCTGGCACCTTTCCTTCCAGAAACTTACAATGTAAATTTACTGCAGACGATTGGCTGACGAATTGGGGTACTCCTGATAGCAGGCCCCACCTGCTGCTGAACCCCTGCTGGATACGGGGATGTGGCTCGAGATTCAAAAACTGCAGGTCAGGTTGGGACAGTCTGAGGGTCAGGAGCCCTGCTCTCCCATCCCCTGTGTTGTTTATGAGTAAAGCCAAGTCTCATTTCTTTTCCTTCCCTATATCGCTGTATTTTACATGACGGCCTGTGCTCTGCATGTGCACACATTCATGCCCCTTACTAATTGGAAGGTCTTTAAAATAAAAAATTCTTTTTGTTATTTTCTTTTTTTTTTAAAAAAAAGAAGCTTTGTATGTAAATAAGAGTTGGACTTTTCTAAAAAACAAAAATAAGGAGTGGGACGACATACTGAATTATAAAACTAGCATTCTTATTTTTGGAGGGTCTCCCCCCACCCCAGTAAAGGACATAAGGTACAGGTGGGAACGCCTAGTAATACTGGTGTGAAACCCTCCTAAATTTTCGGTTTAGGGTGGAAGGTGCAAAGCGCTCAGGTCTTAACAGATGAAAACCTGACATCTGCGGAACCTGTTTCCCAAATATGTCCGAAACCTGTCAAAATCTGCCTCCCTGGGACAATACGGAAGTGGTTACAGGCCCTGAATGAATCACTATCCGTTTCCAGATACAGGTTATCTGATTATAGTCAATATAGAATTTTCAAATTTTGAAACATTATTATTACAGTGATGGCTATTACCGTTTCTTACTGACACCCTATCAGAAGGCTTAAAAAAATGTATGCTTTTGGTTCGTGAAGGGGGGGAGAAAAAGGTCAAAACTTTTAAAATGTCACTTCTTCTGCAGTTTTTGCATAGAAAATACACCGGAGCAGTGGGAGGCCTCCCTGCCCATAGAAACGGCGGCAGGAAAGAATGTCTCCCCGCGGCTGAGTTTCCACTTTCGCCGCAGCTGCGGGCTGCGCAGAAAAGCACCGTGGGAGCCCATTGTTGCCCAGCTGGGTAACAGTTTTCTTATTTTACAGTCTGCATCCGAGGGGGGTTGGGTGTCTCCTAAAGTGCCTGAAAAATAATCTATCTGCTGCAAATAGATCGCGTTCTCCCTCCTCCCCGAGGAGCGGGGAATCTATAAATTGCGTCCTTCATTTGGACCTAGCCGTGTAATTAAACATGGCAAGCAAAAGCCACCCCGAAAGCGAGGCGCAGATTCCGAGCGCTTTCCTAACCGTCCAGGGATTTCGGAAACGGCGTTTGCAGGGGCCGCGCGAGTTTGGCGGCAACAATTGCGCACTCCGCCTACCGTCAGCCAACTGTTCCATACTTGAAGGTCACTTGCCAAAAGGCTGAAGAACGAGACACTGAAATTTTCATTTCAAGGGTTTGCAGCAGGCAGAGTCCCAGGCAGCGGTTCTCCGGGTCAACCGAATCCCGTCATTGTTTCCTGTGTCCCGTCTGTTCAAACCCATGGTCCACGGTGGTGCAGTTCGTCCATGACTCAGGAGAGCGTACTCCTCGGCCTCTGGCTTATTTTCTTTTGTTGTTTTTGTTTTGAACTGTGAATTGTCCATCAGGTTTGTGTTACCATGGAAACTCACTTTTTAAAAGTGAAGAGTCAAGAGACCTTTGCCTCTCTGGCAGGTGAAGCAGTGATGTCTCCACGTGACGCTAATCTCCAAGCTAGAAGGGACCTGGGATTGGTAAAACCAATTTACTGGGATCAGTAAAAGCAAGTCACCCGCGTACTGACAGCAGCTTGGTGTAGAGACCAGAGGAAGTTGTGCGGAAGTCAGATCAAAGTGGCTTGACCGTGAGATGCTTGCTGGGAATCTGGAAGCAGATCCCCTGGGAAGGAACGGTGAGCAACCCGGTGATGGACTCGCTCTTCTGATTATCCGGAGCAAGCCGGGCCTGGGTGTGGCTCCGTAGCATGATGCGTGTCTGGCTAGCAGGAGGACCTATTCTATCCTGAGCACCGAGAAACCACGCTTACCAGCCACCTCTCTCTCCTTAACGAAGTCTGGAGGGCCCTGTGCTGATCTTCAGAGAGCTGCCTTCAGTCCCTAGCTGGGATCACACAAAGTGTGGACAGAGCAGCTGCCCTTCAATGACGATGGGCTGCTGTGGAGGCTTGGGGACACTTGGGTGACTGTCTTAGGGTTTCTATTGCTGTGATGAAACACCATGACCAAAAGCAACTTGGGGTGAAAAGGATTTCTCTGGCTTTTCCACATTGTAGTCCATCACTGAGGGAAGTCAGGACAGGGACTCAACCAGGAGAGGAACCTGGAGGCAGGAGCTGATGCAGAGGCCATGGAGGGGTGCTGCTTACTGGCTTGCTCCTCATGGCTTGCTCGGACTGCTTTCTTACAGAATTTAGAACCACCAGCCCAGGGATGGCCCCACCCACAATGGGCTGGGCCTTCCCCATCAATCACTAATTAAGAAAAGGCCCTTTAGCTGGATCTTATGGAGTTATTTTCTCAGTTGAGATTCCCTCCTTTCAGATGATTCTGACTTGTGTCAAGTTGACATAAAACTAACCAGGACACTGCCCCTTGCTTGTGTTCTCTATTCTCAGGCTGTTTCAGTGATTGTTGACAATGTTGATCCGAAGAAACAAAACAAAGAAGAAAAACACCCCCCCTTTTTTTTTGAGACAGCATCTCACATAACCCAGGCTGGTCCCAAATGTAGCCTGATATGACCCCCAGAAGCTCCTGATTCTCCTGCGTCCACTTCCTGAGTGCTGGGATTACATGCATGCTCTGTTGGTTATTCTGGGATTACATGTGTGCTGCATTATGCTGGGATGGACCCTTGCACGTGTCAGGTCAGCATGCTACCGCCTGACCTCCGTGCCCAGCCTGGTCACGTGACGGATAGGTACAGCACAGCAAAAGTGAGTGTGGATGAGCAGAGAGGTTCAGTTTTTCTGGAATGTTTTACAGGCCTTGGAAGGACCAAGGGAGGGAACGTGTCCCAAGAAAAACAGGAGATGTGAGCAGCTTCCACCAGACACCGGTGTGAGCTGTGATTCTCCCCACCCTCCCTGGGATGGTGGGAGTGAAGCCGACATGCTTTTCCACATTGACTTTATTTATTTATTTATTGAATATAATCTTCATTTACATTTCAAATGCTAAAACCTTTCCCGGGTTCCCCCCTCCCCAAAAACCCTCAACCCCTCCTCCCACTCCCTGTCTCCAAGTATATACCCCTCCACCTGACCCACTCCCACCTCCCCCACGCCTTGATTTCCCTTTGTTGGGGCATCTATTGAGCCTTCACCGGACCAAGGACCTCTCCTCCCACTGATGCCGGGCAAGGCATTCCTCTGCCACATTTTTGACTGGAACCATGTGTACCCCTTGATTGATGGTTTAGTCCCTGAGAGTCCTGGGGCGTCCGTCTGGGTGGCCGACATCATTGTTCTTCCCATGGGGCTGTTAACTCCTCCAGTCTGCCCTCCAACTCCTCCATTGGGGACCCCACGCCCAGTCCAATGGTTGGCTGCTAGCATCTGCCTCTGTATGTGTAAGGCTCTGGCAGAGCCCCTCCGGAGACAACCATGACAGGCTTCTTTTGGTATGCACTTCTTGTCATCCATGATAGTGTCAGGGTTTGGTGACTGTTTATAGGATGAATCCCCAGGTAGGGCAGTCTTTGGGTGGCCTTCCCTTCAGTCTTTGCTCCACACTTTGTCTTCCTTATTGCTCCTGAGAGTATTTTGATCCCTTTTTCAGAGGAACCCAAGCACCCCCACTTCAGTCTTCCTTCTTCTTGAGCTTCCTGTGGTCTGTGAATTGTAACTTGTTTATTTTGAGATTTTGGGCTAACATCCACGTATCAGTGAGTGCATACCATGTGTGTTCTTTTGTGATTGGGTTTCCTCACTCAGGATGACACTTTCTAGTTCCATCTATTTGTCTAAGAATTTCCTGAATTCATTGTTTTTAATAGCTGAATAGAACTCCATTGTGTATATATACCACAGTTTCTGTATCCATTCCTCTGTTGAAGGACATCTGGGTTCTTTCCAGCTTCTGGCTATTACAAATAAGGCCGCTATGAGCATAGTGGAGTATGTATCCTTATTACATGTTGGAGCATCTTCTGGGTATATGCCCAGGAGTGGTATAGCTAGGTCCTCAGGTAGTACTATATCTAATTTTCTGAGGAACTACCAAACTGATTTCCAGAGTGTTTTTACCAGCTGGCAATCCCACCAACAATGGAGAAGTGTTCCTCTTTCCCCACATCCTCTCCAGCATCAGCTGTCCCCTGAGTTTTTTTATCTTAGCCATTCTGACTGGTGTGAGGTGGAATCTCGGGGTTGTTCTGATTTGCATTTCCCAGATAACTAAGGATGATGAACATTTGTTGGTGCTTCAGTTCCTCAGGTGAGAATTCCCTGTTTAGCTCTGTGCCCCATTTTTTAATAGGGTTATTTGACTCTCTGGAGTCTAACTTCTTGAGTTCTTTGTATATATTGGATATTAGCCCTTTATCGGATGTAGGATTGGTAAGGATCTTTTCCCAATTTGTTGGTTGCTGTTTTGTCCTATTTGTCCTTTGCCTTACAGAAGCTTTGCAGTTTTATGAGGTCCCATTTGTCGATTCTTGTTCTTAGAGCATAAGCCATTGGTGTTCTATTCAGGAAAATTTCCCCTGTGCCCATGTATTCAAGACTCTTCCCCACTTTCTCCTCTATAAGCTTCAGTGTGTCTGGTTTTATGTGTAGGTCCTTGATCCACTTGGACTTGAGCTTTGTACAAGGAGATAAGAATGAGTCAATTTGCAGTTTTCTACATGCTGACCTCCAGTTGATCCAGCACCATTTGTTAAAAATGCTGTCCTTTTTCCACTGGATGTTTTTAGCTCCTTTGTCAAATATCAAGTGACTGTAGGTGTGCGGGTTCTTTTCTGGGTTTTCAATTCTATTCCACTGGTCTTCCTGCCTGTCTCCATACCAGTACCAGACAGTTTTTAACACTATTGTTCTGTAGTAGAGCTTGAGGTCAGGGATGGTGATTCCCCCAGGAGATCTTTTGTTGAGGAGAATAGTTTTTGCTATCCTAGGTTTTTTGTTATTCCAGGTGAATTTGAGAATTTTTCTTTCTAGATCTATGAAGAATTGATTTGGAATTTTGATGGGGATTGCATTGAATCTGTAGATTGCTTTCAGCAAGATGGCCATTTTTACTATATTAATCCTGCCAATCCTTTCCATCTTCTGAGACCTTCTTCAATTTTTTTCTTCAGAGGCTTGAAATTTTTGTCATACAGATCTTTCACTTGCTTGGTTAGAGTCCACACCAAGGTATGTAATAATATTTGTGATTATTGTGAAGAGTGTCATTTCCCTAATTTCTTTCTCAGTTTGTTTATCCTTTGAGTATAGGAAGGCTACTGATTTGTTTGAGTTAATTTTATATCCAACCACTTTGATGAAGTTGTTTATCAGTTTTAAGAGTTCTCTGGTGGAAGTTTTGGGGTCACTTAAGTATATGATCATATCATCTACAAATAGTGATATTTTGACTTCTTCCTTTCCAATTTGTATACCTTTGACCTCCTTTTGTTGTCTGATTGCTCTGGCTAGAACTTCAAGTACTGTATTGAATAAGGGAGAGAGTGGGCAGCCTTGTCTGATCCCCGATTTTAGTGGGATTGCTTCAAGTTTCTTTCCATTTAGTTTGATATTGGCTACCAGTTTGCAGTATATTGCTTTCACTATGTTTAGATATGGGCCTTGGATTTCAGATCTCTCCAAGACTTTTATCATGAAGAGATGCTGTATTTTGTCAAAAGCCTTTTCAGCATCTAATGAAATGACCATGTGGTCTTTTTCCTTGAGTTTGTTTTTGTAGTGGATTACATTAATGGATTTCTGTATATTGAATCATCCCTGCATTCCTGGGATGAAGCCTACTTGATCATGGTGAATGATCGTTTTGATGCATTCTTGGATTCAGTTGGCCAGACTTTTGTTGAGTATTTTTGCATCGATGTTCATAAAGGAGATTGGCCTGAAGTTCTCTTTCCTTGTTTGGTTTAGGTATAAGCATTATTGTGGCTTCATAGAATGAATTGAGTAGTGTTGCTTGAGTTTCTGTTTCATGGAATAGTTTGAAGAGTATCGGTATTAGCTCTTCTTTGAAGATCTGATAGAATTCCCCACTAAACCCATCTGGTCCTGGGCTTTTTTGTTGATGGGAGACTATTAACAACTGCTTCTATTTCCTCAGGACTTATGGGACTATTTTGATGTTTTATCTGATCCTGTTTTAACATTGGCACCTGGTATGTATCTAGAAAGTTGTCCATCTCAACCAGATTTTCAAATTTTGTTGAGTATAAGCTCTTGTAGTAGGATCTTATGATTTTTTTCAATTTCCACAGTTTCTGTTGTTATGTCTCCCTTTTCATTAATGATTTTATTAATTTGGGTAGTGCCTCTGTGCCCTCTGGTTAGTCTTGCCAAGGGTTTAATCTATCTTGTTGATTTTCTAAAAGAACCAGCTCCTGGTTTTGTTGATTCTTTGTATAGTTCTTTTTATTTCTATTTGGTTGATTTCAGCCCTGAGTTTTTTTTCCTGTTGTCTACTTCTCTTGGGTATATTAGCTTCTTTTTGTTCTAGAGCTTTCAGGTGTACTGTCAAGTTGCTAGTATAATCTCTCTCCATTTCCTTTTTGGAGGCACTTAGAGCTATGAGTTTTCCTCTTAGCACTGCTTTCATTGTGTTCCATAAGTTTTGGTATGATGTGTCTTCATTTTCATTAAATTCTAAAATGTCTTTAATTTCTTTCTTTATTTCTTCCTTGGTCAAGGTATCATTGAGAAGAGCATTGGTTTTTTTTTTTTTTGGTTTTTTCGAGACAGAGTTTCTCTGTGTAGCTCTGGCTATCCTGGAACTCACTCTGTAGACCAGGCTGACCTCAAAATCAGAAATCCACCTGCCTCTGTCTCCCAAGTGCTGGGATTAAAGGCGTGCACCACCACTGCCCGGCTTGAGAAGAGCATTGTTAAAGTCCACGTGTATGTGTGTTTTCCATTGTTTTTGTTTGAACTTAAGACCAGTCTTAAGCCGAGGTGATCTAATAAGGTGCATGGAATAATTTCAATATTTCTGTATCTGTTGAGGTCTGTTTTGTGACCTATTATATGGTCAGTTTTGGAGAAGGTGCCATGAGGTGCTGAGAAGAAGGTATATTCTTTTGCTTTAGGATGGAATGTTCTATAAATATCTGTTAGATTCATTTGGTCCATAACTTCAGTTAGTTTCACTGTGTCTCTGTTTAGTTTATGTTTCCATGATTTGTCCATTGTTGAGAGTGGGGTGTTGAAGTCTCCCACTATTATTGTATAGGGTACAATATGTGCTTTGAGCTTTAGTAAGGTTTCTTTTATGAATGTGATTGTCCTTGCATTTTTTTTCAGGCATAGATTTTCAGAATTAAGAGTTCATTTTGGTAGATTTTTCCTTTGATAAGTACAAAGTGTCCCTCCTTATCTTTTTTGACAACTTTTGGTTGAAAGTCAATTTTATCCCATATAAGAATGGCCACTCCCGCTTGTTTCTTGGGACCATTTGCTTGGAAAATTGTTTTCCAACCTTTGACTCTAAAGTAGTGACTGCCTTTGTCACTGAAGTGGGTTTCTTGTATGCAGCAAAATGTTGGGTCCTGTTTACTTATCCAGTCTGTTAGTCTATGTCTTTTTATTGGGGAATTGAGACCATTGATGTTAAGAGATATTAAGGAAAAGTGATTGTTGCTTACTGTTATCTTCTTTGTTAAAGGTGACATTCTGTTTGTGTGGCTATTTTCTCTTGGGTTTGTTGAAAGACGTTACTTTATTGCTTCCTGCCTTGTGTTGGTATTTTCCATCCATTATCCTTTGTAGAACTGGATTTGTGGAAAGATATTGTATAAATTTGCTTTTGTCATGGAAGTCTTGTTTTCTCTGTCTATGGTAATTCAGAGTTTTGCTGGGTATAGTAGTCTGGGCTGACATTTATATTCTCTTAGGGTCTGTATGACATCTGCCCAGGATATTCTAGCTTTCATAGTTTCTGGTGAGAAGTCTGGTGTAATTCTGTTAGGTCTGCCTTTATATGTTACTTGACCTTTTTCCCTTACTGCTTTTAATATTCTTTCTTTGTTTAGTGCATTTGGTGTTTTGATTATTATGTGACAGGAGGAATTTCTGTTCTGGTCTGGTCTGTTTGGAGTTCTCATAGACTTCTTGTATGTTCATGGGCATCTCTTTCTTTAGGTTAGGGAAGTTTCCCTCTATAATTTTGTTGAAGATATTTACTGGCCCTTTAAGATGTAAATCCTCACTCTCTTCTATACCTATAATCCTTAGGTTTGGTCTTCTCATTGTGTCCTGGATTTCCTGGATGTTTTGGGTTGCAAGCTTTTTTGCATTTTGCATTTTCTTTTACTGTTGAGTCAATGTTTTCTATGGAATCTTCAGCATCCGAGATTCTTTCTTCTATCTCTTGTATTCTGTTGTTGATGTTTGCATCTATAACTCCTGAATTCTTTCAAAGGTTTTCTATCTCCAGAGATGTCTCACTTTGCGATTTCTTTATTGTTTCTACTTCCATTTTTAGATCCTGGATAGTTTTGTTCAGTTCCTTCACTTGTTTGTTTGTATTTTCCTGAAATTCTTTAAGGGATTTTTGTGTTTCCTCTTTGAGGGTTTCTACCTGTTGATCCATGTTCTCCTGTAATTCCCTATGGGATTTTTGTGTTTCCTCTTTAAGGGCTTCTACCTGTTGACCCATGTTCTCCTGTATTTCCTTAAGGGAGTTATTTATGTCCTTCTTGAAGTCCTCTATCAGCATCATGAAATGTGATTTTAAATCTAGCTCTTGCTTTTCTGGTGTGATGGAGAATCCAGGATTTGCTATTGTGGGAGAACTGGGTTCTGATGGTGCCATGTTGCCTTGGTTTATGTTGGTAGTGATCTTGCATTTGCCTTTTGCCATCTAGTTATCTCTGGTGTTAGCTGGTCTTGGTGTCTCTGACTGTGGCTTCTCTGTCCTGCCAGCCTGTGTATCTGTACTCCTAGGATTTTCCATTCTCCCAATTGCCCTGCATACGGCTGGTTCTCCAGGAAGTATCAGGAGACAGGGCCTTCCCTGTGGCAGAACTGGCAGGGGGTCTACCACAGCAGAAGGAACTCTGAGCTCTGCATAGATTCTCTCATCCAGGTACCGGCTTACTCAGAAATGCTTGGTTAATGCGAGATGTGCTAGGAGAATCGGGATACTTGACCAACTCAGAACTCTGGGGAGATGAACAGAAGCCGCTCTGGGTACCTCTTTCCCAGCTGCTACGCCATATCCTGCTCCATTCTTCTTTTCCCCACCCCACCTCCACTCACTGGCAGTACTAATGACACACAGTGAGTGTAAAAGATGGCCCTCATCTCTGAAGAAATGATCCTGAGAAGCTGACAAAAGGGAACGAGTGATTTCAAAGACACTTGATGTTCCTTTTCTACTGGATTCACGCATGTTTCCCTAGAAGCAACATCTGCATGGCATTCTCCTGCATGTTCTCATCTGGATGGCAGCCCCTTTTACTGACATTTATCCTCAAGTTATCCTCGTAGTCAAAATGAGAGACTCTTTTGGTCACCCAGGAAACTGAAACATCGGGGGCCTGGGAGGTGAAAACTGAACCTTGCCTCCCCGGTCTGGCAAGTAGAACAGGAAGGGGGCTAAGGTTAGGATGTTTGCTATCCTGGACTCATGGCTACCATGGGCTATCCTGGAGCAGTTACAAGGCATTACTCTTCTGCCCCAGGACTTCCTGGGTTATTCTCTAGGTTTCTAGGATGTGTGTCAGCTCAGGGGAGACAGCAGTCTTTACATTCCAACCTCAGCCCAAGTCTAACATGTCAGGTCCCCTGGAATTAAAAACATAGTTAGCAGAGGGACATTGCCTTAAGGAGTTTGTCTCAAGGATCAGGGACAAAAATACTGGTAACAAAGCCTGGTATAGTGTGAGACGAGGGCAAAGCCAGCAGAGATGCCGACATAGACCTTTGGATGGAAGGATGCCCCTGGGACACAGCAAGCTGGTTGGACTCCAGATACCCTTCTCACCATGTCTCCCATTGGCCAGAAACAAGTGTTTCATCTCATCTTTATTAGTAATGAAATAGCACCCACACTGCTACTTAGAGAATGAGGCTAAAATAAACCTGGCTCTCAGTCTTCCACCTGTTGCCAATGCAAATGGTAAAACCAAGGAAGAAATATAGATATCAGTGAGCTCTGGGAAAAATTCATTCCAAATTAAAAATAATGAACTTGAAAATTTGCAATGAGAGTCTGTCTGTGGTGCCTTAAGAGGAACAGAGCACATGTGAGTGTGTGTGTGGGGGGGTCTAACCAGTCCTCTGAACTGGAAATGCTGAAGAAGCTTAGCTTGACTGGGGAGTTAAAGGGGAGGCTGTCAGAGGTGCAGGCTGCTACTTCGTATCAGGGAACAGGAAGGTAGAAGAGAACCCAGCTCTTCGGTTTCATTAAATGATTAAATGCCTGTATTGCTAGTGTGAGGCACAGAGTAATCATTAGTTACACAGAAAAGTGAGGAAATGCAAACTGAACAGAGAAATAAAATGAAAATAGTTGCCAACCAACTCAAACTATCCAAAGATATAGTGTAACAAATAATAACCAGAGGGTAAGACCAGGAAGAAATATAGGTGCATCAGTTATTACACTAAATGTGAATAGGATAAATTTCTCAGGTGAATTCAAGAGGTTGTCAGATTGGGTTTAAAAATATGCACTCATGCTCCCATTTTAAATTTCCTTCTACCCATGCTGAAAAAACTTATAAATGACTGAATAGGCAAACAGATATGAGCAAACAAAAACAGAAACCTAGTGACTCTCATAGCAGAGACCTCAGTTTGCCCAGATAGATCAGTAACCAAGGGCACATGGACATAGTAACAAAGCAGAAACAAAGTTAGTAGAGTAACAGGATAACAATTTCCACCAAGAAACAAGCGCACCCAGTACAAGAAACAACTTAACAATGTGTAACTATGGTTGAGGGGCTTCATAGACTACAACTTTGCCAAATGTTCCTCCCTGTGCCTAGAAATCAGCCATCTTAAACGTCAGTTACCATGGGAAGTACCCAATATTAATAGGCGTTCCAGGCAACTCATTCTGCAAGACATCCATTCGCTGGCTGACTTGCTCAAGGTTAAGCACAGAGAGGTGCCTTATTGAAAGACCGGACGGAGGGAGGGTGCCTAAACCTTAGAGCAATTTCTCCTGCTTATGAGAGAAAGGGCCACCACTAGCCATATTCTTAACTATGTGCTGAATTCTTTGTCTCAGTAGACATTACCTGCCTTCATGCATAGTCATGTTTGTGAGTTTTATGTAAATGAAATCCCATTTTCTAGTTGACTAGCTGGCCACTTCTATTTTTTTTTTGATTGATTCTCCATTGACAGTGGGCTTACACTTCAGCTCTAAGTCTCTTATTAGCTTTTCTACTGAAGCATTAACTATCACTAAACAAGTGATTAGCTCCACTTGGAGACAGCGGCTTAAAGCAACTTTGGTGAGTCCTGTGACACACCCTTTGTTAAGAGAAGGCTGCTTCACTGTCAGCAGCAACCCATAATTTACCTGCTTGGGCAGTGTGATGCTGTCGCTTCTAGAAAATACTACCTCCTTCACTCCTAGTCCTGTATTCTCAGAGTTCATTCCAGACTCCACCCAGGAGACCAAGGCAGTGGCACCAAGGAGCTCAGCAGCTGAGCCTGGACAGTCCTTTAGAGTCAGGTTGATGTCCAAGCCTGACCTTGGCTTCTGGGAAGACTGAGCTGCCTATCACATCATATGGTTGCTGCAACAAACCATGGGAGATCAGTATATTATGCGCATCACACATTTTCTAGTTAAGCATTGAGTCCTGGGAGCCTTGGGTGAGTGTGTGTTCAGCTCCAGGTTCCCGGGGTCAGCAATTTCCAAAGTGTGAGACTATCTGCAGATGAAACTATCTACAAAGCTGGTAACTGTGATGGCCATCCACCATGACACTCCCCTACTCAAGGCCTTCCTTGGGAAAAGCACCCTATCCCTAGGGAGAACTCTCAAGCCAGCAGATACTCAGGGTTTGATTCTAGCAGATGGTGATGAGTTCCTCACTGGCAACAGGCAGTGTTGCCACACCCCCCTGGCTTCCTCCTTTGGCTTAACTTGTCCTCAAAAGATTGTGTCATTGCCCTCAATCTCGGGGCAAGTTAGATTCCCTAGGAATGTTCTTTTGTTTGAGACAAAAAGAGTCCCATTGGAGATTTTGATCCAGTTGGCATGACCTTGTAGTCAGAGTTTTTGAAGTCTCTAGGTGGGTCTGATGCACAGTCACGTCGGAGAGCCCCTGGATTTAGGAGAGACCCTAGCGGTTTTCACAATGGCTGAAACGTTCCTTGATTCCCAACTTAACCTTTTGGCCAAATCTCTCAGCAATTTTATTCTGACTTATCTAGCTACTACGAAATATTCCTGACAAAAGCATATTTTTTTGTTTTGTTTCTGGGAGGGTTGTTTGTTTTTCAAGACAGGTTTTCTCTGTGTAACAGTCCCTGGTTGTCCTGGAACTCGATTTATAAACCTGGCTGACCTCGAACTCACAGAGATCCACATGCCTCTGCTTCCCAAGTGCTGGGATTAAAGGCTTGTGCCACCTTGCTGGTTAGAAGGAAGGATTTACTGGGTTTGAGGTGACAGCTCATTGTGCTGGGGCAGTCATGGTGGCAGAAATAGCCGGTCACATTGTATCTACAGTCAAGCAGAAGGAGAAGGCTGCTTAGTGCTGATCTAGACTCCTCCTTTGTTCCTTTGTGCTCATCCAAGACAGCAGCCCACAGGATGCTACTACCCAACTTCACAATGGCGTTTTCTCTCCTCAGGGGATTGTCTCCTGGCTAATTGCAAACCCAACCAAACTGACAGTGAAGATTGATCCTCACAGCAATGTTTCTCTATTTATCCACTCTCGTGGTGCTATCTGTGAACGAGGCAGCTTGTAACACACAAGAGAACTCCATGGAGAGAACACAGCGCTGCAGGTGACACACCTGCACAGAGCACAGCAGTGCACACACTAGGCATAGAAGCTGAGAAGAGAGGCTGACTATGTTCCTGTGGAGCCGGCTTGGTACTCCCGGGCCATGCTGAGTTACACTAGGGTATGCCAGCTGTTAGCAAATGATGGGCTAAAGCTTCCTGCAACAGGAAACTGAGGATGGAGGGATTTGTTGGTCTTGTGACTGTGGGCAGCATGGGATTGACCATGTGAGGGTGGAGATGGCACTCTACAGGGTGCTCAGAAACACATACACACTTCGTCTTCTGAGTTTGACTTTATACTATACCTAACTTGTCTGGGAACATACAGAACCTCAGAGAAGACAACCAAGCCCTCTCCCCTCCTGCCATGCTAGCTTCTCTCATTATCCTCTCACAATGATACTATCGCTCCAGATGATTCAAAGGTGAGACCTTAGTGGTCCCTTGACATATCTAGGTGACAAAAACCTTGGTAGGCTTTTGTCCTTGGGCAACCATTGCCATACTCTTGGTGTCCTTTGTCAACTTTTGACACTCTGGTGGTATCCACCAATGACTAGTGGTTTCCCTTGATGACATTTGTGTCCATTGAAGACCTTTGGCATCCCCTTGGTGACATTTTGTGTCCTTAAGCAACCTTTGGTGTCTCCTGGAGTCCCTTGGTGGTCTTAGGACTCCTAACTTGGAATCCCTTAACTTCCCATAGAGACCAGAGTGGCTCGTGGTAATTCGTGGCTACAGTACTTCACCCAGCTTACGTCATTGCACAGAATTTTCTTTTTGTCTGTTTCTTCTTATAAAAACACCATCTTGAACTAGAGTCCCTTGGTACCGCAAACCTATTTCTAAATAAGGCTGCTGTGGTCTGGGCTACACGTGTTTTAGAGACAGAGTTGAGACCTTAGCATCCTGGAAGTCTGAGATTTCAATGGACCTGTTTCTTCTTCAGGTCTGGCATTTGCTGTAAAGCTTCCCAGTTACTACACCAGGAAGGAGAATCCTGAAGGTGAAATCTGCTGCCTGCCTGGCTGGAGGTCGACAGTACCAACTCCTACCACCAGAGGCTGGGAGACTCTGAACATTCGACTTTCATTCTCTGTTCTTAGTGGAGATAGGGATGACCATTGCCCAGAAAGAGAAACGTTTGGACATTGTTCCAAGGAATTCTAGGACCAATGACACTTAGGGCAAAGTGCTAGACCCAAGGGCTCTGCGTCTTCTTGCCTCAGTACCACAGAGTGTGATGGCCAGGCAGTGCAGGGCGGAGGGGAGAGCAGCGGGCGCTTGAGAGGTATCTCCAGCTCTTCCATTATCTTGTTGGTGACCTTGTGAGAGCCCCTCCCCCATGCTGATTTCAGCTTCATCTTAAAGTGCAGGTGGCTGTCACATATATTTGTTTGATTCAGGTCTGGTTTTGTAAATCTCATCTCAAATGAAAAGTGCCATGCAGCTGTGGAGCATTGTCTTATTAATAACCTCACTTTGGCACATGTTCACCCACGCCTCACACTTCCTATTAATATTCTACTGCGGGGAATATGTACAGTCACAGTGCGTCCGGTCCCCTCTGTCTTCTCTGTGCGAAGTAGACAAAGTGGTCAGTTTGTCGGGAGGCAGCATAGCGTTCCGCCTTCCAGGTCAGCACCTGATCCTAACTGTGACATCATACCTGGATTCACCCAGCTACAGCCATTCAAAGCCAGTTGCCATGGTCAGGTTGGGACTGAGGGTTCAAAACACAGGCATTTATTCTACAGCTCCCTACACTGGAAGTCTACAACCAGGGCTTCAGCTCAGTGAGCTCCTGCTAAGGACCCTCTTTCTAGCTGATAGTACCACCTTATTCGTGTGGCAGAGAGAGAGTGCCAGAAAGACAGAAGGACAAACGGCAAGCTATGTTGTCCCTTATAAAGGCATGGGCTCCATCAGGAAGACCCCACACATGTGACGTCATCTCAGATCTTGTCATCAAACCATCAAACGTTGTTTCTTGGAAACTGGGGGTTTAATTTTTTTTAATTTTTTGGGGGGTATGTGGGTGTGTGTGCAGACATCCAGTCGGTGATAGATATTTCCTAAGCATAGGGTTGTTTCTGCACCGACCTTCCAGTAGTGATGGGCTGGGGTCTCTGAGGCAGATCCAGAGACATCCAGGTGATTTTACCCTTTGTCCCCTGCGTAGTTCCCAGGAGTTGGACATCCGGCGTGGGTACAGCACAGAACTTTAGGGGCCCAGTACTGACCAGAGGAAGGAGTGTAGCAAGAGCTAGGCCTGTCTATGCTTGGGTGGCCTGGCTCATCAAGTAGACTTCTCAACTCACCAGGTGCCATGGAGGTACCCCGGCTGGATGAATGAAAACACTGGGCCTTCTGAGTTAGAGTTGGGGTGGGTGGGTCGGTATTGCACCCTTCCTTGACTGCTGAGACCCCAAGCAGAAGCAGGTCTCTGGGGACAGCCAGCGTGCTCCCTCACACCAACACCTTTGTCCATTGGAATTTCCCCACATAGCTTTCTTGCAGTCTTGGGTGAAGAAAAAAACCCATCTTGCACCAAGGCCAAGCTTGTTGACTGTATTCCAGAACCCAGACGGCACACCTTGTGCCCTTATGTGAGGACAGCAGCCTCAGGACTTAGCCTCGTCCTGTCCAGTCACAAAGTGCCTGCGGTCAGCATCCTGTGGTTCCTATAGTACACAGGTGCTGCTGACCTATGTCACCCAGACAACTAGACTTCTCAAACCCTGTGCTCCCCACTTTCCAGTGGCTAAAGCACTAAGGTATGCAGGCACACTCTGGAAACCCCCTTCCCCACAATAAGAAGCAAACCTCTTGACAACTACATGGGTGCCAGACTCCTATCTTCAATAGTGTATTCTTTCTGATGCTGCCAACCCCAATGTGAGGAAGCCTCTGGGGCTATCCTTCCACCCTAAAGGTCTGATGGCATTTAGTGCTGGAAGTCGGACCTCTTGGACAAGATCAAATGCGACAGAGTTGCAAGGAGTATCTGATGTCTTGGGGAATTTTTCCTTCCCCTTCCCCAGTTAAGCTCAATCACTAAGTCACCCAGTCTTGTCCAATGTGCTCACCAGCCCTTGAAGAACCTTAAATGGTGCTCACTGCTGATCTACTCTGCATTAGGAGAGCCCAGGTTTGTACCCCAGAAGATACAGAATGGCTTTGGAAAAACCTTGGTTCTGAGGGCTGGAGCTCCCCCACCACACAGTCGGGCGACAGAGAAGCAGGTGGCTTTTTAAAGTAAGTGTGATGTTCCCAGGGAAGGGGCTCAAGGGTTAATTTGGTGGTTGACCCACTGAATCCGCTGGCTGCAAGGAGAACCGTGCACTGAACACATGATTATTCTCACCCGAGCAGCGGCTGAAAGCTGATCTGACCCACCAGGTAATCAGGGGAAGCCGTAGCCTGGAAGAGCAGAGCGGCTCCGTGAGATTCTATTACTAGCCGTCTTTCAAGCATTATAATGAGATTATAGTAACCCTAAACTGATTGAAAACAGAAATCTGGCCGGCTGTCAAGTTCACTGTGTGTGGTTGTGTCACAGTCCAGATCCTGTTGCCCTGAACCTGCGGCAATCATGTGGGAAGCCGGTTTCGAAGAAACGCCTGAGAACCTCTGGGTTGAGCCCTTTCCTGAGCACTGTCTTCTGACCACTGTGAGCCTTTTGAGGAGGCTCACTCCTTGTCACATGATGTTGCCACGGTTCTATCCCTCAGCGGCAGCTGGCTTTCCATGTGTCAGGAAGCACACTATTCGTTCTGAGATGGTGACTCTCGTGGTGGCAGTTCACACACCCACACTGGCCTGCGAAACAAGCCCCAGTTCCGAAGGGTGACATGGAAAACTCTCTCGATCCTTTCTGTAGATTTTATTTTTATTTTATTTTAGTTATGCGTAGGTGAGCGTCTGCATGTGGGCATGTGTGTGTGATTGTGGCTTCCTCGAGAGGCCAGAGGCTTTGGATTCCCTGGTGCTGGAGTCGGGAGTTACAGACGGAGGCTCGTGAGCTGCTGCTGGCTGGTGGGTGCTGGGAACAGAGCTCAGTCCCTGCTGCTGGCTGGTGGGTGCTGGGAACAGAACTCAGTCCCTGCTGCTGGCTGGTGGGTGCTGGGAACAGAGCTCAGTCCCTGCTGCTGGCTGGTGGGTGCTGGGAACAGAGCTCAGTCCCTGCTGCTGGCTGGTGGGTGCTGGGAACAGAGCTCAGTCCCTGCTGCTGGCTGGTGGGTGCTGGGAACAGAACTCAGTCCCTGCTGCTGGCTGGTGGGTGCTGGGAACAGAGCTCAGTCCCTGCTGCTGGCTGGTGGGTGCTGGGAACGGAACTCAGTCCCTGCTGCTGGCTGGTGGGTGCTGGGAATGGAACTCAGTCCCTGCTGCTGGCTGGTGGGTGCTGGGAACAGAATTCAGTCCCTGCTGCTGGCTGGTGGGTGCTGGGAACGGAACTCAGTCCTGCAGAAGAGCAGTCAGTACCAGTCTTTCCCTTGAGCCGTCTCTTCAGCTCCTTCTTTCCTCTTAAAGAAGTTGTTTGCCCCACTGGAAAGGTGTCTTGCTTCTCGTTTCGTGGAAAGCCGGTTGGACCGCCTGACTGCGTGGCCGCAGTATGGTTGGCTTGTGTGTGAGATGCCCCTCACCTGTGTATCCCCCTAACGTGGGCTGAGCACAAGCCGGTGCTGCTTCCTGGACTTTCTCTGGTATCTATATCTAAGTGCCTTCTGGGCTGCACTGGAAAGTGAGAAATAAGGAAAGAGGCTACCCAAATTCCTGCGACCATCAGGGACTTTGGGGCCTGCCTTAGCCCTGGCTGGCACTGAGCATACCCCTGTTCCCCGGTGTGGCTGCTGGCGCTCATTCTTCATTTGCTTGAAGAGACTGTTCTCCTCAGCAAGGCAATGTTTTAGAACAGCAAGCAGGAACAAACGACAAATATCCAGTCTTGAAAATCCTTTTACTTGTTAGAAACTAACCACATAACCCTTGACTTCCGCTTTCAGGGACACCTCCTCTGAGATGTAACATCTTCGAGTTGTTTTTTAGTTCAGGGACTATTTATTAATGTACACTTATAATGAGTAGTGGTTGCCAGTAGAACAGGTGACAGGGAGATTAAAAGCTCCTGTTGCATGAGCTACGCTGTGGTCCCAGGCCCCAGAGGGACAGAGAAACTACCTGAGCTTGAAGAGTGTAGGAAGGCCACCTGAGTCTGGACGGCAGCAAGCATCTTCTTCAGAAAAGGGGATCTGTCACTCAGACTCCCAGGGAGAGGTGGCTGGGACGGTGGCTGGGATGGTGGCTGGGATGGTGGCGACCTTTCTAGAACTTTCTCTCAGGCAAGGACTTGCTCTATAGCCTGCACCTTGTGTGCTTTCTGTGACAAGCCATAGTCTTCTCCTATCCCCTGGTCCTTGCCATCTTGCTAGATAGCCAGGTCTTCAAAGGAGACAGGCAGTGTGCTGGAGGAGCCACAGCCTGATACTGCCCAGGCACATAGGACCGCAGCAGGACACAAGTCCACTCACCTTGTGGGAGCCTGATTCTGTGGCTGAACTGGAGGGACTCCAGGCTCAGAGCAAGTGCCACACCAACTAACTGAAGGTCGGTGACTCTTCTCGTGGGAGGGTGCAGCTGGCTTGGGAGGGGGCAGCAGGGACACTCAAGGGCTCACTGCCTAGGCAGGGTCGGGGAGGTGAGGAGCTCAGGAGGGCA
This sequence comes from Tokudaia tokunoshimensis, assembly GCA_036184795.1. Lineage (NCBI taxonomy): Eukaryota > Metazoa > Chordata > Mammalia > Rodentia > Muridae > Tokudaia > Tokudaia tokunoshimensis. The sequence continues at coordinate 56,395,898 of BTHU01000019.1, forward strand.
CAGCAAGGTGTGAGGCCTGATTAGACTCACCTCCATCCCTTCTGTCTTTCAGGCAAGGCCACCCACAGGTCAGGTGATGACTGCTCTCCGGTTTCCCCCGCCTAGCTTTGTTCACCCCTGTGTCTGAAGGTCTGAATCAGTTTTCACTGGTGTCTATGTTTCCGTTCTCTGCTGATGTAGCACAGTGGGCAGAAGCCTAGGGGAGCCTCCCTCCATGTCTGAAGGAGTGGGGTCTGCAGAGAGATAGGTTCGCCTTCCCCTGGCTGTATTCCTGACTCTACTGTGTGAACCACCTGTGGGCCCCGAAGAACTGGGCTTTATGGACTCCGTGACACCTCCTGGGACGGCCACTCCTCAGGACCCAGGTGCAGTGAAGTGAGGCGTGGCCTCTCCTCAGCCCACAGAAGTCCTTTGCCCCACACTTCTTCTTCTTCTTTTTTTGTAGAACGATCTTTTATTGGGGGAGGGCTCATCAGTCCTTCTTGGCCGCCGCCTTCCTCATGGCTGACAGCATGTTGCTCAGCTCCTCCCGCTTTCTCTTGGCCCGGATGTGCGTGCCCACCCTCTTCTTGATGACCTTGAGTACGCGCTTGTCCTTGGACACTTTGAGCAACTCCATGGCGCGCCGCTCGTAGGGCGTGAAGCCGCACACCTCCCGGATCATGTCCCGCACAGACTTGGTGTGCTTGGTGAGGCGCCCGCGGCACCAGCTGGGTCTTGACTTGCTGACGTTCTTCGTCATCTTGTGGCCCTTGTTGAGGCCCACGGCCATGGGGTAGCGCGGAGCCATGGCTGCTGCTTTCCTATGGCAGCCGGGACAGGAAGCCCCACACTTCTTCTTAATAGATACCCTGTTATCACCCAAAGCAACAACAGCAATTAGGGGGGCTTCCTCACGTCTCTGCCTCTCTCCCAGCAGTACCAACCACAACGACTCCCTGTCCCCTCTGAGGAGCAAAGGCACCTTATAAATGTGGCACCACGAGATCAGCCACCCAGCTGTTAACGGCAGAAATCCAGGGATAACTGGCCAGGTCTCCCTTTTCACCTAGAGTTGTGTGCTGTCACACGGCCACTCGTGCCGGGCAAAGCACAGGTGACTTTGTTATCCAGGAGTCCCAGGAGAGCCCTGTGGGTGCATGGTCAGAGTTGGGCAGCTTTACAGTCTCCCCGATGGAGGGGGGTATCAGGTCCTAATGCAACCGCAGCCATCTACACAGTGGGTGGTACTGTGAGCTACCGCAGAAGTCAAGTGTCCATAAATGCCCAGGGTAGAACACAGCATTCCCCCAACCTCAGCTATGGGGAAGAGCCTCAAGGAACACGATGGGAGCGGTCATTGCTGTGGGAGGCCCTGGACAGGATGGGCATGGATATGGGGTGTGGGCTTGGTGGAGGGAGGCTGGACAGCGAGAAGATGGGTTGTTTAGGGATCTGCTCTCTGGGAGCTATAGAGCACCTGAGGGGTGGAGGAGAGCAGAAGGAGGGTCAGAAGGTTGCATGGAGAACCAGGACTACGCTTTCATAAGGTTTCATAGCAAGGCAGCCTGTGGAGCTGGCATGGCCTCTGTGGCCAGCCTGCCTCTGCCAGCCTATCTTATCTCTATCCCATTGATTAAGCCCATGAGCTGGCAGGTGTCATTTGGAAGCAGCCACTGAGCATCCAAGAGAGCCTTCTTCCTGTAGGCAGCATCCGCCCTGTGGAGTTTGGTCCCGATGGACTTTACTCACTCTGGAAGGAAAATTTCAGTTCCCATGATGACCCAAAGGTGGAGGTGTAGCAGAGCACCACTAGGGATGATTGCCCTCGATTCATAAGGCGTTGGGCATCCAAACAGCAGAAGCCAGCACTTGGACGTAACGCCTGGCTTTTTAAAGTCCTGTGACCTTAAGTTAGTGACAGAAATATTATGCTAGATGAAGCCACTTTACTCTGTTGGCGGCACATGCAACTGACTGTAGCTTCTGTGGTGTCAATTTGAAGGAACTCACTATTCAGATACTGGAATCAGCATTTCTACAGCCCATTTGGTGACAAGAGGTAGATGTCACTTTGTGTGTGCTTGCTACTGGAGTCTTACTACAGGAAGGTAAATACAGATATACATGTTTGCACATGGGCATGGAGGGCATCTGGGTCAGAGATCAGTATCAGACACGACTCAAGCCAAACAAGCCAGATTTCTCAAAGAAGCAGCTCTTTGAGGCTGGAGGTGGACTGTCCCACCCACCAGGGTGTCTGTCCCTCTGCCAGGGTGACAGACAGACATGGGCAAGCTTCTGATGGCCAGGAGCAGACAATTTGATCATCAGAGTATAACAGCAGCAATTGCAGCTCAACGCATCTGCTTAAGCCCATGAGTTCTTAATTAAACTGAAAAAATAATTGGTGCCAGTGGAAGAGGCTAATGAATGATTCATTATCTTAACAACTAGTAAATAAAAAGAAGGGATCAGACACTTATCCCGCCTCCCCAATATAAACCGCACAACTCGTAACCAGACTTAAAATACCAGGAAAATTTTCTTTGAAGAGATGTGTCCGGCTGGTAAGTGGAGGAGGGTGGTGGCCTTAGGGTTCAGCCTTGCTGAAATGTATTCCCGTGTCTCTTGAGATGCTGAACATAAGGACTTTCACAGTACAAAAATGGGAACAGAGTGTCTCAGAACCATTTGAAAGTCCACACTAAACAGAATCTGACTAGCCCCCAGATCTGACTACATACAGCTCAAAGGAAACATAGAGGAGAGTGCCAGACCAACTGAATGCGACAGAGAAAGTAAACCATGGGCATCTCACCTTGTGGATAGATGGGCAGGTAAGTGGCTGCTTCCCCAGGAGTAAATCACACTGACTGAGGAAGAGTGACAGGCGGTAAGAGAGACCTGCAAGTCAAAAGGGGGGAAACATTTGAAATCACAGTCGTGTGAGTCAAACATGAGTTATAAGGCAAATTGAAAGACAAAACCTATATCGCCTCTATAACAGCTAATTGAGAAATAAGCGGGTCTATAATTAGGTCTTTTATGGTGTTTATGACTTAGTTTAATTTCCACATAATCCTAATTTTTAAAAAAAGAGTCCTTTGAAGATTCATTCTTAAATCTTTACATATGACCGTGTGCATTCAGGATTTGCTGGGGGTGGGGTATGGAACAAATAAGACTCTGAGAACAGCTAGCTGTGCTTCTGGATGGAGGGTGGGAGGCACTTCATCAGAATCCCCTTCCCTGTCGAGGAGGACACGAGTTTTAAAATGAAACACACACCTATGCATGTGCGCAGGAACACACATGTAACACATATGTACTCATACAGAGGCACTCACAGGCTCACACACTCAGACACGGACCACCTCCACTGCCGAAACGCAGACATTTCTTTTTTGTGTACGCAGCTTCCTTGAGTGTATACATGCTCAATACAAACAGACGCAGGTATACGGGCTGCTCCGGTCCTTAGGGATATGCTCTTAGATAATGAGACCCACCGTCATGAATGCTCTCCCTGGTGGAGATAACACACTCGGGAGCCTGGTGAGTGAAAACATGAACCAGGAAGTTGGGCTACAAAGTTTAGGAAACTTTCGGAGGTTACATTTTGACACCCTCGGATCTCGCCTTTAACAATGACAGAATGCTACACAAAAACAGGGAGCTTCCTCCCTAGGGCTCTTTATCTTTTCTTGACAGATTATTGCTGGTTAAATTGTAGCGCTGACTTAAAGGCAGGACTCTTCAAGGGAGTCAGAAATTAAGGCTTCACCAAATGGTAATAAAGCTATTAAAAATGCAAACAGCAAACAGCTACCCTGTGCAGGTTAGACAGCTAATCCAAACTAGCAGTTTAAAAAGCAGAGCAATTACACTTTTATTTAAATGCAAGGAATATGAGCAAGAATAGAATGAGGAACCTTGTTTAAATGCATTCTTTTGAATATTTATTAGAAATAATACATGTAGTTAAGCCACTTATCTGATTTCAGCGAACAAGTAAAATGCAAAAGATCAATTTTCATAATTATAGCAGAGAAGCCTGTCTTTCATAAAAATCTCATTAATAACACCATTATTACTGAAAAAATATCTCGGTATTATTATTGTTATTCTAATTATCAGCAAAATGCTACTGATAATGTTGTCATAAAATTTCCTTTTAGTATCCTATTAAGAGAGATCGACTAAGTAATGGTTTAAGTTCAATCTAGACCCTAAGTGGCGGCATAAAGATCTTCTTTGTGTGTTTGGGAAAATACATTCTGTGTATAATTACAGAAATCACTATGAGTTTGGCAAACAGGGCCTTATGAGGATATATATGTCCGAACACGGTTGTGCAGCCAAACGTATCTGTAGTTGCACGCACCCACATAGTGCAGTGCGGGACGGCGGTGGCGGCGGTGGAGTCCACGCACACATCCTTTAACAAGATATTTCTGCTTAGTGGCTGAGAGTGGAAGTCGCCTTTAAAGTTAGCGCATGCGGGAGTTTTAGCTTCACTGCCGGGCCATGCTTCTGACTCCCTGGCATCTTTACGGGGGACCCTTTCTTGATAGTGCTTAGGAACTTCTGCTCCTGGCTGTGATTGTTACCTTGCTCCTAGGGCCCAGGGTTCCCTCTCAGGAACTCACTGGAGGAGGCTGCATTCACCATTCTTATCCTGACAGTTTAGCCTAAGTGTGATGATAGCCACCCCAAATCTGGGCAAACATTGCTTCAACAACACAAGATCCAGCAGAAGGATTCTGAGACTTACGTGTGCATAATAAACAGTATTAAAGAATGAACGATCGGAGGCAGGATTAACTATGCAGTTATTGTTGAGAATGTTCTCAGTTCCCATTTAAAAAACAACAACAAACCACAAACTCCAACGTCTTTGTTCTCTCCCACCCCAGCTCTCGGCTACACATGCAGGGGACAGAGCAGTGCCCAGCCCTGCCTCTTGACAGGACTGCGTTCTCCCTGTCTGGAGACCCACAAAGAAGCCGCTGCCGCCCCTCGTGCTTGCCAGCACCGAGGGATGATACAGATGACTGATTAAACAAACAAAAAGTAAAGCACTTAATTTAATACCTGTGTGTGAGCATATTTAAATATCACAGCGCTGGCATGAATAAAGGCTTATGAATACGTAAAGCAGCCAAATGCGGAGCCTTGTTTAGAATCAAAGCTAAACGATTGCTTTGAATTGGAACAAATAATAATTTTTTGACAATGTAAAGGAGTGGAAATAGCCACAATGAAGTAAAGCCTTATTTTTAACTTTCCTTATTTGTGTGTCGTCTCACAGCTGAATACATTTAAAAAAAAAAAAAAGATCGTGAAGGAAGAGGTCACCTTGGACTCCCTAGTGGCCTGACTCCCTAATGGTCATTCCAAGTGTGGTGGGAAGACAGAGGCAGAGGACTAACCTTTGGGAGAGGTGTTCTCTTCCAGAGTGTAGATTGGTAATGGCTACAGGCGCTATTCTTCTCTAGGAAAGCAGCCCATTTCTCAGAAGCTTCCAGAACTGTCTTTGTCAATATGAGCAGAAGGGATCCCAGCGACTGAGGAGAGGGTCCTTATTCCTGGGACGATAAAGTCTTGAGGGCAGCCTTCCACCCCATAAAGTATGCCCCTCCATAGCACAACCACAAGGAGCCCTTGGCCTGAGAAGGCACCATGGGCAGCTGGATGGGGTGGAGGGGATAAAGAGCCCCTTGATCCCAAGTGGAAGCAGGTGTCCTCTTGTACACCAGTGACCCTTGATCAATCAGTCAGTCCCCAGAAGCACCCAAATCCAGGACTCGTGACCTCTGGAAACACAAGCCTTGTGCCTCTCTTGCTTACAGGAGACACTCTCATCTCTGCTAGGAGGGAGGAGATACGTGGATGTTATAAACAGTGCAGGAGATTGTATTGTCACAGGATGAGCTCTGGTCTGAGGGACCTGGACAGATGGATACAACCAGAAGGAAGGAATAGGGGCCAGGAAAGACCTGAGGAATGAGGAGACAGTTGGATTTGAGGAAAGGGAGCCGAAAGCAACTGGGAAGTCTGTCTTTCCAGAAGACTCCTCCTGATCTGTCCCGTGGGAAAAACGTGAGGAGACTGAGGTGTGCAGGCGAGGTGACCAGGAGGTGTGAAGATTGCAGAAACCAGGCTGAGGAAGAATGGCTGCTGTGAGTGTCCCACAGACTGAGGCTGAGGCAGGAGGTAGGGGGTGGGGAGGAAGGGGGAGTTGAGGCTCCAAGTGAAGATGTTCAGAATGCAGTTTGATAGCACTTCCCGAAACGCGGGCCACACAGTGAGTAAACGAGACAGCTTAGGGAGGCGTTCCTAGGGTAACTTCGCTGTTAACATGCTCAATGAGAAGAACTCCACATCTTCACCCCTGGCACCGGATGGACTCTCTGGTAGACCAAACACAGCTTCTGAGGCCATGGCATCTGCAGCTGGCAGGGAGGGAAGGATGACTTCCTCATGGTTCTCTGCCACAGCTGTCAGATAGATACGGGTCTTTGGGACAGTTTCTAGTTAGTCCCAGATGGTGGCATCCAAGATGGTAGCAAAGTGTTTGGGAAAGGGCCTGAGCTTTCTGTGCTGCCTTGAGAGGGAATGTTGTTGTCTAAGCAAAGGTGGAAGGTGGTTTCTCTCAGGAGTAGACCCAGCTCTTCAAGGTTTGGGATCTCAGGATGTTGCTATTGGTGGTTGGTACAACTGTTAAGAGGTGTGTCCGATAGGAAGTCTTAAGTCATTAGGAGTATGTCTTCAAGGGAGGTGTTGGAGACCCAGGCTTTCTCGTTCAGTTTCCTGGCCATCATAAGGTGAGAGGCTTTGCTCTACTGAATGCTCTGGCCAGGAAAGTTTTTGCCTTGCCAGAATTCCAAAGCCACAGGTCAACTGACCATGGGCCAATACCTCTGAAACTGTGGGCCAGGACGAGCCCTTTAGTTGATTTTCTCAAGTGCTATGTATCAATGGAAAGGCAACCAACACGTTTCTCTCATCCGCTTTTAAAATTAGCATGGAAATCATTTCCGATCATTGCTGTTGAACTGTAGTTGGGATCATCAGTCTGTGGCTCCAGTTCCTATCTGTCATGGAATGATGGTTCTCATAAAAGCCACAGGAAGGCAAATTACTAAAAATAACAGAAGTGACCCAAGCTTGGCTGTCCTTACCAGGAGAGTCAGCATAGACTGTGCAGATTTATTTTTATTTCCTTGAGGAATTGTATGGACATCTGGAATTCGCAGTGTCTAAGGCTGCCTGCACTTGGGTCCTTGACATAGCTGAGCTTGGGACTCATTCACTCAGGACTTCATCGGCTCTCCACAACACTCTAAACCAGGCACTCTGGAGTGTGGCTCCTTTACTTGCGTGAATGACATACACACACCTCTCTCCAAGCAATGCGCCTAGTGAGCTCAGATGCTTGCCCCTACTTGTTCCGGCTACTTGTATACCTCTCTTGGATCATACTAAGAGGTTATTCTTTCCTAATGATCATCAAACTTGGTGTTTATTCAAATATATTCTCATTGTATTCAGATATGAAGAATGGAAAGATCAACCCAGCCTGACCTGGTCTTGGCTATGTGTGGAAAGAAGACAAACCGTCCTTCTGAAGAATCCCCTATTTGCCATCTTATGACTAGCATAATTGGTTGTACATGTATTTAAAATCGGATGAACTATGGGAAAGTTCAGGTAAGGAGAACAAAGGCCTATACAATCTAAACTTGTCAATCAAAATGGAGGACCCAGTCAGTGAGATGGCTCAGCACGTACACAAGTATCTGCTGCCAAGTCTGATGACCTGATTTGGATCCTTGGGACCCGCATGGTCAAAGAAGAGAACTGAATCCTGCAAGTTTCTTTTGACTTCTACATCCTCATGGTATCACACATGAACCCTAACATACGTACACTCAAAATAAGTAAGTGTAAAAGAAGATCTATTAAAAACACACAAGGGCTGGAGAGATGGCTCAGCGGTTAAAAGCACCACTTCTTCCGAAGGTCCTGAGTTCAAATCCCAGCAACCACATGGTGGCTCACAACCATCCACAACAAGATCTGATGCCCTCTTTTGGAGTATCTGAAGACAGCGACAGTGTACTTACAAATAGTAAATAAGTAAATCTTAAACAAAGCAATACAAAACAAAATAAACAACTCCCCCTTCTCTTAAACCCCATGAAAGGAAACCCCAAACAGTGCTCCGGGACCTTGACTATTTCCACTCACATGCCCACTCTTCTGAGTGCAGTCAGGGGGTTCTGAACGTTTTTATGGCTGTGCTCTAAATGACATTTTCTTCCTACTTTTGCAAATCCAAATCTGTTTGGATTCTTTGGGAAAGAGGGCAACGACCTGGAAACCCCTGAAACAGCAATAAGAAAAGAGAAGCCTTTGAAAACACTTACCACCCACTTTAAATCAGGCTTGACTCTATTTCTTCTATTTTTCAGGAACAAGGACATCTCTAAGCATCTCCTGCCAGCAGGATCTCCTAAAAAGATCTTGAAGCAATGTTTTTAAGTTGATAGGATCGAGATAGCTTGGGATCCCCTTACAGGACAGAACTCTTCAGCGGCTATGGCTGTTGTAGCCGCTGCTTCCTCCCCCTCCACCTTACCCCTCCCCCTTCCTCTCCCTCTTATCCTTCTCCTCTCCTCCTTCTTCTCACCACCCCATATTATTTGGAGTCCCACAGAGCTGCAGCCCAGTCACATTCTTGCAAGCTGGTCCCTCCCTCCCCCTCCCCCCCCCACCTTATCATTCCCAGTTCTGTGTCTATTGGTGAGGTCGTGTGCTTGAACGCAACCTTTCTTCACCCAGGAAGGGTGCACTGAGTCAGGGAACCATGGTGGTTTTGTGGTTTTACGGAGCATCCTCGCTGACCATGGAAAGACCAGTGCTGCAAACCGCCGGCGTGTCCATGGTAACAGGCGGTTCAACATTAACTTTTCAGGATCTGAAGGAGGTAATTACTTTCTTCTCTACATTTGTATAGTTCATAATAGCAATAATACTGTCCCACCCCCAGGTCAGACAACTCCTGGTGACTAATGACCAAGTGGCCATTTTCATTTATGTGTTTTTTTTTTTCTTAAGGGCCTTTGATTTCACCCCAGGATTTTAAACTCCTCTGGCCACTTGCTAACTGCCGGAAAATGTCCCCATGAGTCCACACTGCCTCCACACTCAGGGTTTTAAAACAAAGACGTCCTGCTGTGTGGTCCATGCCTACTCCCTGTGTTTATGAGAACTAGCTTAAGCACCTCTGTGAGACTGCGGGTGATGGAACAGACAACAAAGGAACGCGTCCTACTAATCAACACAGTGCTCAGCTTTGCAGTGATAGCCCGCCCTCAGGCTCCACAAACCCGAAACCAGGAACACCTTCTCAAGACTCCCTTCTCAAGGAAGCTCGCTTCACCCTCAGGTGTGTGCAAGTGTGGAGCCACAGGGGTGCTGTCCTTCAACAAGAAGGCTTTGTCCCATGGTGAGGCACTTGCTTCTTCGCAATCTGGGCATGTTTGCCGGGACATGCTTCGACATGCCTGGGACATGCTTGCAATCTGTGGAAGGATTGCGAGGGACAGAATGGCACCCATACAGACACACGGATCATGAGGCTAACCAGATGTTTTTTAATCTCCATTGCTGTATCACTCACCATCGCCCACACGGCCCTCCCTGCTCCTGCCTGCACAGGATGCTCTTTCACCTCTACCTCAGGCTCCTTAAGTTGCTTGAAAGGTCAGGGTTGCTGTCTGCTTGCAGATAAGCCTTGAAGGAGCTAGACTAGAACTCTGTCGAGCAGACACCTGGGAGATTTGCAGCTCTTACATTTTTATAGAAGAAGAAGAAGAAGAAGAAGAAGAAGAAGAAGAAGAAGAAGAAGAAGAAGAAGCCTAAACCATTTTGCTGATGGTTTTGTGGGCCAGATAAATCTCCCAACTCCCAGTCAGGGTTTGAGATAAAAGCATCCCTCACAGATTCGGGAAGTGAATGCTTAGTCACCAGCTGGTGGCGATGTTTTGGGAGGTGATTGTTAGAAAAAGGCAGTGAAAGTTACCTTGGTGGAATGCCTGGTGTCATGGTTTGAATACTCTTGGCCCAGGGAGTGGCACTATTTGGAGGTGTGGCTTAGAGTGGGTGTGTCAGTGTGGGCGTGGCTTTAAGACCCTCATCCTAGCTGCCTGGAAGCCAGTCTTCTCCTGTTTGCCTTGGGAACAAGATATAGAACTCTCAGCATTTCCTGCCTGAATGCTGCCATGATCCTGTCTTGATGATAATGGACTGAACCTCTGAACCTGTAAGCCAGCCCCAATTAAATGTTGTTCTTATAAGAGTTGCCTTGGTCATGGTGTCTGTTCACAGCAGTAAAACCCTAACTAAGACATCTGGTATCAGGACTTTCATATGAATCCAGAAGGTAAGAAACTGTGTGTGAAACCTCAGAAGGGAAATGGTCAGATGACCTTTGCCAGACACTCAGGAAAGCATTTGCACTAACTGAGAGGGAGAACTTGCTAACTGCCGCTGAAGGATGGGATGCCAAGTGATGGGTGGGATAAGGACTGGAGATAAGAGGTTCCTAGTGTAGCTCCCTTCACAGGTGGGCAGCACACAAGCTCCAGGGAAGCCTACTGTAATGACTGTTTCTGGTTGACAACTTGGCTACATCTGGAATGAACTTCAATCCAGAATTGGAGAGCACACCTGTGATCCAGATCTTGAGGCTGGAAGTTTCTGACCCAGATCTTGGCATGGAGATCTTGAGGCATAGTAGCCATGTAAAGTTTAGGCCCAAGCAAGGTAGTACACAACTTTAATTCCAGGAGACTGAGGCAAGGAGATATCTGAGTCCAAGGTCAGCCTGGGACAAAGCTACAAGTTCCAGATCCAGGCGTGGTGGGACACACCTTTAATCTGGGCCACACCTTCTGCTGGAGGCCTACATAAAGGACATTGGAAGAAGGAAAACTCACTCTTCTTTGCCTGCTGGCAAAGCACATCTGTTGGAACCTACTTCTATAGAAGATTAACTGAAACAACTAGCCTTGTGGGACTGAGCAACTACTAGATTCTTGGACTTCGCATTCACAGCTGACCATTGCTGAGTTAGTTGGACTACAGAATATAAGTCATCACAATAAATTTCCTCAATAGAGAGACATTCCATAAGTTCTGTGACTCTAGAGAACCCTGACTAATACACCTACCAACTCTTTGTTAATCTCTTTAGGGTAAAATGTACCCTAGGTAGGTTGTGGGCAAGGTGTGCTACCCTGCAGGAGATCGAACACAGAGGTTTATTGGGGGAAGGGGAGAGCAAAAGACTGCCTTCCAACTGGGGCATAAGAGAGACAGATGGAGACAAAGAGAATGAACAAGACAGAGAGAGTGATTTGGGGTGGTTGGGTCTTCACAGAAACTGATACTCACTGCAAATACAAGTTTCCCTAAATGCGGTGAACAGTAGCAGCAACTTAGGGTCCTAAATATAAACATTTCAAAGGCAACTTCCCAAGTACAGCCTATCCACATACTAAAACAACAGTGGTGGTTTTCTCATTACATCCCAGGTCTCCCAGAGCACAGAATATTGACAGGGTGGACAGCACCAGATGTGGGACAGGCTCGAATCCAGCGGGAAAGCTGTTGGTTACACACCCAGCAGTCCTGCCACTATTGCATTGGTAGATACAGTGTTTCATGTTGATAATACAGCATATAGGGTCTGCAGACCAGCAGGACTGTTGTAAAAACAGTCTCCACCAGTAGCCTACAAAAAGCCTTCTAGCAAAACAAAGGCAAGCCAGCAAGGAGGAAACTTCCAGATACATCCCAGCTTGACTTCTCATGTCAATCAACAGAAGTGGGTGTGTTTAGCAGTAGAGCCTGACTGTCTCATCTTGGTGGGCAAGAAACCACAGGGGGCCTCTGTGGCCAACGACAATTAGGAAGTAGTCCATCTCTGCACAGGAACCTTGGACTCTGGGGGTGTCTTTTTTTGACCTACCCAGGGTGCTTTCCTTCAAACTCCTTAACCTGCGTTCTAAATGTTTACAGGCACAGGCAGGCTGCTGTTGGAGGATTTTTCTTATTCTTTCGTGTGGTATTGTTTGTGTCTTACCTAACCATGAAGCTCCCAAGAACTTTGTAACTATACCTGGCCACAGCAACCTGCCTGATTCCCCACCCTGTTCCTGTTCCTTAGGGCTCCTTGCAAATCTCTCAGGTGCCTTTCTAAGCCTGTAGGACTCAGTATACGGCAACCTCTGCAACATTTTGTAATGACACCTTTTTACAAAGACCATTGCAGGTGGTAATTGGTCTCTGGAATCATCTGTTAAGAGGCTGTTAAAAGAAGCATTAGCAAGCTCCAATACAGTGTGAAAAGATTCATAGCTTGTATCAATTGTTTCTTCAAAAGGTCATTCTTCAGTCAGGGAGTGGTGGGGCGGTCCATAGATCACTTAGGAGGCAGGGCAAACAGATGTCTGTGAGTTCAAGGACAGCTAGGGCTACGCAGAGAGATCCTGTCTCAAAACAAACCATCCAAGCAGACAAATCTATGTTTAGTATAGTAACAAGGGTAGGAGGCACTGACTTACCCTTCCCGTCTGTCTATCCATTCTCCACAATCTCCAGGAGACCCAGTAACAATTTTTAAAAAGAAGATTTATTTTATTTTATGTGTATGAGTGTTTTGCCTGCAGGTGTGTAGGCACAGCACATGCATGCCTAGTGCCCCCAGAATCCAGAAGAGGACACCAAATGCCTGGAAACGGGCATTATAGATGTTTGTGAGCTGCAGGCAATAGGACCTCTGCAAGAGCAGCAAGTGCTCTTAACCTCTGCGCCATCTCTCCAGTCCTCAAAATAAATCCTGGCTAACTCCAGGACATTATTCTGAGCACTGGATATCGCTCCTGTACTTGAATATAGTAGTGAGAAACTGCATTTGCACGAAGTGACTAGCTTTTACTCAGTGCAGCTGACTACCTGTGCACACTCAAAAAGGGGCGTTGTCTTATTAGGATTTACTGCTGTGATCAGACTCCATGACCAAGGAAGCTCTTATAAGGACAGCATTTAATTGGGGCTGGCTTACAGGTTCAGAAGTTCAGTCTATTATCAAGGCAGGAGCATGGCAGTGTCCAGGCAGGCATGGTGCAGGAGAGACTGAGAGTTCTACATCTTGTTCTGAAGGCAAACTGGAGAAGACTGGCTTCCAGGTAGCTATGATGAGGGTCTTAAAGCCCACACCCACAGTGACACACCTACTCCAACAAGCCACATCTCCAAATAGTGCCACTCCCTGGGCCAAACATATACAAACCATCACATCCACGCACTGATTTTCTGGATGCTGTAGAAGTCTGTTTTACTTTTTCACAGGACTATATGTACAGCATTTTGTACAGTAGCTATCTGCAGTCGGCCAACTGAGGTCAAGCGTTCCCTCCCCCACCCCCACAGCTCCTGCTCTGTCTCTGCGCTCTCTTTATTCCCTAGATAGCACTTAGTTTATTAGAATGTGTGTGTGTGTGTGTGTTTTAAAGCATTCATAAGCCGTGCCAGTGGTTTAAATAAAAAGTTGGAGATCTGACTAAAGAATCTGTATCAGGCAGTGCGGTGGTAGGGCAGAGGGGGTAAGGAGTACACTTGAAAAGAGAAGAGGTTAGAGAAGGCATAGAGGAAGGAGAGAGACTGGCACAGGGCAAGGCAGACAAGGAAGAAGAAGGAAAATGAAGGGCACGCGAGGCAGTCACTGGTCAATGGCCTGGCTGGGGTGATGAAGGCCCTCTGATCCCATCACATCTGGAGACCTCACGGTCCAGCTCAGCACAGTAACAAGCTGCAGGCCTCTAAACCCACAGGCAAGAGGATGCTTTACTACCGGGGCAACAGGAAAGGAAACAGAAAAGTGAGTGGGAGGGAACATTCCTGGCTGCATCAGGGCCTCTTGCGTTGCTCGAGGTTAAGCTGGGTGTTTGAGACCTCCTCATGCCAGGTCTTTGTGGGGCTGGGGTGCAGAGATGGGGAGCAGCATGTCAGGGCGCCAGCATTGCCCTCATGGCTAAAGCACTTTGAGAGCACTCCAACCAAGGACTCTACCTCAACGTCTTCAGGCGGGGCTGAGAAAGGAAGACACACCACAAGTGAGCTCAGCGCCATCCGGGTCCTAGAGTGAACAAAGATGAGGAGGCCATCTGTATTGTACCCCACCGTCCGTCTCCCTCTGCTTCCTGACTGGGGATGCACCAAGGCCCGCAGCTTATGTCCTCACCACTGTGGCATCCCTACCGTGAAAATCTTACATGAGCCAAAATGGGAATCTCCTCCCTTACATTGTCTTTGTTAGGTACTTGGTCAGAGCAGTGGGAAAAAATGCTGATACAGGTGGAAACCGGATGAAAGGGTGGGAGGGAAGGGAAGCTCTTTAAAAAAATGTTTTATTATTTTATGTGTGAGTGTGATTGTGCATTGCTGACACAGAGTTTCCTCTGCTCCCCACAAACACGGACACAGGTGTCTTAGTGGAGGCTCAGGAAGCCCTTGGCCAAATGCACTGAACTTCAGTGAGCACCTCAGGAGTTTTTACCCAACAGAACCAATCTGTACCACAACCCTGCACCTTCTTCCTGTAGGCTCTGGGGGAGGAGCGGCCACTTCTCTTATAATACCGGGAATGAGCGGGGCACAGTAGCACATGCCTGGAAGGAGAGAAGCCAGAGAAAGAGGATTGCTGTGCATTTGATGCCAGCCAGGGCCCGTCTAAAAAAAATAAAACAAAAGCAAACAAGTAATCCAGACCAGACCAAGGTAAGACATTTAACCATTTCTGTTTCTGTCCAATATCATATACAAGAGGTTTCCTTTAAGCATAGACAAGGATAAGAGAAAAAGAATTACATGAATCATGAAGGAAAAGAAACTTACATCTCTTCACCAGTGATGTCCCCATTACTCACAAATCCTGCAGAATCTACATAATATATCCTAAGACTGACACATGCATTTAACAAGATTACAAAACAGTAAAATGGAAGGACATATATGTATGTATGTATGTATTCCCAACTAATGACTGGTAATTAACTCTTTCAACTGAATCACAAAAATGAAACATTCAGATGTTTATATCATGGAATAGAGGACAGAACATATGAGAAGCCATAGGATGATTGGAAAAAGACTTGCATACATAGAGCAGTACCCCGTGCATGCCTCCGAAGGTAGTATCAGCTTGTTGAGTCTTTGGAAATCCATCTGCAGATATGAAGCTGATCCTAATCAAGCCCTAGCAGGATTCTTTTGTAACAAGCTGATTCAAGAATTTACGTAAAAAGTTACTGGAATCATAAAAAAAATAATTTTGGAAAGGCATGAAGTTAAGGCTACCTAATTCTCAAACTCAGTCTACAGCTGCGATGATCAAGACAACGCCATATTGGCAAAAAGAACACGGGAATCGATACAGGAGGCTGGAGTCCAGAAATAGACCCGCTCGATTGATTTTTGACAAGAGTAGAAAGATAATTCAATGGAGAAAAAGACTGTCCTGTCAATCAGCGGCACACCATATGAAAAACAGACCCTCTGTCTGTAGCTAAAAATTGACCACAGATATAAATGTAAAACTCAAAACTCTAGCAGTCTTGGAAGAAATGTAGGAAAAAACCACAGTGCACTTGTTGTACAAGTTGTTCTTAAATATGACATGAAAAACACACTCTATAAAGAGAAACATAAATTTATCCAAATTAAAAGTTTGGCTTTGCCCAAATCACTACCAAAAAAATGAAGGTAAAAAGTGTAGTAGGTTATCCCAATATGCTTTTAAATTATTGTCTCACCAAGAACTTATGCAAGGTATAGAGAGAACTGTCAAAAATCCATCAATAAGACCAAGCTGCCTGGTTGAGAAATCGGCTAACTATATGAAGAGACACTTTACCAAAGAAGAGTCAGACAGAAAAGTGGGCCACGCCCACAGAACACCCAGGTTCATTGTTCATTAGTGAAATGTTGCTGCGTTTGATATTCATAATCCACTTGCTGATGCCTAGCTTTTTTTCATTGCAATTTTAAGTGTTGGTGGGCTTTGTGTGTTGGTGACCAGAATTCTCAAGACAAAATGGCCACACATGTCAAAAACACTTTTCAGAAGTCTTAATGAAATTAAATTAATCTTGTAAGAACTTGTGGTCTCAATCTCAGATATTTAGCCAGAAGACATTGAGTTCTTGGTTGAATAAACTCTTCTCAAATACAATGTGAAAAGCAAAATCTACAAAGGAAAAATTAAAATTATCAAAATTAGAAAGCTTGGCTCTACCCAGATCAGCACTAATAGATAAAAGTATGATACAAACCTAACTATAAAGGCAATATGCTCAGAGAGAGAGAGAGAGAGAGAGAGAGAGAGAGAAAGCCTCCTAGGTAGGACAAAGGAAATTAAAGTCCCCCCTTGTATGTATATGTTTGTATGTGTGTGTGTATGTGTGTTGTAGCAATTTCCTCTGAGATAAAACATTCTACTTTGAAGGGAAGCTCTTGAGACTCAGGATGTTTTAAAAGGAGGCTCATTTGACTCAGGGAGTAAGCAACTTATAAGTTTCAGGAAGTCCCTGAAACTGACCAGTTTCTATAGACCGGAATCTCCCCAAGCTTATCTACAAAGTAAGGATTGCTTACAGACACCCTCAGACAAGCCCAGATGCATGCAAGGTTCACTCTCCAACCTGTTGGGTTGCCTGCAAATTGTGCTGTGAGTTCCAGCTTTCTTGAGCTGTTACTCATGCTAGGGTGGGCTTTGATGATGCAGCTAGGGTGGGCCTTGGTGATGCAGCTAGGGTGGGCCTTGGTGATGCAGCTAGGGTGAGCTTTGATGATGCAGCTAGGGTGGGCTTTGATGATGCAGCTAGGGTGGGCTTTGATGATGCAGCTAGGGTGGGCCTTGGTGATGCATCACTTTTGCTTCTGTAACTAACCCATCACCTATACTTCTCTTGATAAGCCCAACAAACACATTGGTTCACCAAGTTGGGGCTTGTTGTTTCTAGTACCTTGGTCTGTCATTAGTTCCTGACCTACTTGGCTCTCTCTTGCTGTGACCTAAATCAACTTGAGGAGGAAAGAGTTTATTCCTCCTTACAATTTATTGTCCACCACGAAGGAGAGACGTGGCAGAAACGCAAGGCAGGACTGAAGCGGATGTCATGGAGCAACTCTGGTTATTAGCTTAGTGCCCATGGATTGTTCAACTTGCCTTCTTATACCTCCCAGGACTACCTGCCCATGGGTGGCACCACACACAATGAGCTAGGTCTCACCACAGCAATCATTAATCAAGAAAATGCCTCATAGATTTGCCTACATGCCAATCTGATGGGGGCCATTTCTTAGTTGAGCTTCCCTCTTCCTGGATATGTCTAGGTTTCTGTCAGACTGACAAGAACCAAACAGCACAGTTCCCTATCTGAGGTGCTCACATCTCCCCAGGAATTGTCCTGCAACGGTGAGAGTCTTGACTTCATTGTGTGCACATATGATCGCACATTGTACACTCACGGAAATATGTGCAAGCTGGCACACTCTATTGCTCTAATATTAACTTAACACACCACACATACATGCACATATTAACTTAACACACCACACATACATGCACACACTCTCTCCAGCACAGAACATAGCTTGGGTTTTGGATAAGAGCAGCCGCTCAGCTCATTTTTACTTCCTTAATGCAAATATCTAGAAGCCAGCAGCAATTACACGGCACTTCCTCCTCCTTTCTCTTTCCCTCCTCTCTTTTCTCCCCCTTTTCCCTTCTCTCCTCCTCCCTTCTCTCCCTCTCTCTCTTCCTCCTTGACCTTCTTCTTCACTTCTCTCTCCCTTCTTAAGGTCTCTCTCCCTCTTTACCCCCTCAGCCAAGTCCACCATTTATAGAGCTCTGCCCTCTGCATGGGAGACACACATTAAGACAGGGGTCCTGCCTTAGAGGGTGAAAGAGACAGAAAAAGAACAGCTTGCTCAGCTTGACAAATCCTGGGGGAGGCTGTCAGGGCCCTCTAAATGGTCAAGTGGGAACCAGAAGCAACATTCAGGAAGAAGACAGGTCACACAGCCCCAGCCGTCCCAGACAGGATCAGGGCCCACAGGCCATGTGCTGACCCTGTGGTGTGCTCCCCAAAGTCACCCGCGCTGCTCGAGCTTCCGTATCCAGATCTTGAAGTGCATCTCCACAGATCTATTTAAAGTCCTGCTGCTGCGCGGCTCGCATTTGATATACGAGGAATTTTGATTTCGTGTCTCATTTATTAGCCTTCATATTCAAATTCAGAATGTGTGATTTTACTCAGAGATCTGCAGAGGGCTGTGGGTGCTCTGGGGACGGCTCTCACCTCAGGTGGTGTCCCAGTCTGAACCCGTTTGAAGGCCAGGCAGATGTGGCCGGCAGCAGCCCCTAGCTCGGCCTTGCACCCAGCCCTGATACCATGGTGTCAGCTGAGTCTTAAGTCTGCAGCTGATGTTGAGCTCATTAAAGACCCTGAGGCCATCCTGAGCTCCCCTGCAATCTCAGGAAGGGGCAGCTTCCCAAGAGGCCCCTGATTGGGGCTGGCGGGACCCAGCAGGGGTCCAGCAGCTCAGTGTGACAATGCAGGGGCTTCTCTGCCTCTCAGCTCTGTGAGTGGCAGTAGCCAGGGTCGCCTGCTCGAGAACTCCAAGGTGGGGCTACCCATGATGCAGTTCTGAATCTCACCTCCTGTCGCCTGATTGGCAATTACACTGCCCTGCTTGCTGCAATCAGATCTGAAATCAGCTCTGTCTGTCACGGAGTTGCCTGGCACCCCTGGAGCAGAGGCCCGAGATGCACCAGAACTGAGGAGTTAGAATAGGTGGCCCATTCTGTCCAATTTATTCTAAAGACCCCAGCCCACCACCAAGGAAAGATGACAAAGTAGGAGGGTCAGGAGCCTTCCCTGTTGGCTCAGGGGACAGGGGAAAGGGTCCTGATGCTATGTGTATAAATGCAAATATGGTAAGCATTGATGTGGCTTTCTCTCATCAAGGTTCTTCCCTTCCTCCCTCTCTCCCTCCCTCTCTATCCCTTCCTCCCTTCCTTTTTTTTCCCTCCCTCTCTCCCTCCCTTCCCTCATGTATCCCAGGATGGCCTAGTACTCATTATGTAGCTGAGGGTGACCTTGAACTCCTGGGATTACAGGTGTGTATCACCTGATTCTAGGCAGTGCTGAGCCCAGGGCTTTATGCACACTGGAGTAAGCATTAGACCTACTGAGTTCCCTCCAGCTCCAGCATCTGCCCTTGAGAGCTTCCTAATACCTCTTGAACCATGGTCTGCAGAGACCTCACTGCCTCCTTATCCAGGGTGTTGGTGTTGGTGGTCCATTCTCCCTAGCTCGCCGGTCCGCACTGCCTGCTAAATGCTACTCCTCAAAGGCAAACTGGGGATCACTGTCTATGTCCCCCAGGTGCAGTTTTCATGGAAGTGTGCCCTGATCATCACTGCAGGGACTTCAGACCTGATCAGCCTGTCACCTAGCAGCTAAAAACATCAGTGCACCTGAGATCTCCCTGCCCTAGAATCTCAACCAGGTGTGATTTGGGGGACATGTCCCAGGCAGGTTGTAGGGGTGGAGCCAGCTGTCCACTTCCTGCCTGAGACTTTTCTCTCAGGCTGAGGTCTTGACACAGCTCCCTTCTACCCTGGGACCCCTGCTGTGGGTATTGAGTGTTCCACCCCTGATTCCAGCCCTGGAGACTGTTCCTGCTCCAGCCTGCCTGCAAGCCCCTGATTTTGAGGTACCATCTATTCTGTCAGCCCTGAGTCAGTACCTGGGGCTGTCCCAGCACAATGTGGCCAGCCCAGGGTGCCTCACGTTTCTGGGAGTGAAAATGTTAGCTTAGGGAAGCAGGCAGGCCTTAATGCACCTGGAGAGGTGTCTTCCTGGCTCTGAACACCATGTGGGCTTTGTAGGCAGCTCCTGGCATTCTGGTCTCTGCTGCCTTGGCCTTTCTGTGGGCTCTTACTCTTATTCTAAGGTGTCATTTAGAGCTGCCTGCTTAGAGGGACCGCATCGCATCGAAACCAATTACATCTACAAAGGTGGTGTTAATAGTGGCACTCTCTGAGTGTGGAGCAGAGGAGTCAAGATTTTACACCTGGAGGAGGTGGTCATCACTCAACCCAGGAGTATGCTGCCCTGCCACCAGGAGAACCTCGCCCAGTCCTCCCTTTCTCTGCTGCTGTCTTAGAACCAAGCCTGAAGCCCTTTCCCTATGAGGAAGACCCTGGTGCTCATGATGTGCTCATGAGACTATCCAGCCTTCACCTCCCTTCCCTCCTGTTAGGTTGTCCATATATGCCGTCCCACAAACTGATCCTATGTCAGAAAGAGAGGCAGAGTTAGTGTCTGGGTGGAACGGGGTCAGGGGGTGGGGTTCGATGTTAGTTAACTGTCGGGTGCTATGAGAAAAGGACTAAGGAAAATCAAGGTGCAAAGACAGTGTGGCTCACGATTCCAACACTTTCAGTCCACGGCTTCTTAGCTCTGTTGGTCCTGTGGTCAGGCAGAGCGAGCGTCGTGGTCACGGTGGGGAGTCTGCTGTGTGCAACCAGGAAACAGGAAGGAAAAAGGCGGAGAGGAAGAACATCACTATTGCGTGACCTACTTCCGCGAGCTGGGTCTGACTTCCTAAAGTTTCCAACTTCCATTAAATAATACCATCAGTTGACCATTTTGAGTTCACTCCAGATCCAAGTTGGAGGAATGTTATTCTGCCTTTCTGCAGGGGCCATTTTCTCTACACATCTGTTTTTATTAAGGACAAAGAGACCCAGATTGTATTTATTCATAATGGAGACAGGGTCTCATGTAGCTCAGGCTGGCCTCAAACATCTATGTATAAGTGAGGATGGCCCAGTCTCCCACTGTCTGAAATTACATGCACCCTGCACCCAGTCTACATGTGTATCTTACCAATACTGTACATTTCAGATCATGTCTGCCTGTGTACTTCAGACATGCTCCAGTCCAGAGATCATGCCACTATAATCAACAAATTTGATGATAAGGGAATTTTCCCACAATGCTTTGCTTTCCCAGGGCACCGATGTGCTTACACTGTAAGTGGCCAATAGCACTGTATCTTTAAAATATCAGTGGGCATATCTTAATCCAAAATATTTTATAGCTAAGAAGTACCAGCAGTTGGAGCAGCTAGGAAGGGGAGTAACATTTGGAATGTAAATAAATAAAATAATTTAATTAAAAAAAAGGGAAAAATCTTTTATAAAACAAAAAAAATGTACTAGCAATTATCTGAGCTTTAGGAAAGATGACAGATCTGTTTGAAGCATGCTGGTTGTGGACCTTCAATAAAATGAAGCAGGAAACCAAGGCCTCCTGCACTGGTTAAGGCAAACGAACTCCCGCTGGGCTGCTCGCAGTAGGAGGGTGGTGATGGTTTGGGCAAGCCTGTGTGCGCATGGCATGCGCACGTTAGTGTCGCAGTACAGCGTTGGTGGGGCACAGCCATCAGTCCCCCTCCCCACCCACTTTTATGACTGTCATCTAAATGCCACCAAAGAGTTGGATTACAATGGATGACACACAGTTTTGGAGGATGGTAGACTATTTAGTATATGGGATAGGGAGAAGTTAAGTGACTGGGAGCGTGTCCTTATAGGCTGTCTTGAAATCCCCACCCCTTCCTGTCTTTCTCTTTTGTTTCTGGATGCTAGGAAGCAAACAACTACCCTGGTCTCCACAGGCCTGACCGTGCAGTTGGCTATATCGTTGGTTAAAGTCAACAAAACTATGAGCCAGAATTAATCTTTTCACTTTATTAGATGTAATTCTCCAGGATTTCGTCACAGGGAGAGAAAGTTGACTGATACAATGTCTGTGGAGCAATATGGAAGTCAAAACGAGTGAAGGGTAGGCTTCGGGTCACACAGCCTAGATCTGGAGTGCAGTGACACCCTCAGATTCCTAGCTAGCAAGGTGGCAGCAAGATGTCTTGTGGGGCATCTGAGGATTGCATGAGGTGATCCAGCTAAAGGCACAGGAAGTGCTAGGAAGTTGGTTGGGATCCTGAGAACTGTGCGCTGTCTGTAGGTCTAAAAGAAAAGCGTCACAGCTTTGTCTGCCTCTCAAACACAATGATCCGTCTTTTGAAATATGCTAATTTCTATTATTATTATTATTATTATTATTGAAAAACCAACAGAGGGGCTTGAAGAGATGACTCAGTCAGTAAAATACTTGTCAACCAGTTCAATCCCAAGACATAGATAAAACCCAGGCACGGTGTCATATGCCAATCAGGAGGCTCACAGCTTGCCACTCTAGCTGATCACTGAGTGTTGGGGTCCAGGAACTGCCTCACAAACCACACAAACACTGATCTCAGTCAGACAGGAATAGTTTATTGAGCACATGCCCCAGGACTGGTCGACCAAGGTCATGGTCCAGATTCAGAAACTGAACCATGACCCAGAGTTAAGATCCTTCAGGGTTTTTAAGCCCAAAATCTACAAACATTTGTGCCAAGTTATTGCACCAATCAGGATGTAGGGATAGAAATTTCCTTAGGGACATGCCTTTGTTGTACACTTCTGCTCCCATTGGTTGGGGTGGTCAACTGTGGCAGGGGACTTGCCTTGTCTAACATTCACTCCTTAATTTGTCTACCAGGATGGCTTGTCTAACATTCATGTCTTAGCTGGCTAACCAGAATGTCAGTTACCCACATACCGTACCGATCTATTTCTGCAAAATAGGATGTCAGTTCCTACGGAGGTCTTGGGAACTTAAACTTTACTCAACTACTACTCAAAATGGAAGTCTTATTCCAAATAGTTTCTTATATTGGTGCCCTATCTCATGGGCAGCTTATACCATGAAAACTTATACATGGATGCAGGAGGTGGTGGTTGGTTCAGGTCCAAGCTTATTGTGAGTAAACTATACAAAACCATTCTACTGACTCCTATTGTGATTGGTTTCCAAGGCATAGAACATAACAGAATATGTAATCAATCTTGGTATTAGAAAGTTTTTAGTAATAGCAGAAACATATGAGAAAGTTTCCTCACGATGACAGACTAGCCAGGTAACTGTTACCGTGGCCTTAACATTCCATTTAGGCCTTAGTATTTTACCTAGGTCCGAACAGTGAGATTTAGATTCAGCAAGAGACCCTGTCTCAAAAACTAATGTAGACAGTGACTGAGGAAGACAGTGTCAACACATGACTCACACACACACACACACACGCACACACACACACGCACACAGAGACAAAAATCAACAAAAATAATGCATGTGAATATTTAAACAGGAACTGTACACTTGTGTTTTAGTGCCAGTGTTTTAATTTAAAGCCCACCACAGTGGGAGAAGCACTTTATTTTGCCAAGCTAATAACCTTGGTAATCAATGTTTTCATTAAAAGCCTAGCAAGCACTTCAGAGCTGCACGGCACTCAGGCAGGGCCCACCCACTCCGCACGTTCACAGAAGTACTTCAGCAAACAGAATCACATTCAGTCAGCCGGTGCCATCACCCAGACTCACCCTTTCCAAGCATAGGCACCTGGAGGTCACTCTGCCATGCTCCCACAGAGGCTCTCTCCTGACCTGGCGCCATGCTTACTGGTCCACACTGCCCTTGTTAAGCCTGACTTCTTTGCATCCTTCCTCCACAGAATGGATCAAGAAACACAACCTCCCTTTATGCGTCGCCCACTCTCTAGCAGCAGGAGGTCCCGCCCCTTCCAGAGAGGCTGTCCTTCGCACACTGCTCTCCAGGCTTGTGCTTTGGGGTCAGGCCCTGCATGAACACAGCCTAGCTGCCACGCCCACTTACCCGACCTTACAGGCTTCGCTATGCTCTTCCTCCTGATCACCTGCCCTTAACAGCTCTCTGCAGACCCCAGCTTTCTCACAGCTCCATGCTTTTGCTAATGCTGTTCTCCTGCCGCCTGGAATGCCTCCCTCTTATCTGTCCTTCTTGCCAGAGATCCCTGGAGTTGCTGTGCTCCCAGGATAAGGTGACAGTGCTCCTCCTTGCCTCTCACAGAAATGTTTACGATTACAATTGTGCCCAGGTCATCCCTGTGCTCCTCCTGTCTTATCAAGACGAAAACAAACGCGGGGAAGATACAGAGAACCTCTCAGACTGGGCATCAGAAGGCCTTCAAAGCTTCAGGAAACCTCTCATGGAATGAGTTTGACCACCCTCTCTGCCCACTTCATGACAGAGCCTTGAAGCAGAAACTTCCACAAGCCAGGAACCTTGTGCCTGGCCCCACAAAAAGAAAACACTCAAAATAAGTGGGAGCCTGATTTTGAGTAAAGGAATCCCCCAACCTTCCTCTGACCCAGCCTTCACTGAGTATCCTTTTGTGGGAAATAGTTTGTCTTCCTGCACCTTTAGTGGGGTATGTAAAAAGCCTGGAAGAAGTCCCTAGCCCAGTGTCTACCTCTCAAACAAGTCCCGGTTTCATCGAATCCAGTGAACCAACCAGGAGGTTGCAAATGGCTTAGGAAGGGACCAAAGGGATTGGTTAGAGCATTAGGCACCACCCCTGGAGGCGTGACTCCCCCATACCTAATTTGCATTAGCTAAAGAGAGAGAGAGAGAGAGAGAGAGAGAGAGAGAGAGAGAGAGAGAGAGAGAGAGAGAGAGAGCACGAGCCAGCTCTCCAGCTCTGTCTCAGACACCCATAGCTCCCCACGTGTGAGAAGCTGGTGGCTAAGCACAGACACCACTGTGGCCCCAGGAGAGACACTAGGTTTCCCAGTTCATACCAGACTGGAAAGGAGGCCATCAAGCCTAGCTAGGGGCGACTTTTCCCCGTTCAGCTTCGTTCTTTACACATGAGATTGGGTGTTCTAAGTTCTGAATATTCTTTAGTCCAGACCCCAGCCTCCAACGTCCTTGTTTTCTATTTCGGTCTCGGCAGCTGCTTCAGTACCATTCACATCCACAGCAGCTGTGGCTATCCTCCTCTCTGGTCATCCTGCAGCGCGGCAGGGAGCTCACCGCTGCCCTCACAGGCGGCCCAGCTTCTGTCACTCCATCGGTTTGGAGCTCACGGTATGTTCAAAGGTTCCCTTTCCAATAGCAACATGATTTGGACCTAATGTAAAAGGTCATCATGGCTACCACCACTCAGACAGACAGGAATGTCCTCGAGGGTGCTACGCTTCCAGGGCACCGAATGCATTCCTGACATATCCCCACTGACAACTGTTGTGTTGATGTCTTGAGACATAGTATCTATCAATGATCGTGAACAATTATCTGGAACATGGAGCCGGTTAACTTGGGTTGGTCAGGGGACAACTGGGATTACTGGTTTCCTAAGACATTACCAAGAAGCTGGCTAGAAGAAAGGAGCCACTGGCCTCTGACTTCAGCAAGCCCATTCATTGTAGGAAAGCCTGAAGAACATGCCCTCATGCCTATACACCCTGGCCATGGTCCAGGACTTCCTTGGGAGACCCATTCTGAGAAACTTAACTTGATGCAGATGTCATTGATGAGGAGATTTAAGACCAGGGCTCTCCCAGTAGTGATGGTCTCAGTGTCTTGAACAACCTTTTCTGGAATGAGACAATTGTCTAGGTGGTGTATCCTGACTCTGCTGAGGACTCTGCCCTTACATGGAATGTGTCTTGGGGGAACACACACACACACACACACACACACACACACACACACAAGCTTGGTGTACACACGAACTATATGTATGGCAAGCACAGAATCATGAGAACTTTAGATGTGTCTGCTTTCCTGTGTAAGTTATCTTACTTGCAAAAACATTTATAATTTGCTTACCGCCATATTAAAATCTAGATAAGAACCTCGTTTACAGAGCCCCCTCGTTCCTTTCTTATCTGCTTTTGAGACATCTTGTAATAAGACTTTTCCCCCTGGTCTGCGGTGCTTTTTCAATTTTTCAATCAATGTAGCTGACACCAGATAATTTCAACACAAGGGATATATAACACTGGCCCCATATGAGCAGTGACCTAATTTAGTGAGTCTTGAGTTGTTTATCTGCAACATCTTGCCTGTGAATATTTGAAACCATTGTAATCTCCTGGGGGTGGGGGGAGGAAAACAGAAGGCCCATGGGTCTCCATGGTCTTAGAAGATGAAGCGAATGGGGCCATGTAATGCACTTACTAAACAAACAGGAGCATTAGCTAATTGGGATTTTACTATGTGGGATCCATGACTCCTGCTCCCTTCCCCCTTTATCTATCCTGTGTCCTTACTCAACATTCTGGAATCTTCCAATCTTCCATGGTTCTGGGAAAGTAGGAGAGCGGGGACAGCACTGGCCGAAGTCTTGCTGCTTCCCGTAGCGGTTATGTGAGTCAGGATAAATGAGAGCAAACACGAGTTACCACAAACAGAAGAAGCACCTTGTCCAGGGACACACCAGCCGTTCTACAAGTCCGAGGCACCTTTTCGGGCTGCTAATAAGAGACTAATGTCTTCAGCATGACCTGTGCCCCATTTGAAGGTATTTTCTTGGCAACTATTAAAAATATATAGAGTGGGGCTTGGAGTGTAGTTCAACCTGTAGAGTGCCTGATAGCACCAAACTCTGCGTTCTGTTCCCAGCACTGCCTAAAGCTGGGCATGGCAGAGCACCTGCAATCCCCGTGCTCAGGAGGTCAGGACAGGAGGATCAGAACTTCAAGGTCCCCCTCAGCAAACACAGTGGGCTAGAGTCCAACCTGGGATACTTGAGAACCCGTTTCAAGCAAACAATAATAAATAGACAGATATACAAACATACAGAGAGAGAGAAAGAGAAAGAGAGAGAGAGAGAAAGAGAGAGAGAGAGAGAGAGAGAGAGAGAGAGAGAGAGAGAGAGAGAGAACAGACAGACAGGCAGACAACAGACTAGGATGCTGCTACTAATTTTTTACTAGTTAAAAGAGAAAATCCTAAGAATGATTATTTTGCAAGGAGTGTATTCCCCAAAAGAAACCATATCAGTTCATTTACATAAATCCTGACACTGGTACTTTCTTTATAATTTGGTACTTTATAATTTTTATCTTAGTTAGACAGAATTCAGCCAAAATCAGAAGAGTGAATGGACATAAAAAATAATGAACAACAGTTCCTTTTATGATGAAAAATAATTTTATTCAAAATTATCTCTGAGATACTTTTAGTTTATTGGCATAGTGAACTTGACTTCACACTTTCCCAAATGTTTTCATATTAGTTATACAATACCCAAAGTAAATATGTATTATATGTACTCCAAGTCTATTCATGTAACATTTTCATGGTGTACTTTAATAGAATATATTATGGACAATAAGCATGGAGCAGGTTTTTTCATTTCTTATTACCAAATGACTAAATAAAATTTTACTTTTTACAACTTCACTTTCAGACACCTGGTATCTAAAATATTATAGAGAGTACTTTGAAATCTTTAATATTAAAGTTTACTTGGATTGGCAAGATGACTCAAAATCTAAAAGGCAGTTGGTGCTAAGCCAGATGGCCTGAGTTAGATCCCTGGGACCCACAGGTTGAAGCTTGTCCTCTGACCTCCATGCACACCAGGACCTGCACACTCCCAGTGCATGAATAAATGCAAATGAATAAATGTAAAAGACGTTTATAAGAGTCTTCCCTCATGGCCTCCTTGACCCAAGTCTCATTTCATATAGTTCTAAAGTTTTGTGTTAGCCCAAAAAATAATTTCTAGAATGAACTCATTCTTGGTCGGTTACAGACCCTGTTCACAGAAGACAAATTTCCTTTCAGAATTTTGTTTTAGTTTGAGTGGTGGCAGTTACACTCATTTGTAAGGCAAAATTAAAGCCAGAAAGTGTCAAATGCTGACTAAAAGTTTGAAAACAGCAGAGAGAGGTTTCTTTATAATGCTGTGGACTCACACAGGGACTCCTGGAGTCAACATTCCTCCATCACCCAACAGTAGTAGCCAGAGTCTTCAAAAGAGGCAGCAAGGTTAATGAGTACAATGTAATTAAACAGAATTAAAGCTAAAATAGAAAGAATACAATTCCAGCAATAAATATAAATGTGTACTTCTTCATTCTGCTGCTACAAGCAAGAAAGCTTTGATTGTTACAAGAGTAACTTTGAGAGTATCTGGGAGGGGCTCCGGCTGCCTCTAGTGATTGCAGGCTTCACCCTTTCCTCTACATCTGCTCCTTCCCTTTACATCTCCTAGAGGATCACGGAAAGCCCACAGTCAGCCGCCGAAAGGCACAGAGCTAGTGAAGAGGAGCTACCAAGGCCACAGTGACTTCCAAGAGCAGCCGGCAGTGAGGCTCACTTGAATACTGTGTTTTATTTAATCCAACACAGCCCAAGCACCGTCATGTCTGTAGCCAACCTCTCAGTAATCAACGATCTCTTTCTCATTCAGCAGCTTTAAAATCTAGCGTGTATGGCATTCTGAATTGTGGGTGCTCAGGGGCCATATGTGGTGGCCAGGTACCCTCCTGGATAACATGAAATACACATGCACCCTGAGAGAAACCCAGGAATAAATACAGATGGAAAGGGCAAATCAGGAAGTACAGAAAACAAGTTGACAAGCCCACCCACAAGTTGTCTAACCCAGGACAAAACCAGATCCTGACAGGACAGAAGGAAAGGTTTGGGACTTTCTGGCCCTTGGACTCACCACTGTCCTGTGTGCCTAATCCAGAGTTCTTCAAGTCCTGCCTGGAAGTCAGGCCCATGGGCCGGATGGTCCATCCAGTGTTCAACCGGAACACAGCTCTGGAACTAAGGAATGCCCTGTGTTTGAGTGGGAATCTGTTACTTGGGAATGACTTGCTACGCATAAAGGCTGATGTCTGACGCCTGTGTGTGCGAGTGTGCATGAACATGTGAGGATGAATGCCCACTGTGTGTGGGAAGGGGAGAGAGGCCAGGGCAAGCCCACGGCCATTCCCCAGAAATGGGGAATGGTCCTTTTGCAGAAAAGAGGCCGTGTTTTGTCACATGACATCTCTGGCTACCTGTTCTATTAGCTCTCCTACCCAGGACCTCTGCACTTCCTCAGTAGATACCCTGAGCATCTCCAGGGAGTCTGCTCCATACTGAGAGCCCAGCTTGTCCATGCAATTTACATCCTGATGGCCTCCCCACTGCGGTAATGTCCAAATGGCCGCCCTATAGACTCCCTGGTTTGGGGCAGCCTGGAATGCTCAGAGAATCAAACTCAAATATACAAGCCTCATGGGTTTCAGGATCTCTTCTCCATGAATTTTCTACCTTTTTTTCTTGTGTTTACAAAACAATATTTTGTTGAACTTCACATCAGTCAGAGCCCTCCCTGTCCAGGCTACATGAATTGAGAGGTATAGGAGGACATGTTCTGCAACCTTCCTGTCTTGAGTATGATCCTGCTAGAAGTAGCTTGGTGGTTTTCTTGGTGTTTCCTGGGAACATGTTCTACCAAGGGAGAAGGCAGACAGGACAGGAGCAGAGTCCTGTGAAAAGACAGGGGACCTATGAACAGAGCAGGAGCCCTCAGGCCCGTGATATTACATCTAGTAAGCTGACACAGGTGGATTGCACTGAGTTTTAGGCCAGCTTGAGTTATAGAATGAGACCCGAAACAAAGCAAAATGCAATACACTCGAGGTCCCTGGGACCAAACATATTGAAGGAGAGGAGGAAGCTGTCTTACCCGCAGCCCCGAGCCTCTCCCAAGTCCTTGGAGGTCCTCTCTACTAGGCTCTGTGCCTGAAGACCAGAGGGATGTACTCTTAGGTTTGGCAGAAGGCACACTACAGGCCACCCACTGCTGATCTCCACTCTCATTTCTTACACCAGGAACGACCATTCCCTGGTCAAAGAACATCCTTTCCAGTTTAGGTTGCAGAGAAGGGAGTTGGGGAGGCAGGGAGGGAGGATGAACTCTATTATATGAACTTCTGTGAAGGGAGCTGAGATGGTCTGAGAGTGGCTTCTCTAGGAAGTGGCACTTGGAGTTCAAGCTAGGGAAAATAACCTTGGCATCTGTGGTGGCCTCTTGCTCTGTCTCTTCATCCCATCTCCTTCCGATGCACTTGAACTTGCAAGCAGCAGCAAGAGATAACAAAAAAAAAAAAAAAAAAAACCCTTGACATCTCAGTCCTTTGAGCCAGATGCCCCACTTCAGAAGCCAAGGCCGGCTTGTAAAGTTTGCAAATCCTCTAGTAAGAAACTACAAACTCTCCCCTGCCCATGTCCTCCTCTGGTCCTCAACAACAGAAGCAGTTCTGGGCTTTGAAATATGGCCCAGACAGAAACACTCAAGACAAGGCTACTCATGAATTCGGGTCGTATAATTTCCAGAGCCTGTGTCTTGCGATGATGACATTACTCTGGCAGCCAAGGGTCCAGGGTTGCAAGTCTGAACAGCTGCTCCCAGCTTTGAAAGGCCCCGGACAATGGGTGCACTGTTCCCAGGACTGGCCTCCAGCATTTGCATAGACTGTTCTGCCTGGTTGACCAGGGGCTGTCCGGCTCAGCATTGTCCACGGATCAGAGGTGACAGGATTCAGGTGAGAGCTGAAAATGGAAGGCATCCAGAGGGCATGAGGACGACTGTCCTGGGAACCTTAGCTCCAGTTGCTTTGCAGGGATTCACATGTTTGCTTTTAAAGGTTTTCTCCAAGCTGCTGGAGGGGCCTTTGAAGAGGAACTTGCAGAGGCTGTTGGGGGGAGCATCCTGGGGTACCCTCTCATCGAACAATCAACTAATGTGATGGACCAATGGGTGTTCACTCTTGGATGTTTAATACACTGCCAACATGGAGGCAAACAGTTTCCATCTGTACGGCCTAAAGCTGTCACAAGCTGATGTCTGGCTTTCACACCTCCAGAGACATCGCTGCCCAGGCGCAGCAACCACCAGCACCAAGTGGTAGTTTTCCCTCCAAGCTGCTGTTTTGACCTCAGCAGAGAAAGTTTTTGTAGACAAGTATTCTCCCTAGAGCTTTGGCAGCACACAGCCACCATCATTAACTCGAATTGGTAGGACAAGAGGCTGGACAACTACGACTTATTTCCACCCCCACAGTTCCTAAGTAAATATTGCCTAACCCTTGGAGGACCAGGATCCAGAAGCAGCAAATTCCAGGGGAGGGGCCTAAGGCGCAGCGGTGAGGGGTAGGGGTGAGGCTGGGAGATCAAGATGGGAGGGAACATTTTTCTGCATGTGAATAGGCCACGGTCAGGTTAAAAGCGCTCTGTATGGGCAGTTCTGTACCTTTACTGAGGGCTAACCAACCTCTCTCACGCCGGGGTCCCCACAGGCCTGTCTCCTTCCCCTCTTCCACATCTTCTGTGCGCCTGCACGCCCGTGGACCCCGAACCCGAGCCCAGACAGGAGCTAGCATCTGTGCAGCATCCGCTGCAGGGAGCTGGCCAGCTGCTGGCCTCCCGCAAGAACCTGGGGGATGCTTCCGTGTTCCCACCCGTGTTCACTGCGGATTGCAGCACCGCACATCTTGGGAATATAGCGATTAATCCAGCCGCAGGTTTCCAGATAAGTGACTGTGATGGAGACTGTTGGCGAGAAAATAGACAATTATCCGCTGTTAGCTTTACATAAAGATCGCATTAACTCAAATTAGTTATCAGACAAAAGAGCGTCGGCAAGCGCGCCCTGCCCGCCCGCGCCCTGCACGCGGGCACCTCGGGGTGCAGCCGGGCAAAGTGTGGGGCTGGGCTGAGGCTTCGAGACTTGGGGCGGGGAGTGGGAGGACGTGGCGGGAGGGCTCTAGGTTGGTGTACTGTGCTGGCCTGGATGGGGCGAGGGAGGGACATAGGGGCGGCCGGATCAGACGGCCCATGAACTACAGCAGTCCCACCTCAGTCTGTCCCACGCTCGTCCCTTCTGCAAGCTCTACCCTGGGAACCAGCCTGTCCCCGCGGCCTGTAATCCTTACGTCTCTGGCTGTTCCGTCGTTAATTCCCCTAGGCGGCTCTCCAGGCTCGCCACTGCCCCGCTGGGTGCACTGGACCACCTGGTGATCTGATCCTGCGGGGCTACCGGCCACTATTCCCCGCTCCTGCACCCCCACCCCACCCACCGCACTCTGTGAAGGTCGCTCTCCGTAGGACTCATAGAGAAGAAAGATGAAGACAAGCTGAGGGGGACCGGGCCGGAGCAGGGGTGGGGTGGTGCTGAGAGTGGACTGCGGCAGGACCATGCTAGTGAGGCCTCAATTACCGAAGTTACGCACTGTCCACTCACTGAGCATCTTCCCTACCCTCGTTCTCCTGTATCCCGGTTAACGTGGACACCGGCTTTCACCAGCAGGATGGATTTCGCGGACCGCTGTCGGTGGGAACAAACGCAGCGCCCAACATCCCGACGGGATGCAATGCCCAGCAGGGTCCCCACTGCTGCAGGCGCGCACTGGCGGTGGCGCTTGCGCCCGGCCGGCCTTCCCGGCCCCAGGGTCCCCGGCCCCGCTGAATAGGGCGGATAATGACCCCCGGTTCCCAAGGCAGGCTCTCTGCTGCCTGGTGAGCCTTGGATTTGTGTGGTCCAAGCCTTTCCCAGCTTGTCCCATTCTGTCACCGGGATAAGGGGCTCCCTCGGCTCGTTTGCACCTGCGTCGCTTTTGGCTCCTTCAGGAATGCGCTGAAGCTTGTAATCAGCTTTGTGAAGCCATTGAGTGCACGGCTGAGTGAAACTTCCAAAGCTCGAGGAAAACTGGCCGGTTGAATAGAAGCCAGCATGGGGCTGCTCTCCAAGCCTCCGCGCTGCCAAATTCCAGCAGAGCGCCTCACAATCGCCTTCCCCACACTGAGAAAAGTGAGAAAAGAAAAGGGAAAATACCAGTCACCGGGGTTAGCTGTTTGTTCCCGGATTAATGGCAAGCGGCTCCCTCCTACTCCACCCCCTCCACAAAGCTCACCAGTTCAGGAAATATGACAGGGAGGGGAGGGCAGTTATTAATAGCTCCCCAACTGATGTCACCCCCCAGGCCGGGGTCTTCTGGGGCTCTGAAGGGGTCCTCCATTCCCAGTTGTTGAGCCGAGCTCCAGCATCCACGAGTGCCTTAGGCCTAGCAGTTGATGCACGCCTGTGCTTGAGTAGAGCTGTGGATGAAGCCATATAGAATCCTTAACCTTCAGGAAGGAACCACTAAGCACCCGGCTCCTTCCCTGCGGTCAGCAGGCGCCCTGCCATCCTGGCCCCTTAGCAACAGGTTCCCGGGCCTCTCTTTAGAAGAGCACTCTCCCTTCCAAGACTCCTTAATGCTGTTCTTGGTGACTCCAGGAACGGAGTCACCGCCTGCAGGGTGGCAGCCACTACAGGTGTTTCTCCCTCTGCCTCAGACATCTGTGCTGTGATTTCTAAGAGGCAACTCCTTCAGACAAGTATTTCCATGTGCCTCAGAGACCCTGGCTGATTCTCTCCCACTCAAGGTTAGCGAAAGCTCCCTTCCGGAAAACAAAATCTTTGCCAGCCAACAAAAGACCAGACAGCCTGCAAAAGGCAAAACCACCCTTCTCGAGGTCCGGGCGTACCTGAATTCTGGGTGACTGCTCGTCTAGCAAGGGCTTTCCTCCTTGTGCAGCCACACCACGTTCTAGAAACAGTGCATGCAGTGTCCGTGGGGAAAGAGGCACTGTCGAGTGTTTGCTTTGTGGATAATGATCTGGACTCAAGTGTCAGAAAGGAAACCTAGAACCCTTTCTCTGGATTGCTCATGAGACCCTTTACTCAGCAAATCCCCATAGGAATCGATCGCCTAGAGAAAAGAAAGCAGAGGCCGTATTGTGATCTACACTTGCCTCACAATGGCTCTGGATTTTCTCAGCTAATGAATTCCTTCCACCCTGAACGGGAAGTCTTTTCTGGGAGCACAGATATGCGGTTCATGTTTGATCTGGATGTCCATGTATGCCCTCTAGCAAACAGAAACTCAGTCCTGTGGGGTTCTTGCTTCTGTGGGGGGGCCTCATGATGTCTGACTGTGACTCTGTGCTATAAATAGTCCCCTGGTAGATCGAAAGGCTTAATGGGCCTCTTTAAATACCTAACTTATTATAAAGCCCTGGGGAGAATAACATTAACAGGCAGGGAGGAACAAGAATCACGCTCCTCCTGTAGCAGCCCTATTACAGTGTTCTTGGTTGCACTCCTTACAGTGCAGAGTGGGCAGGAATTTTCCTATTTATACACCTTAATGCGCAGAGGGGGCTAGAGCACATGAAAGGGTGTGAAAGAGACAGCCTGTCTGAGCAAGGAGGAAACTGAATTTAAAGAGGTGGAGGGAGTGTCCTAGAATTGCTCAGGGGGATTCTGGCTACTGTCAGGTCAACAGGAAGGAGTTGCAGCTGATTCACTGTTCTGCATTTAAACGTGCGTGCGTCTCAGTCTGTGGGACTAGTGAGGGAGCCCTCCCTTTCAGACAGATCAGGAAGGGCACGATCCCCAAGAAGGAAATGTGGGACTCAAAGCAAAGTGACCTGACTGAGAACCCAGACTGTACGTGCTCACTCAGAGACTCTGAGCCGCCTTGAACATCCCAACGCGCGCACACCACCCACGCCGACATTCAAAGTTTACTTTTTTATTGTAAAGTTCGGCTCCGTGTCTCCGGCAGCCCCACTCATTCCAGCCACTCGGTGACAAGTCGGGAGGGTCTGCGGCAATTCAGAAATTAGTGAAATTTTATTCCTGGTGGGGGCACTGGATTAAGAGGCTGGGAGAGTGTGGAGCTAGTCAACCTGTAATTGCATGATAAGGCTCTCACGAGGAATTTATTGGCCAAGTTGCTATTTCTATTCCTTCCTAATCTCGTTTAGCACATTCGTTCTGTGCAATCTGTCTTCATAATCTCCTGTAGCAGAATGGCAGCCAATGGAAGCTCGCGTGTTTGGAGAGTACAGGAAATATGCAGAAGCGCGATAAACTGATGCTAATTACCCATATTTAGGACACCAAGTGCAGAAGATCAAGGTTTACAAATAACAAGTCAGAGCCAATGATGATGGCTTCCTTGTGTGGAATGTATCGGAGGGGACCAGATAAGGGTTTCACGGGCAGCAGGGATTTATTGGTCAAAGGCTGTACCTTCCACTTCCCCACTTTTATAGCCATAAATTATTTCGGCTAAATTCGCCAGAACATCACTCTTTCATTTGGCCATGTGCCTTGACTTGCTCTTTCTTTGTGCCCATTCAATGCAAATCCTTGTAGTTTAACATCAGCTGATAAGAAACAAATAATTGAAGTAATAGGTAATTCCCTTCACACCGTGCATATAGGAGGGTCCCCGGGAAAAATGAGACGAGGCAAGGAGCGGGAGCTGAAAGCAAAGCAGCCTCACCTTCAGCCCTCAGACCACATGGCTCTTACCATGAGCTCACAGCAATGGCTCCTGCGTGTGGCATGGCCTGCTTGAGGAGAATCATGGCACCAACAGGGCTGATGCTCCTGTCTGGAATCCTGATCAGATGATGATGAGGCTGATGATGACGATGACGACGATGTCGACCATCAGATAACATCCAAGCATGGTGTTTTACTCCTCTCACCACCTCAGCATGACTTAGTTTGACATCAGCCCTGTTCCCTCTACAACTCCTGGCTCTGAGAACAGACACGGAGGAGTTAGCCTGGTGGCAGGGGAAGGATGACGGGTGGAGTCCTTGGCCTTAACGTAGTTGCTTCCTCTGGCCTTGAGAGGACCTTGCACAGCAACGCCTGCTGCAAACCTGCCCGACTGTTTTAACATTTGCGCATTAACTAAATGCAGCCCAAGGGCTTGCTTCATTCTCTGAGAAACTTCTAGGGTTTGTCTGTAGCCTTGTCAGTTGATAGTGGGGATGGCAAAGGGACATCTCTGTTAGATACATGTGGCAAAATGCTCTTGAGATAAAAGGAGTTCGGTGTGGGGGGATAATTTACAACTCCTAAGTAAAAGGGGATTAGGAAGAATAGTTGGTCTTGCCACAAATTATTTTTATTCTCAACCATAGGGACCCCAAATCCTGTCACTCTCACCTCCATGGGCACGTTTCCTTGGTATGCCAGCAAGCCTGGGGTGCATTTTTATTCCATGTACCACCGTGGAGGGGGGGTGGGAAGGAATGCCAGTGATTGGCTGCTGAATCCGAGGGCGCATCAGATTCCAAAGAGGATAAAAACATTCCATGAGTGCATCTTAGAACCCAAAGCAATTGGGGCGAGAGGTTTAATTAACAGGATAATGAGTCTGTAATGTTTTGCCAAAAACATTTTTTAAAACATGTTCATTGTTCTGTGAGAGTAAGTTGTTATGAATTAACAAGTATGCTAACAACAGTGTATAGTTAATACAATATACATGCTGTTGTTGCACATGCATTCTAAAATTATTCATTTAGCTGGGCATGGTGGCAAGAGCCTTTAATCTCAGAATTTGGGAAGCAGAGGCAGGAAGATCTCTGTAAGTATGAGAACAGCTTGGTCTATATAGTAAGTTCCAGGGCAGCCAGGACTGTAGATAGAAACCCTGTTTCAAATAACCACACACTACTACTATTAAGTATGACTACTGATTAATAATAATAACAATAATAATAATAAATTTACTTATTGAGGAAAACAAATATTCTCGAATTAGGGATAGTCAGAGTTGTGGGGGAAGTTCAGGTTTCCCGGGAATCACATGGATTACAGAAAGAACCCATTGCTCATGTCACTTGGCAAGTTCACATTCTCAGAAGCCCATTTATCACTCCCATGTGAACATTCCTACGTCAGCATGGAGTGAGTTACTGGGCTATGGCTACCTTTTGAGTCGACCTAGATCTGCGAGCCAATGAGGTGATGTGATCACATGATCCCCGTCTGCCTTTTTCTGTCGGTTACAGGAAGTTAGTTCACAGGTCTGACAAGTGCCCAGCTTCTCCTACATGTGTCTTGTATGCATTCCCGAGACATCCTCACATCTCCCCGAGACCGCTCGTCTGTGAAAGTTAGCAACCCTTGTTTTCAAAACACATTAAGTTCAGAGGACATTAACCAACCAAGCTGTACCAGTGGAAGTTGATTTAAAAAGTCCTTTTAAATGAAAGATTTCTTTTTAAATTGATATGTGTCCTTGAAGACAGACACAGGGATCAGCTTTGACCTCACAGAGTATCCCTGGGTAGACACGAAAAACCATCAAGAGAGAAAAGTTATTAGATTATTATCATTAATAGTAGTATGTATGTGTGTGTATGTATGTATGTATGTATGTCCCCTTCAAGTATGTATGTATGTATGCCTCTGCAGGTATGATAATGTGTGGGTGGGTGTGAGCATGTGTGTGCCCTTGCAGGTGTATGAAGGTGTGTTTGTTCACACAGGCATGGGCAGGTATGCTTATCTGTGCAGATGCGGGCATGTATGTGCATATGTGTGTCTCTTAAGGTGCATATAGGCATGTGTGTATCCCTACAGGTATGTTTGTGTATGCAGGTATGAGCAGGTGTGGGCTCATGTGTGTGTTCCTGAAGGTGTGTGTAGGTGTGCTCCTGTGCAGGTATATGTGTACAGTTGTCCGTGCAGGTCTGTGTCCCGACAGGTATGACAGGAATGTGGAAAGGTGTGTGTGCCATGTTCATGGGTGGGTTTGCACGCTAGCGACCCGCAGCAGAGAGCAGCCTGTCTTCCTACCTGAGTGAAGCCCAGGAGAAGGGGTACCAGAGGGATGGTCTAGGTCAGTGACTTTCGAGGAACGCGCTGCTCTCCCTACGTCCCTGAATGAGATCTCAGTGCTTACCGGCCGGGAAGGGGGTGAGGAGGGCACCTGTGCCGTTCCTCCGCCGCTGACTCTGCCCATTCGGAAGCCCACGTTTGCCCAGCACAGGATTTTCCCTCATCAGCCTGGCTTTCAGGAGCCCTGTTTCCTCCTCCTGCCAGATCTTCTTCACTCATGCCGAGGAGACTTCGCTTGCTCATCTCGAATCACAGCCTCGTGCCTGCTGACAGCGGATGCTCGGATGCTCGGATGCTGGGGTTTCTGAAATAGACGGAACGCGGTGATTGGCTGAGAGCTGGCTAGGGATGACTGCAGGTAACGCACATGCGCTTCAAGTGCGGAAATACACTTTCAGCTCCAATGACTCCAAACAGCTTCCAAGGAAAACAAACAAACAAACAGAACAGGTGGGACTTCCCTGACGTTAGTCACCACGAGATCACTCTCTCCGTGTCACTTCCAGCCACGCCTCTTCTTTTTTTTTTTTAAATGTTTGAAGAAGTAGAAAGGTTCTCACACCTTAGCCTGTGCGGCAGTTGGCCCTTGACTCATTCCGCAGCCCCAGGGGCTGACGGGTCACCACAGGCCTCCTCTACAGACCCAGGCAGCTTATTCTGGTGTCTACACTTTAGAGGTGAGCCGATCATTATCTGTGCATTGATGTGTTAAATGAGCCCGTTGCTTTAGAGGTTGGAAATGACAAGATTTTTACTATTAGAGCAATTTCTGCCTATTTCCCGTTTGATATGTCAGACCCTCATGGAAAAGTCCAGATTTGTCTACTTGACACATATTAATACTTCCCCCCTCTCCAAATTCCAGCTTAACTACTGTTTGCCTAGACGTCAGTCTACACCTGTGGGGTTTACCTCTCGAGGCCTCTGAGAGGTTCCCAGACTCAGCTCCAGACAGCACTGGTGTTTCGGCAGCTAAAGTGGGTGATTACTGGCATATTTACTATAATTGATAAAAATCACAGGGAATGGCACTTTTATTACTCACTGACACCAAACCAACACCTGCAATAGATGGTTATGCCTACAGATCTATTAAAAAATATTCTTAAAAAAAAATCAGAACTTCTCACTAGTCCTTGATTCTGTGGAATTATCTGGCCTCATTTTAATGTAGGGTGACTCTCTGACCTCAGGGGATTGCCTCGACTTTGGACCTGCTATGTGGAGGCTTGAATGAGCATCCAGGAAACATCCTTAGAGACTGGAGACACAGGGATGTACTAGACAAGATCTGAGAGGCAGCGTGGGCAGAGTTCTGGATTTGAGCTGAGGTGTTTCCTGATATCCAATGTGCCTGCTGTTGGGGTTCAGGCCAGTGTCTATAGATCCCATCTGTCATGGACCACTGAACCAGGCAGCCCAAGCAGAGAGAACACAGTCTCTGAGGAAAGGAAACACATTTTCTTCTCCACGACGTCCATCTCCTCCTCCTCCTCCTCCTCAGAGGACCATGCTTACCGGCCCACAGACTCGGGTGAGCTGGAACTATCTGCACAGGTTAGAGCAGAGAAAGAACTTGCTATCAGTCGTGATGTGGGTCACAAAGAAAGATGTTGTTGTTGAAAACAGACTGGACGCAGGGGTTTTGGAGGCACAGTAAGAATGGAGGAATCTCACACGCTGGGAATCCTGTCACAAGAGGCCTAGAATGCCACCCTGTATGCTCAGTACTGTTGTCCAGCTTGTTAGTCACAGGACCTGGAGGCGACTGAGAGGGAGAGAGAGAAGGGGAGAAGGCTAAAGCACACTCTTTGGGGTTTGGGCTTCCACAGCTGAGAGGGAAACTACAACAGAGACAAGGCAAGACGAGGGCCACTTGAAAATAACTGAAGATTTGGATGAGAAAGAGTTAGCTGCTATGCAAATATGTAGGCAGCCCAGTGGGAAAGGCTTCCAGTAATGTCCTAATGTATGCTGTAGCAGAATTAGGAGTTCATGTCAGGTAGGTCGAAGCCCTGTAAAGTAAGGAGGAAGCAGGGTGGTCTCCGCGGCAAACACTAGTACCCTGGCCAGGACTGGGTACTGGTGTGGACGTGATGTAGACTTTAGGGCCTGAGACGTTAGCAGGGGTGGAGACTGGTGAGGGCTGAATGATGGAGGTCTGGGGGAATGGGCGGGGCAGTTTGGGCTCCGGTGTTTAGTGGGGTCAGAGTTCACCAGGTATCTGCCATGGCCTTCAGAGACTCCTTGCTCTTCGCCTCATCCTCAAGGGCAGCTCTTGCTCACCCTGTGAGCCATATACTGGATTTCAGCCTTGGCCCTGGACCTGGGCGCTTCACAATTTAACTTCCTTCCATGGTCTTAGGACCACTGTGAGACCAGGCAGATGGGGATTCAGGGGAAGATGGAAAGACCACCTCTACCTCAGACAGTAAGAAGGAGGAGGGTGGAGAAGTGACCCATGCTAACACATCCCGGACACCAGACTCTTTCAGCCTGCGGTTTATTCTCAGAGTAAAGGTGAGGTGGAAATTTTCAATGTCAGTGCTACCAAAAAGAAGCTAAGGTTCTGAAAACATAGCTAATGCACAAACAAGCTAACACAGCATCCTAAATATATATCCTGCGCATGCACTTGCTCAGTGAGGCTACCCTCTGCACAGAGGCCCAGCCCAGGAGTTTGTTCTGCACCAGGAAAAGATGAGGTCAACCTTGAAGGATCAAGCTTAAGTCTGGGGGAGGGCCCAGCTGGCAAAGTTCTTGCCATGTAAGTATAAAAACCTAAGCCGCTCAGTAAAAGCCAGGCCCATGGCCTCTGTCTATAATCTTCGTGCTGAGGAAGAAGAGAGGTGGATTCCTGGGCCTCACAGGCAAGCCAGTGCCCCTGAGCTGAGGGAGCCTATTTCAAAACTAAAGTGGAGAGCAATCGACGAAGGCACAGGACATTGACCTCTGGCTTCCATGTGCACATGTATGCATAAGCACACAAACACATGCACACACTCACACACACATTCACTCACACACTCATGCACTCTTACATACACGCTCACTCATACACACACTCACACACACTCTCACACATACACACTCACACTCACTCACACACACTCACACACTCATACACACTCACACATACACACACTCTGACATATACACACACTCACTCACATGACTCACACTCACATATTCACACACTCACATACTCACACACACTCACACACTCTCACACTCACATACTCACACACACTCACATTCACACAACTCACACTCACACACTCTCACACTCTCACACACAACTCACACATACAGTCACTCAGATACTCACACACTCTCACCATACATACACTGACACAACTCACACTCACACAACTCACACACACACACACTCTCACACACACATGCTTTCACACATACACTCATACAATTCATACTCATACACTCACACAACTCACACACACACACATACTCACATACTCTCACACATACACAACACATACACACACACACACACAAACACACGATTAAGCTAATTCCTTAAAAACTTGAAACATTCTCTAATGTGATGTCCATCATGTCCAGTATACAATTTAAAAATTATTAGATATGTCAAGAAATAAGGAAATACGACTGTGAGAGAAATCAGTCAAAGGTATCAGAGTTGATAGATCAGAGGAGGGAAGCTAAGTCCACCACTATAAAGAGGGCAAGCACTTGATGGGGAAAGCAAGAGAGACAGAGAGACTACAAAACCCCACGGGATTTCAGACCTGAGTGATCCCAGTCGAATACAAGCATCTGCAAACACTCTGTCTCCAGTGGTTTTGTCTGTACATATGTAAGGCAGACATGCTGCATGGATCCCAGCCCTTTCCTGCAAGGCAGCCTGCAACTTCCCGAGTGGGTTCTGGGGTGGCTAATGTCGACTTGACAGCTTCTGGAGTCAACTAAAACAAAAGCTACTGGGCACCCCTGAAAGGAATTTTTGTTTGTTTTGTTTTGTTTTTTTGAGACAGGATCTCTCTGTAGCCCTGGCTGGCCTGGAAGTCACTATGCAGACCAGACTGGCCTCGAACTCAGAGATCCGCTTGCCTCTGCCTTCCAAGTACTCTTCTTATTCAGATTATTTCAAACAGGAAGACCCAGCACGAGTGTGACAGGCTCCTTCTGGTCGCAGACAGGAAGTAAAAGGACTGGAAGGGCACAGGCTGCTCGGTTTGTTGCTCTTTGCCGTTGTGTCTGACCTGAATTCGGCTCTCAGCATCCGCTGGGTAGCTCATTAACGCCTCTAACTCCAGCTCCCGGGGAAGGATCCAACGTTTATGGGCACCTACACTCTTGCAAAACCCACACACATATATACACATGGTTAAAAATAAAATATATCTTAAAATGAAATAAAAACAAAAACAGGAAAGTTTGGGGGTTTTGTCTGCTGGCCCTCACACTTAGCAGCAAATTCATCTTTCCTGCTGCTTGACACTCCTTCTCTGAGACGAGGCTGGAGAGCATCAGCTCTGCAGGAGCCCCCTAGGCCTTCTGCACCAGATTGGGAGCGCTGAGACATCCAGTCTCATGGACTGAACAACTGCCTTCGCATTGTGGAGTCGCGCCACTGTTGGGCTTCCAGCTATCATCCTGTGAGCCGATCTAACAGACCCCTGTATTATTTTTTAAAGATTTATTTATTGTATTTATATGAGTACATTATAACTACCTTCAGACACACCAGAACAGGATATTGGATC
This sequence comes from Tokudaia tokunoshimensis, assembly GCA_036184795.1. Classification (NCBI taxonomy): domain Eukaryota; kingdom Metazoa; phylum Chordata; class Mammalia; order Rodentia; family Muridae; genus Tokudaia; species Tokudaia tokunoshimensis. Next base: position 56,438,407 of record BTHU01000019.1, read on the forward strand.
CCCGTTACAGATGGTTGTGAGCCACCATGTAGTTGCTGGGAATTGAACTCAGGACCTCTAGAATAGCAGTCAGTGCTCTTAACGCCTGGGCCATCTCTCCAGTTCTAACAGATGCTTTGTAAATCTATATATTCTATCAGTTCTGTTTCTTTTCAGAACCCTGACTAACACAGGTCCTGAGGACACACAGTGACCCACAGGCACACCGACACCACACTCTCTCTCCAAGACCTCACCCAGCGAGGCAGGTACCAGTCCCATGGCGCCACCACACTGAACCCCGATATCCTTGACTGCACCAGTCAATATGGACCAGTCACCTTAGTGCAGCTCTACAGTTTTGAGATCTTTGGAGTTCATTTTGTAAAAGTCTGACTTTTTCTTTAAAAACGACACATTTATTTTATGTATATGAGTACACTGTCGCTGTCTTCAGACACACCAGAAGAGGGCACACAATCTCATTACAGATGGTTGTGAGCTACCATATGGTTGCTGGGAATTGAACTCAGGACCTCTGGAAGAGCAGCCAGTGCTCTTAACCACTGAGCCATCTCTCCAGTCCTCCCACTTGTGTGTGTGTGTGTGTGTGTGTGTGTGTGTGTGTGTGTGTTTGTATTTTCTTTTCTTTTTAACCTTGAAAGATTGGCCTCAACTTCTGGAGTCTGCAATGACTCAGGGGCTCCAGAAGGAAGAGATGGTGCACCGGGGAAGTCAGGTGAGATGGTTTTTTTCCTCTACTCTGTTAGTTAACATTTGAGATAAGCAGCAGGGCGTCACCTATGCATAGAGGTTCTTGGAGTTTCATGAGCCAGGAGTCGGTCAGTTGTTACACATGCAGAGTGTTGGCGCATGCCTGTTCCTCACTCAGATGACCAGGCCTGGGTGTCAGCTCTTGGACAGGAAGCTATGTTTCCAGGAAGTTTCACAAATGAGCCTGGCATGCACCCCCTTGCTGAGAAACACTGGGGAACACGTGCCCCAGTCAAATGCTGTGTTGGAGGGATGGCTACCATGCACTGGGGGTAGTCAGGTTCTCCTTTTGCAGTTCTGTTGGTACTGAGCTGGTACCAACCCCCATTGTGTTCTTTTTAGATATGTTAAAACATTTCTCCCCATTTTTTTTATTTTATTGAAAGCAAGCTATACTATCAGATGACCCCAAATGTCATTTTTTGGCTAGGTGTGGTAATGCATGCTGTCTTAGTCAGCGTTTCTATTCCTGCAAAAACATCATGACCAAGAAGCAAGTTGGGGAGGAAAGGGTTTATTCAGTTTACACTTCCACATTGCTGTTCATCACCAAAGGAAGTCAGGACTGGAACTCAAGCAGGTCAGGAAGCAGGAGCTGATGCAGAGGCCATGGAGGGATGTTCCTTACTGGCTTGCTTCCCCTGGCTTGCTCAACCTGCTCTCTTATAGAACCCAGGACTACCAGCCCAGGGATGGCACCACCCACAGGGGGCCCTCCCTACTTGAACATTAATTGAGAAAATGCCCCACAGCTGGATCTCATGGAGGCATTTCCTCACCTGAAGCTTCTTTCTCTGTGATAACTCCAGCTTGTGTTAAGTTGACACACAAAACCAGCCAGTACAATTGACCCCTTATCAACTTGACACACAAACACATCACTATTAAGCTTCAACCCTTACTTTCTTATTCATCCCCAAGGACTAAATAACTTTAGAAGTCCCACGGTCTTTGCAAATTCTTACATATTAAAATTTCAATCCCTTTAAAATATCCAATCTCTTTTAAAATCCAAAGTCTTTTTACAACTAAAAGTCTCTTAACTGTGGGTTCCACTAAAATATTTTCTTCCTTCAAGAGGGAAAAATATCAGGGCACAGTCACAGGCAAAAGCAAAATCAAGTTCCAACCATCCAGTGTCTGGGAATCACTCAAGACCTCTGGGCTCCTCCAAGGGCCTGGGTCACTTCTCCAGCTCTGCCCTTTGTAGCACACACCTTGTCTTCTAGGCTCCAGCTGCCTGTACTCCACTGCTGCTGCTGTTCTTGGTGATCATCTCATGGCACTGGCATCTCCAAAAATCTGTTGTTTTCAGCTGTAACTAGGCGTCACCAATAGCCTTTCACCATTAGGCTCTCTTCATGGTGCCAAGTCTCAACTCCTATGCATGACTCCTTCAGACCTGGGCCATCAATTGCAACTGAGTCTGCACCTTCACCAATGGCCTTCCACGGCCTCTCTCAGTGCCGAGCCTCAGCTGCTCTTCATGACCCCTTCATGCCTTCAAAACCAGTACCACCTGGGTGACTCTTACACATTACTAAGCCCTGCCACAGCACAAGGTACAACCTTGGCTATCTCTGGAACACAACCTCTGTGCTCTCAGAAAACACTTCCTGGAAGATCTCACCTCAGTGATGTTGGTCTCTTTTTAATCACCACTAATTTCTCCGCTACAGCTAACCAGCATCAATAGTCCCAGTAACACAAAGTTTTCGCTTTAGTAGTTCTGGTATCTTGTTAATCACAGCTGATTCTTCAGCCCCAGCTAACCAAAACCACAGAATCTTCACAATCAACATAGCAATGGCCCTGATAAGAGTCTTTAATCTTCCCTCTGAAATTTCAAAAGCCAGGCCTCTATTTTCTGCACTGTTCTCAACATTATCTTCCAAGCTCCTATACAACATCCCACAGAGCTCTTAACACCAAGTGGATCTTTTAGACCAAAGTTCCAAAATCCTTCCACAGTTCTCCTCAAAACATAGTCAGGTTGTCACAGGAATAACCCACTAGGCTGGTACTAATTTGCCTTAGTCAGGATTTCTATTCCTGCACAAACATCATAACCAAGAAGCAAGTTGGGGAGGAAAGGGTTTATTTAGTTTACACTTCCACATTGCTGTTCATCACCAAAGGAAGTCAGGACTGGAACTCAAGCAGGTCAGGAAGCAGGAGCTGATGCAGAGGCCATGGAAGGGTGTTGCTTACTGGCTTGCTTCCCCTGTCTTGCTCAGCTTGCTCTCTTATAGAACCCAGGACTACCAGCCCAGGGATGGCACCGTCCACATGGGACCCTTCCCCCTTGATCACTAATTGAGAAAATGCCCCACAGCTGGATCTCATGGAGGCATTTCCTCACCTGAAGCTCCTTTCTCTGTGATAACTCCAGCTTGTGTCAAGTTGACACACAAAACCAGCCAGTACACACGCCAACACTCAAGAGACAGAATCAGGCAGATCTCTGTGTGCATTCGAAGCCAGCCTGGTCTGCATAAGTTTCAGGTCAGCCAGGGTTACATAGTGAGATCCTGTTAAAAACAAAAGAGAGATCCGGGCAGTAGTGGTGCACGCCTTTAATCCCAGCACTTGGGAGGCAGAGGCAGGTGAATTTCTGAGTTCCAGGACAGCCTGGTCTACAGAGTGAGTTCCAGGACAGCCAGGGCTATACAGAGAAACCCTGACTCCAAACCAAAAAAACAAAACAAAAGCAAACAAAGAAACAAAACAAAAGAGAGTCACATTTGCGTAGGTACCCTTCACTGGTGCTTGAGGGGAGCAGGAGGCAGGTGTCTGAGGGACACCAGCTCTGAGCCACTGGTCCTGGTAATATAATGATGTTGGAACCAGGACACCTGATCTCAGTGAGAGGGTTCTGGACCCACAGCCATCTTTATAAATGATACAGTGTTGGGGTTTCACTCACATTCACCCACATGGGTTTCCGTCAGAGCAACCACAGTCCCCTCCTTTTCATATAATATATCCCAGGAACAGGTTTGGTTCATAGAACTCATTTTTTGCAAACCACATTGGGGGGGGGGCTCGAAAGAGTTTTGCAAACCTTGTTTGATCTTTGACCTCCATGCTGATTTAGCAAATGATCCCTCAACTCTATGAGTTCTTCTGATCAATTTCTCATTGAGCCACTGAGTGTCCTGAATGTCAGACTGAAGCAAGCGCTTGTGTGGGTGAGCTGGACATATGTGATTTACAGAAGGTTTTCCTGAGCTGATATTTAGTAGGAATCTGGATTTTCTTGCTTGAGCTCCTCATCTGATTCTGAAAGCCAGCCATGAGTACTTCATGGTCCAACCTTTGTGTTCTCGCTGTGTGAGGAGATGACACTCTGGGAAGTGCTGTGCCTGTCTGCCACATGCCTGCGACACATGCTCCAGGTTCTCGGAGAGCACAAGATCACCCCACGACTGGCTGTCCTCCCATCTACCGCCTTCGATTCAAGACAAATCTAGGGAGCAGTTGAACATGGTGACCTTTCAGGATGCACCGGTGGGTTTTAACGACAGTGTAGTTAAAAACACAAAACAAAAGAAAATTAAAATCCTGGCATGGGGCTTCCTCTGAATAGGTTCTGAACCTTGGACAGTGTCTTGCCCTAAAAGACTTCTAAACTGAATGCTTGATTCTGAGATCTCTAAATCCATTCCTTTTCACGTGAAGGAACTCTATGCCTGTTTATGGCCACAGTTTCTCCTTTTTGACTTTATTTGGGGTCTTTTGCTCCAGCATTAACCCTTTTCTTAGTGAGAAGGAATGATAAATCAACGCTTACTGCATAGATCCTGGGAAAATTTCTGCTCCGAATGCTTTAGAGTGTGACTTACGTGTCACTGAAAACTTTGAGTCATCTTCCCACGACAGTCCCTTGGCTGCCTCTCCCTGACCGAGGCGTAAGGGCTCATGTCTGAGGATGAACTGCAATGCTTATATGCAATCCTCCGCCAGCTGTGATTCTCTTGTGTCCCCTGGGCATGCGCGGGCGCAGAGACCGGGCTACAGCCACCCCAGTACCTCTCGTGACCGGCCTGTTATGGCGCCTGTTGGTGGAGGTGGAGGTTAGGGTTAAGAACAACCACAGCTTGGAGCAGAAAGTGAAGGAAAGGTCATCTTTGGAGGTTTCAGGAGAATGGACTTTGCCTCATGATTTAGCCTGGAGGAGAAGCCGTCGAGGGGCATGTAAACGATCCATTTTGAGGGCCTGGGGGAGGAGGAAGGGTGAGAAGACTTAAGAAAGCTGAGGGCAAATGTGCAGAACATAAGAAACACACTGGTTCTTACAGCAGAGCCACAGAGGCCCAAATTATGGCATTAGGTTCTGAAATGACCCTCTGAAGCCCCCAAGGAGAACCGTTGGTCCAGAAGGACCCTCTCCAGCCTGGTATTGGGAGCTATCCCACCTCCAACACAGCAAACTAGGCCAAATGGGTTGGCCACCTTCAACACAACGGGTTTCTCTGCAGAAAACTAGGTTGGATGGACAGTGGAGGCTGAGACCACAGACACAGACCAGGGAAAGGAGAAAACAGGAAGAAATGATTGAGCAAAGCCCACAGACTGGATTGCAGGTCCCTCAACCCCATGCAGCACCAAGAGGAGAATTCTGGAGGGTACAGAATTCTCTGCAGAGGCAGAGCTCATGACGGGAAGATAACCATAAGTAGATGATATCTGAGTGCTCCAAGACAAGACGTTCACGTCGTAAGCTCATGATGGGAAGATAACCATAAGTAGATGATATCTGAGCGCTGCAAAACAAGACGTTCACATCGCAAGCTACTGAAAAGCTTCCAGGTGTCGTGAGGCCCGCACCTGAGACCCTCCCCCCACTGCCAGATTTCTTAATGCCTCGCTTTAAAATATTAATACATATTAAAGGTTGCTAGACATTCGCAGAGGAAAAACCTCCCTATGAAAGATTGCATCTAGAACTAACAAGTCAAGAGGAATCAGAAAAGGTAGAACAGAAAGTATTTCCTAGAAAAGAAAACTCAGAAAGAAGGTATTTAATTCTTAAAAAACAGAACTCATACAATTTTTAAGATAAAAGACAAACTCAGAGAAAAGAGGGCTGGAGAATATAAATATAAATATGATCGCCAAATAAATATAAGTATGATCGCCAAATAAATATAAATATGATCGCCAAATAAATATAAATATGATCGCCAAATAACATAGATGTGGAACAAGGGGATGATATCCACAAGGGACTGTGAAGTAGAAAGGAAACCAGAAGAGAAAGAGAAATACAGGAGGGAAGAAAATGATGAGAACCGCAGGATGATACAGAAGTCATCCCCCTAATAAGAATTTTACAAAGAGAAAACACAGACAAGACATACAGACTTCTCAGAATCGAAGTGTTTGATTTTCAAGATTGAAAGAACACATCAAGTTCCCAGCACAATAGAGAAGAAAAGATTCGTGGTCCAAGCGCATGGCCGTGCAATTAAAAAAAAAACAAACAAACCAGAAATTAAAGAACTAAAAACCCAGAAAGGCTGTAGATTGGACTTTAAAATAAAGCCAGAGAAGCAAACGAGGTCACTTGTAAAGGAGCAGGAACCAGCTTAGAAGGGCAGCGTCCACAGACTCCTGGTGGCTGGTAGCTTCCCATCAAGAACCAAGCAGTGTCTGAGCTCGCTGTGTCCACTGCCATGTCACGTGAGAGCGAGAGAGAAAAAGGTAGAGCTGCTCTTCTCTACCTCAAGCCTGAGAGGAAATCGTTCAGTACAAATATGACCAAGGACGGACAGGACTGGTTCCTGAGAACTACAGATCATGAGGAGAAAAATCAAGAGTGCTTCAATAAGTGGGTTAAAAGATCAATATGGTGAAGACATCGATGTCTTCAAAATTCATCTGTAAAACATAGGAAATCCCAAAGTTGCAGAGAGTGTATGTAATGTTTTTGTCTTTTCAGGGATTGTCTTGTCTTACAAAGGATTGGACTCAGAGCTGGGGACACGCCAGGCAAACACCCTACCACTGATCTGGAGGGAAAAGGTCTTGGTAGGTTAACCAGGTGGGCTCGAACCTTTGCTCCTCTTTCCTCAGTCTCCTGAGCAGCAGGAGACAGACAAGCGTAGCACCACGCCTGTCCAATAGAAGGAACTTCTTTGCTTATATTTATTTGAAGGGAAAGTTAAAAAAAATTATATGGATATTCAAAATACATGGAGGAACTAAAACACCTTATTTCAGGGAAACAAAACTGGGTAACTTACACTACATATCTGTGAGGCGTATTGGAAAAACACTCCAGGACTGTGTGATGTTGGCACAAAGACAGATCAGTAGATCAGTGTTGCAAAACTGAGACATAAAGATAGAACTAGGTACACATGGCCTGCTGATTTGGAGGGTGCCCTACTTACTTACTTACTTACTTACTTACTTACTTACTTACTTATAGACAGGGTCTTAGTATGAAGCCCTGGCTAGCCTTGGTCAGGTATCTACTCTCAAATCCTCATCTTTGTGCCATAGATCACAGACTATGATTATGAATACAGGCCACCACATCTGGATATTCCAATTGACTTAAAAATTTTTTAAATTTTTTTATGCATAGGAGTGTTTTCCCTGTATACATGACTGTGCAGCACATTTGTGTCTGGTGCCCAAAAGAGGTCAGAGAGGAACACCAGCTCCCATGGAACTGGAGCTACACTTGGTTGTTAGCTGCTCTGTGGGTGCAGAAAATCGAACCAGGATCCTCTGCAAGAACAAGAAACGCTCAACCACTGGGCCATCTCCATGGCCCCTTGGTTGAATTGATGTTTGACAGCTGCTGAGGTAGAGGAAAGGAGAGGAGGGTAGCTTTAAAATGTCAGACTAGGACAAACAATCCTGTGCAGAAGATATAACCTTCTCTCACACCATGAAACAGGGACCACATGATGGTAAATGTCCTTTGACAGACTCCCTGTGTCCTGGCTACTGGACAGCCCACTTGCCCATGGGATATTGAGAACTCTCAATATGACTGCTGCAAAGAGACACTGCTTTATTTTGTGTTTATTCTGAGACAGCTCCAGCTGGCCCAGAATTCACTGTGGAAAACAGGCTGGCCTAGAACTTATCGTGATTCTCCTGCCTCAACTTCTTATGTTCTGGGGTTACAGTTGTATACTGCCATGTTTTTCTTTATGTATTCTAACTGGATATCTGCTAAATGTATTTGTTTTGGATTTGTTTATTTCCTGTGTATGGGTATTTGGCCTGCAGGTATGTCTGTGCAGTGGTACATGCTGTGTCCTTGGAGGTCAGAAGAGGTAAGTTGGAGCCTGAGAACTGGAGTTATAGGTGCGAGTGAGTCATGATGCGGTTACTGAGAATCAAATCCAGGGACATTGCAAGCGTAACATGTAACATGTAGTCTTAACCACTGGACCAGCCTCCTACATGGGAAATCTAAATAACTGCGTATAGCCATTGGCTATTGAACTAGATAGCAAATTCTGGAGGTGAACTTGGGAAAGAAAATTATAGTAACTCAGAATTGGCATGGGTTGCTTAATTATGATACAAAAAGTTTGCAGTATAAAAGGAATCAGTAAATGAGACCTTTATCAAAACTCCTCTAAATATTTCTTCTTCAAAAGGCTCAACATTTGTTGAAGAGCTGTGCTGTGCTCAGAATATATGAGATCTCTAGCGAGTCATGATTTGCACCTTGAACCTCAGCATTTGGGATGTGGAAGAAGGTGGATCAAGTCCGAGGTTGGCCTCAGAGACAAGGGGGCTGGAGAGATGGCTCGGGGGGTGGGGGGGTGGGCTGGAGAGATGGCTCAGTGGTTAAGAGCACTGACTGCTTTTCTGAAGGTTCAAATTCCAGCAACCACATGGTGGCTCACAGCCATCTGTAATGAGATCTGACGCCCTCTTCTGGTGTCTGAAAACAGCTACAGTGTACTTACATATAATAAATAAATACATCTTTGAAATAATAATAATAATAAAAGATCGAACTGTAAAGCATTTTTAAAAAGGGTAAAACAAAGTAACTCTTAAATTATCATAATATAAAAACAACCCACAAACATGGTTAAAACAGAGAATTCCTCCCAAGAAGATGTCACCATGACAGATGAGCATCTGGAAAGAGGGTGCCAGGGTTAGCAGTCATTGGGAAAAAAACAAATTGAAACCGCATATTTAGTCACACGGCTAAGGTGGAAAACAAGTGTGGGCGCGGATGTGGACCTGTCATCACCTAAACTAAACAAATACAGCCAGGGAAAGGATCTGCTCAGTTAGCACAGTCCTCAACAAGTAGGCATGAGGCCTTGGATTCGACTCCCAGGACACATAAGAAGTAATACACTCCAAAACCTCAGCACTTGGAAGTTAGAGATGGAAAGATCAGGAGTTCAAGGTCACCCTCAGCTTCATGGAGAGTTTGAAGCAGCTTGAGTTAGACCTTGTTTCAAAAAAAAAAAAAGAATTTTAAATCAAACAACCTATCATAGGACATGTCCCACTACTCCTAGGGGTTAGAAGAAAAGATATGAAAGCACATGTCTTAACATGAACTTATATTCAAATTCATGAAGTAAAATTGAAAACAAGTATTTGTCAGTTGGTGAGTAAGTAGATTGTGGTATATCCATACAGAAGAATATTACTTAACAACAAGAAAGAAAGAAAGAAAGAAAGAAAGAAAGAGAGAGAGAGAAAGAGAGAAAGAAAGAAAAGAAGAGAGAGAGAAAGGAAGGAAGGAAAAAAGAACCTACTGATACACTATAATATGAATAAATCTCAGAATTATTATGGTAAGTGAAAGAAATCAGGAGAGAGAAAGAGAGACAGAAACAGAGAGAGAGGGAGGGAGGGAGGGGGAGAGAGAGAGAGAGAGAGAGAGAGAGAGAGAGAGAGAGAGAGAGAGAGAGAGAGAGAGAGATTATAAAAATCCCGCTGATAGAAACTTAGAAATTGTAAAACATTCTGTATTGCTGAAACACAGCATGTGGTTGTCTGTGGATAGAAGCACTGAGGGAGCTGGGAGAAGAAAAAAAAACTTGAGGGTAGTAAATTAAATGTATCCATTGTCTTGATTGTGGTCCTGCCATTTTGTTCAACTGTATCAGATTTATACTATATTAGGCACAGCTTATTTACAAATCAAGTATCCATAAACAAACTACATATTTTTTTTAAAAAAGGTAAGGACTGGTCTCTAGTAACACAATAGATGAGAAGACAAAATCTCAAGGGAATATTTTCATAACAATATTTCACTTGAATCCTATACCCAGCTAAAATACCACTCTTGTCTTGCTGTCATTTAGAAGAGATCACCTGCCAAAACAAGGGTGGGAAGCAAGGAGACAAAACGTAAGGGATCCAGTGGCTTTGGGGGATGTAGCTCATCCAATAGAGAGCTTGCTTAGCACCTGTGAGACTGGTTCCATCCCCAGCACCACATAACTCAGATGTGTAGAACATGCCTGTCATGAGAGGACTCAGGAAGCTCAGGCAGGAGGAACAAATGTTCAAGATCATTCTTAGCAGGGAGTTGGAGATCAGTGTGAGATACACAGGATCAGCAAGGGGGTCCACAAATTTGAGAACTACATGGAAGAGAGATAGACTACTGTGGGAGGGCAGTGGCTGCGCGGAACCCTCCAACTTGAAGCAAGTGGCCCTTGAAGGGCTGGCACTAAGGAGCTGGGCCAAGGGTGCTCCTGAGCTGGGCCGAGGGTGCTCCTGCTCTTCTGCACCTGGCACTGTTTGCTCTGTAAGTAACAAAAAGCTAAGCAGGTGAGCGATCTCACCAAACAAGGCCATGAGCGACGACGCTATAGGGCACAGACCCACAGGGAAGGAAATTCGATCCTGTTTTAGTCATGAATAGAGCTGTCTATTCAAAACAAGCTCCAAATGTCAATGGAACTAACTGGGGTTCACCTGTTGTGAGAAAGATGGGAGAGGGGGGTGGAGGAAGATAGAAAAAAAAAACACCCAGGAAAGTCTCAGTTGCTATGAAGGTCTGACTGGGAAATGACTCAAGTGACCCGATCAACACCAAGCAGTGCCGGCGTGGGACGCAGAAATATAGATATAGAGACGTGGGGGAGATGACCAAAGATTTAAGAAGCAGCTGCTAGGAAGTGCAGTTGGGGTAAAGGGAACAAGGAGTTGCTGGGGGCCTTGAAAGCCTGACAGAGCTCTCTATCTTTTGTACAATGTTCACGTGTATTACATTAATCATAAATACTTGACCCCATCTGTTCTAGATTCTTTAACGACACGTCCTTTGGTAGATGACTTTACTCCTGGTTTCTTTGAGGACCTGGTATAGTTAAGTTAGAGGGTGCACACTTAGCCTGCTGGAAGCTCGGGGTTCAATCTCAGCTTACTGTACTGACTGCTCAGAAGTGTGGGAGGGTGGGAGAGCTAGCATCTGCTGTGTGGTATTGTCTCTACACAGTGTTCTTCCACAGGAACGAAGGTGATTTACAGCGGCACATGTAATTCCACAAAAGAAATTGGATTAAGGATAAGTAAGAAAAAAAGAAAATGAGGTAAGTCTAGCATGGCAGTCTGGAATTGTTCAGTTTCCTTCCTCTGGGACTGTGTCCCCAGGGGGTGAATTTCATATATGTGCTCACTGGTGCCACCCTAACACGATGACCCATCTCTCCCCTCCAGCCTTCTGCGACTCCCACCACACAGGCAGCAGATTATTAACTTGGGTGACTCAGGTCAACTGGAGGGCAGCTGCCCAGCTGTGTGAAAGGCTGCTGCAGAGGCCTGGGGGACGATACAGTGTGTGAGAGCTTGCTGGACTATAGCACCTGTTCTGGAAAGGGGCAGGACAGCATTTACCAGGAAAGATGGCTTACAGTCAACAGTGAACACCCTGACTTGAATTCAGTTTCCCAGAGAGAGCTCGAAGCCCTGAGCCAAGACACTTGGTGGCTAGCAAGGTCCATGCAGGCAGACAGGTCAGGACAGGGTCATCTGTGAGGCCCTCAGCTTGTGACTTCTGTCCTTTAAAGGGGTTTGGAAAAATGTGGTGATCACTCAGTCTGCAAAATGCTTACCATAAGCATTCATGGTCCCCAGAATACAATTAAAAAGACAGGTGAGGTGGTACACAGTGCTGGACAATAATAGAAGGCAGATCTCTGAGGTTCACTGGTCAGCTCTTACAAACTACTTGCTGACATTCATGCCCATGAGAGAACCTGTCTCAGAAATCAAGGTGGATAATGATCAAGTAACGGCATCCAGCGATTACCTCCACATGCTAGTGTGTATACAGATGCACTCACACCCTCTCCCACATACAAACATGCATACACTCATACACACACACGGAAGAAAAAAACCAGAAAAGAAAGGAAAGGGACCTTAGATGCAAGGACCCACAGGGAACTTTATACACAGCAAAGATGGCGGCAGAAAACCAATGTAGCTTCTACAAGCCAAGTGATGCTAAGTCCAGCACACTCCGGGGAGTGTGGCCGTGTCTTCTCACATGCCAGAAGAAAGAACCTACCATGCTCACATCTCCAGCTTAGTCTTCTCCACAGAGCTGTGGAGGATAAAGTTTTGTCCTGCAAGGCTCCCTGCCTGGCACTCTGTGATGGGAGTCCCAGAGACCAGCCCAGAGGGTGACTTCTGACTGCACAGGCAGTTCACGTAATCCTCTGACTTGAAATAGTTCCAGCAGTCTGCAGACAGCTGGATCCTAATTCCAAATCTGCTTGGGACCTTTGATGTGTTCCTTCCATGCGGAGGGGAGGTCCCTGAGGACCCAGTGTCTGCTAGAGTGTAGGGCTGTCACTAAAACTTTACCTTTCTAGTATTTGTCCTTGGGAGTGGCTTCTCCTGTTTCTGCCTGTGATTCCTCTCTCGCTTCTTGAAAACCTCTGATTTCAAATTCCTTTAACATCTTTCTTAACCAGAGTTATATTCTCCATTTGTTCCTATGGTCCAGACTTTGTGATAGACACATACAAGTTTGTTTGTTTGTTTTTTAAAGTAACATCTCTTCATTCATGTGCAATGAGAAGGTCATGACAGAGAGCCCTGCTCTGATGGGACTCTTCATAGTGAGGATCTAGACCACCCTGTACATTTTTGCTGAGCATTGGGGGAGAAATCAGAATGAAGTCAGATTCTACTTTTTTGCTTAAACAAGAATCCAGCAAAGCTCGCTCGCTAGACAGCAGTGTCTGCCCCCCCTGCCCCCACTAATCCTCCTTAATTTTACTCAACAAAACAAAACAAGAAAATACAATCTAAGGTAACAAAAATATTTTGTGAAAAGTAATTTAATATGTGAGATCAAAATACCACTTTCAAAGGAAGCATCTTCTCACCATTGTATATATTTGCTGAACATACAAGGTAAAGTATTTGAAAAAATAAAAATAAAACACTGCTCAGAGGCTGGGGTTTCAGAGCTTCTTAGGTGGGACCACTGATTCCTCCACAGGGTTTCCTTCCCTGTTGGGGATGGGACTCTGGGGTTGGCACATGCCATGCTACAGCCTACACTAGTCCAGCCCTCTGCTTTTCATAGGCTTCTTCACTCCCGGAGCTGATGGTCGCGTGGTGCAAACATCATCTCTGCTACTTGCACACCTGCCCACGCATCCAGAATCAGAGACATTGTAACCATCCTGCGGCCAAGAACAGAAAGAACACATCGGACCGCAACTGTTTATACTAGAGCGGATGGAATAAGAGAAGACTTAAAGTTGGGAAACTTTGCACAGCTTTTACAGAAGGTCTCTTCATGCAGATAAACATCTGTGGAGGATAGAGTAGACATCTTGGTGTACCCATCATTCACCTCCAAACGTGACAGAAAAATAATGACACAAGTGCCTGGCACAAGCACCAGGAGTTCACACGTTGCTAGTGTTCTGTTGTCCCTGATTTAAATTCTGTTACATTAATGAGTAAGATTCCAACGTAAAAACTTTCTTGCTCATTTAAAAATAAGTAAGTAAATAAATAAATTTACTTCAATCTTTAAACTGAGAATACTATTAGAAATGTCATCTCAATTTCAAAACACTGACTATGAAATTTGGATAATAAAGTACATTATCCACTCTGTAAGGGGAAATTACATAAAATTCTTAAAAACTAATTAAACCAACACTTTATTATTCCAGAATGAATACATCACCTCTGGCAATTATTCATAGGAAAAATAAAATTGTATCTCAAGCCACAGCTTAAACTAAGCCATGTAACTGCGTGAAGACACAAGTAACAACTCGTGTTTCTAAATGAATCTGTGAGCTGAGGCTTACTGCTGTTGTGAATAGTGCAAAATTTCACACAGTCCGTGGATCCCAGGCTAAGAGAAACACCTGCTAGGTTTGTTATGCATGTTAGAGCAAATAATTTAATATATATTTCTGTTATGATAGCTTGGCAATCATTTCAAAGCAGTATCCAAAGATTAAAATAAATATTCTCACTTCACTCTTCAAAGAATAAAAATTCTCTGCTGCAGGTGTGTCAGGCCTGTGGCCCATAGGTCACAGGCATCCCAGGACAGCTGACTGCAGTCAGACACATTGGAAGATCACAAGTTTGGGAAGCCTGCCTTATTGCTTCTTAGTCACATACACTGCTCTCCTGAGGCTTGCCAGGCTGGGGTGGGCACTGGGTTTCCTGGTCTGCTCCACTTTCCCCACGGGAATCGGTTTTAATGCCCCAATTGTTTGCCAAATACAGTTTCCTTAAGCTGGCATGTCACATGCAGCCATTTAGCTCCAAGCTCACACTGGGGCTGAGAACTACCTTTAGCGAGGAACTTGCTTCACAGGACCTCTAAGATGGCCTGTTCTCCATGAATTAAAAAACCCTGCGGGTGTTTCTCTGAGTTCACCGTGGTGTCCCAAGGAACCTGCAGCTTGGGACCCCTGGGAGTAGAGAACAGAGTTGGAGTGGGCAGTGTGCACAGCTCGATCCAGAGGGGTGGACTCCGCAGACTCCTGGGCTCCACGCTGACACCTCCACAGCCGCGATCCGTTCGGTGCTTAGGGAATTTCAAATCCGCAGGCCACATATTCAGATTCACACAACAAGGGCTAATAAACCAGATGCCTGGAGGTAACTCTGTCGGGATCAGCTGATAACCCATGTCTGGGGCTCTCGCAGCATCTAGATGCCTCCATACCTTGGGCCCTCAGGCTCCCTGAGCGGCTGGGTGGAATGGTACTTTAGGGGTTTGGTTCAATGCAGGTCACGGCAGCAATTTCCTTGGTTCATCTCCTTTCCAGGTGCCTGAAGCCCTCTAGTGCAAAGAGGGGTTCTGCCACAGGCTCTAAAGGAAAACCCATCCTAATTCTCTGTGTCATTACCGAGCTCCCTGCACTTGCCAGGCACCCAAGTATAGCAGGTCTCCGGGGGTTCTGAAGCCAAAAGCATTCTTCCCATCACTCAGCTAGTGATGAGACCACAGTGAAACCTCCCAGCCCATTCTCTAAGTCTACCATTTGAGGAATGAGGCACAGCCCTGCCCAGCCGTGAAACCAAACAGCAACCCTGTCCACGCTCGCAGTTCTGGCCCCTACCATAGCCACAGGGCCAGAGTCCCAGCCAGGAGCTCACAGTTCTTTATCCACAGAGAGCACAGCAGGTGTGCTGTCCCACTGTCCCACTGTCCCACCTCTGGGCTACAGGTCTGTCTATACTCAGAAGGCCAAACTGCTCCATGCAAGCAGGCCAGCCTTCTCTACGCTGGTCCTGTGATCCCTGCATCCGCCCTGTGAACTCAGCTCACATAAACGATTGATGATGTTGCTTCTCGGTGATGCGCACAGAACCCGGCTGTGTTGGAAATTACAACTTCCTAAAATCCCAAATCAGACATGGCTGTGGTGCTCACAGCGTGTGGTTTGTTGACAGGCGTTTGGTGACGTTGGGGTATCTGTCCCCATGTGACCTCTGGTCCCTCGGAGTACATTCATTCTGGAAGAGCTTCATTCACACAGTACCAATGGCAGAGACTGTAAGAGCAAGTGTGGGAAGGTGACCCTTTGGGTGCTAATTAAAATAAATCTGAAATAAGTCACCTGGAAATGTCACCATAAATCTTCTCCCAAATTCTATTTGAATATCTTCATAACAGTTTCACGTTAAAAATGTATGTTATTGACATTGATATCAAACTTGTAGCCTGTGGACTGGTTTTAAGCTTACCTATTTATATTTATATTTATATATCTTAATGCAACCGAATAATCTAATTTGACCGTGACTTTTTATGCCATTCCATTGTTTAGAATAGCTGCTGCATATGATCTATTTACATTAGAATAATAATGTGTCCTCTTGTTTTTTTATGCATAATTTTCCTTAGCAAGTAGATCATGTAATGTATCTAAATTTCATAGTATTTTAAAACCAACAGTACTGCCTCCTTTCCCCTCCCCCGAAATAAGTGATTTATTGTTTTAATTGGATATTTTTAAATTTTAAAATGAAAAAGACTTCCCATTCTCTCTGGCTTCAAATCTAACTTACTTGCCAATCAGATACCCAGTTCTTCCATAGCCTCATGGTGGTTGGTGGCTGTACTTGTGAATACAGTGAAGGCCACTCCACTATCACCCAAGGCAAGCCTGTTTATCTGCACACAGCACTTTCAAGTACACAGTTCTCCCCGTGAGACACTTTAGCAGGGCCTGCCCATTTCACAGATGTAGATCTGATATGTTTGAGAAGAGTGATGTGCTCATTTTGTACGCACCAATAAATGGCGCCTCTGCATAATGGTCAGCAGGATTGTTTTGGCACACACCAGGGTGGTTTGATCCTGGGCTGAGATTATGCATACTCAAACCCACCTGGTAATAACAAGGCCTTGGAAAGACTGGCCCCTCCCTTCCTGGTCTGCATAGGCTGCCCTTCAGGAGATCCCATATGTATTTGGGGGTGTGGCTGGGTGGACTGAGACAACCAGCCAGGAACAGGAACAGAACTAGACTCCACCACTACCTTCCAGGCACAAGATCCAAATAAAGCAACTCGAAAACTCTCTTCTCCCAGTACTCTTTTTTTTTTCTTCAAAAACCACCAATTCAAGAATTAAATGAGTATTTTACAAACAACCATTTGCTGCTCTGATCTCAATGATCATGGTAGCTGCTCACTGCACACACACACACACACACACACACACACACACACACACACACACACACAGAGTTTCTGGAATACAGGCTTTCCTAATGTCTTCCGGGGTCAGCACCCAGCATCTTTCCTACTGTGCCTAAGACAGGGCAGATTCTCGAGGACCCTCTGGTCAGTCTGCCTGGGTCCTGGCCAGAGTGCTGAGGGTAACAGGCCACCACTCTTGCAAAGCTCCTAGTCTGTTTCTAGTACCACAAGCCCAGTCCAAAGCCACTGTAACAAAGGCTCTCTTTAAAGTCACATCACCACTACCACCAATCACAGTCCAACACTGTGCAAGCCACCCAGGGAACCTTCCCACGGGAGGACCAGGAAGTTCCAGGACACATGGATTCATATGCTCTGGAAGGCACTCCCTGTCTCCCTCAGTTCAGGCCAGATGCCTACAGCATGTGCTCTGATGATTGACTGCAATATCACTCCTCATGTGTGACGTGCGTCACACCCAGGAGACAGTGAACCTTGTCCAGTTGATTTTAAACTTACGGGCACCTGGTAACAGGCCAGTCGTGACACAGGACATCTACTGAGCAGACAGGGAATGTGACAGCTCTCTGTGAATTCCTATGCACGCACGCATGGGATGCATCCTGAAGTGCCTCCCTCTGCCACCCCTGCCTCCTGAAGTCCCAGTTCCACAGGTCACTGATTTCAAGGGTCTGCTTCTTTCTGTGTTTCTTGATCTTTCGTGGGGGCCTCTTGTTTGCCGGGTTCTGAGACCCTGTAGGGCGTGTCCTAAGGAGCTGGATATTTGGTGGTTGTGGCCTCACTTCTGAACTACAGACCCTAAGTTGAGAAAGCTCTGTCAAGTCCAGAAAGCAGATGTCTTGGTCACCTCCTTTCTTCATTTCAGTGTGGAAACAACGGCCTGGGGTCCAACTCCTTCACCCAGCAGAGAGGCGTGAGCCCTCCACTTAGAGACTGAGAGGTTCAGTTTATTAAAACCTGAATGTGCTCAGTTTGCTCACTGGTTAAATATGCTCAGCTCACCCAGATATCCTCACTGATTAAATATGCTCAGCTCACCCAGATATCCTCACTGATTAAATATGCTCAGCTCACCCAGATATCCTCACTGGTTAAATATGCTCAGCTCACCCAGATATCCTCACTGATTAAATATGCTCAGCTCACCCAGATATCCTCACTGATTAAATATGCTCAGCTCACCCAGATATCCTCACTGATTAAATATGCTCAGCTCACCCAGATATCCTCACTGGTTAAATATGCTCAGCTCACCCAGATATCCTCACTGATTAAATATGCTCAGCTCACCCAGATATCCTCACTTCTGCCACTTAGAAGCAAGACGCTGGTCTTTAATTCCCCCCCCCCCCAGAAGATCCTAACGTTGGTGCTTAGATGGCTTTTTTGTTTTTTAATCTATAGGGAATTTTTGCTTGTGTGAAACTGGGATCAGGTCTTGCACTGTGTGCGCCTCTTTTCACTCAGCGTGCAGACCTGACTGGAGCACCTCTGCCAAGTAGCATCCCTTGTTAGCATTTCCGGGGTGCTGGGAGAAAAAACACTGTCTGGGTGATGGCTCTTGTCAGTTTCCCCATTGTCAGGCCCAATCTTACGTTCCTCCACACTCACAATATTTCCCCACTGGGAACACGCCTGACATTGCAATTTCTCACAACTGCAGCTCTGCAGTGAATGCCTAATTCCCGAAACTGCAAAATCTAACAAAAGCTGATTTTTTTCCACTGATTTGACTGGCTGACTATTCCAAGGCTTTGCGTGTGGTGACCTGCTGTTCTCCACAAACAGAGTCTTTAATGTACCCACATTAATGTTCTGAAGTGGCTGAGGGGCAATTAAATCCTCCCGAGCTGCCCGCAGGGCATTCAGGAAGACTCTAAGGCCAGCGTCTCTGCCACTGACAAATTTCCCCCGAAGGTCACTTAGCAGCTGCTCCTGCAGCATTCTGGTCTTCCATTTTGAACTTTGAACTCGGAGCATACTTTCTACCTAAGTGTGTGAGTCCGCATGGCGTTGCCCACTGTGCAAGGATGCTCGATCGAGTTTATAATTTAAAACAAAAAGCAAAGACACACTGAAAACTGACTCTGTCCTGTTCCTGCTGACGGAGTCTAATCATGTGCATGTGCAGGTGAGAATTTAGAGGATTTGACAATTTTGTGGTTTTTTTTTTTATTTTTCCTACCCAAGCATATGCTCCTTGTCTGTGGGTCTACTATTTCCTTGGGTTTTTATATATTTTCCACATTTCTCAAACATCACCAGTTAGCCCGTATCATCTCAGTAGGAATTCCCAATGGTGCTCTAAGGAAGACAAGCCTATTTCTTTCCCTTTCCTCCGGCCTCCCTCCACGTTCCAGGTCTCCATCAATGTGAATAAATAGTGGATTTGGCACTTTGGTATTTCACTCAAGCAGGTCTGGTAACTAATCTGCTTTAATAATGCAGTCCTTTCAATACCACCTCATCCACAGCTCCCCAAGACACGGAGGGCTGTACAGAGTCTAAAATAATGCAGGGGTTACAAAAGGACCGCTAAGTCCAACTTCCAAGAACTTGCTCATATTTTTATTTACTTATGTATTGCTACTCAAGTAAACGGAACCCCTTAGGCAGCGGCCTGAGCAGCTTTCTTTTTTTTTGACTCGAATCCCAAGGAATAGTACACAGGCGGACCTCTAGACTTAGCCAGTGCAGACCTTTCCCTGAGAATGAAACCTTTGAAGGTAGCTAGTCACTGTCCAGGCCTGGACCCAGCCTGTGCCCGCCGTTGTCCAGAACCCAGTTCTGCCTGGAGCTGCTGGCCTCTCGGTCTTTTCCTTGTCTCTGCTTGCCTGGAGACCCTGCCTCCCCTCCCCTCCCCCACCCCCGCCCTCTCTGCACCCACTTGTTGCGGTCCCGCCTGGGACCTGCTAGGGTTCCCGACTGATTGTAAAAGGATTTGGTTTGAGGCTGACCCCAGGTCAGGACTTTCTCCGCCGTACGTAATCCTGCAGTCTTTAACACAACCCGCTCTTTTCTTATTTCCCCAACGGCCTCCGGGCAAGCGTGGACACGAGTGAGGTGGACGCCAAGCCCTTACTTGCCACCCCCGCGAGGATGGACGAGCTGGAAGAAAGCACGAATCACCCTGAACCCGTGCCTCCAACGGGGCGGCTGCGCTGGAGTGGGGAAGAGAGGGGCCTAGGAGGCGGGAAGGGGGACAGAGCACCAAGACAAAGGGAGGGCCTGGCAGCGCGTGGTGGGAAAGCCAAGCGAGAGTAGAGGCTGCAGAATGGAGACTAGGGGAAGGGCGGGGATGGGAAGACGTGGTGGACAGGAGAGTGGTGAGAGGGACGTGAGAGCAGAGCGAGGTGCGGGCCTCGGCGCACAGAAGAGCCACAGAAGCACGGGTGACTTGGGACCTGGGAGGCAGCGTGAAGATCCACGGGAGGACGGCCCGCTCCCCGAGGGGTTCTGGCCCCAGTGCCTGACGAAGGATGCTGTCCGGCGCCGCACTGCCCTGCTGGTTTTGGGGGCGGGTGAAGCCGGGTCCTGCCAGGCACAGCTGGAGAGGAAGGGCTGGGCGGGAGGAGGGAGGAGGAGGACTGAGAAGAGAAGGAGGAGGGGGGTGAGGCTGCAGCCTCGGGATGGGGAGGCAGCCCTGAGCGGAGCCGCAGGAGCCTGGGTCAGTCCACCCGCCACCCCGCACAGAGGGACTCCGGCATTCTCGCCCCGGGGGCCCGCGCTGCGCCTCTCTTCCCCATCCGCCCGCTCTCTCAGTCCCGCCAAGTCCTGCGCCAAGGCCAAGTCTGCTCCCCTCCTGAACTTTCCCAGGACTCTAACCTACGGTTAGATTCCACCGCGGGGCTCCCGGACACCCGCTGCGGAAGCTGGGTTGGGGAGAGGGCGTGACCACAAGCTCTCAGGGGCCCCCAGCCAGCAGTGCTGAACCGGGGCTGCACAGAGCTTGCTTTCCTGTGTCCCCAGAACATGAGTGCTGGGGAGGGCTTCTCGAATGAACTGGAATTTTCCGGAGACAGAGCTCGGCAGTGCCCAGTCTTTGTCGGGGGAAAATGAAATGCGTGAATATGAGCGTTATTCTTCTCCCACACGCATGATTTTAATAGACCTATCAGTCACGTCCCGACACATCTGCAGATCAGGCACGCTGCGCCCGCAACTCCTTTAAAAAAATTAATTCGTTTCATCTGCCTACTAGTGGATTTGAGGGAGGGTGTCAAAGTCTCAGTGGCAACAATAAAAAGGGACCAGTGAGTTTTTTTTTTTTTAAGTGAGAAAAGAAAGGGGAAGAGGAGAGAGGGAGGGAGAGGGACGTGGTGGTGGTGGTGGGGGGCGGCCCATCAGGCAAATCATCCTGCTCAGTTTACCCATGAGTTTAGAAGCCACCCAGGCACCCTACACGAAGTTATGCAAACTTTATCTACACTTCGCAAAGATCCTACTCCATTCTCCACACAGATTTTAAACAAAATCGCACTAATAGAAACACCGCTTTGGAAGTGAGTTATCCTATAATCATGGTCAAAAAAAAAACAAAAACAAAAAACCTCACTTGAACAAAAATGTGCATGACTGGGTTAGGCACTGAATTTAATCCTTTGAGTTGGGCTCTAAGTAAGGCCTAGGAGAAAATTCTCTCCATTTATTTAAACTGGAGAGAGCCTGCCCGGATCTGGCCTCAATCTTGAGAGAAGACCCCCCCCCCCATCCTCCTTCTGTATTGTTTTCAAATTAAGTCATTTGAGAATTTCTCCTTGTCTCTCACATCAGTAGAACCCAAAGGAAGGTGGCTTGAAGACCTGACACAAAGAATTCCTGCTCACTGCAGTGGAGCTCAAGTAGGGAACACAAAACTCTAAACGTCTTGGGGGGAGGGGGGCTGAGGGGGCTGAGCTGTCTGGTATTAACAAGATGACTAACTTTATGTGGGGTGCTTCACTTAAAGGGGGCTATAACTCCTAGGGCAGTGCGCCCTGGTTTAGGCACACACAAGGACCCCAGAAGCCCAGGCATAACGGGGGTGAGTGTGACCACCCTTGATTTCTGCTAAAGAAAGAACACGGTGGTTGGGGGCCAGTCAGCAAAGGTCCTTGCGTTTTAAGGGGGTTGAACCCTAAACATGCTCTAGAATTTCCCCGAGGCTACTGGGGCACTTCTTCCCACCGCCTCAGAATGTGGCTTCCCTCCTGGCCTCTAAGCAAGCAAAGCAGCTCTAGAAACAGCAGAGCAAAACCCTAAAAGAAAAACAAAGAAAGGAAAAAAGGGGGGGTTGTTCTTTTATTACCTCATCAGAAAGCAGTGGGCGTCATTCTTGAATCTCTTGCAATCACTTTAAGGAATGAGAGGTTTAAGCAAAATCATAAAAATGACTTAAAAAAAATCACACGTGTCACTTGTAATATTAGCATTTATACTGAAAGATATTCTCCAATGTAGGTTGAGCTCAGGTCTTACTGACTTGCTAGATTAAGTCAACTTTTGAATGGCTAGTCCATATTCATTTCAAGAAAAGAAATTGGGAAAAAAATGAGGGGGAAGGATGCTGAAAACAGTATCATTCCCCATCTGGACTGAAAGAAAATTTCCTTCAAAAAATGGAATATCATCCTAATGTCATGATTAATTTTAAAACATATTTGCTACACTATAACTTTTAAATGCAATATTTAATGCTGTCAGGTTACTTGAAGACAAAGTTTTACAGGAAACTTTAAATCCCGGGGGGGGGGGAACCTGCAATATATCAATAAACACCTAGAAAAAATATAATTAAAAATATTTAAAGCATCAAACAACCTCAAGATCTGATCAGGAATGATAAACACAGCAGTTTGTGTTTACATTCCCTGGCAACCTGCATCCCGGTTCACACAGGAGAGGGGGTGGGGTGTGTGTGTGTGTGTGTGTGTGTGTGTGTGTGTGTGTGTAAGAAAATCGGTAAAATCATGTTGGGTTTTCGCAGAGAGGAATTGGGAGGGGCTGGGGTAAGACCTGGGTTAGAGGCTGTGTAGTGGTGGGGTCTGGGTCAGGATTGCTTCCTTGAACCACAGGAAGGTAATTTCACTTACAATTCCAATTACAGAGAAATCAAAGGCACACTGTCTTGGCGGTGGCTGTTGTCCCTATTCTTGGCCTTGTCCCACCACTGAGCCCACTATCCTCTCTCCGTTCAAGACCAAGTTGCCTCAAAACTGCTCCAGTACGTGAAGGGCAGAGCCACAGGAAAGAAATGCAAAAATATGCCAGGACCATTGCAGTTAAAATGCTAAACCATTAGGAAGCATTTTATAATTACTTCCCTTCTGTGTCAACTTCAACTCTACAAAATAATCTATGGAGTTTAAGATTTCTCTTTCTTCACCGAATAAAGCCACGGAAATCCTGCCCTCCGCTTGAGGGGGGGGGGGGGCTTCCTTACTCTTCGGCCCTGTTGATAAATTCTTCTCCAACAGATTTCTAATTGTATTTTGAACTCATAAAACATGCATATAAGATTAGCACGTTTCGATTTCATAGGGAAACGGGTTTTTTCTCTCTTAAATGTATTGATTCAAATTTGATGCATTTTGGAGGGTATCTCTCTTTGTTTTTCGTTTTTTTTTTTTTTTTTTAGATTTAAGACTTGCAGGCTATGTACATCATCCGACTCCTCTCCCCCCGTATCGCAACGCCTAAAATAAAAATGTCACAACGCATTTACAAGAAATAATACAAAACAAAACAAAACAAAAAAAATTGGAAATGCTCGGATACAGAGTTTTACAAAACCCAGAATATAACTCCACCGTCTGAGAGGGGATTGCGGTATAAATTAACCAACCAACCCAAAAGAGCGGTAACAACTACAAAAAACTTGTAAATGTTTGGATCTGCCTTACTAGATTTATAACAAGTAAGAAGGGCTCGAGGTCCGTCACTCGGCCTCAGGCAGAAGAGCCGGCGGCAGTAAACCCCGGAAAAAGTTACAGAGCCGGCCGTCATACAAAAGTTGGCATCGCCTCTCTGGGGTTTTTTGTCTTTTGTCCTCCCGAGCCGAGAAAACGCTGTGTGTGCCTCCTCTGCGGACGATAAATACTGTACAAAAGGTCTCGTGAAAACACCCAAGTTCAGTCTAAGAGGCCAGTCTGGTGTCAGCGCCTCGGAGTCCCGGGAAAGGTGATGGGGGCAGATGTCACCTGGCGCTCCGCTCTCCAGAGCGCGGGGACGTCTGTACAAAGTCGGGCTCTGGAGGCTGGGGCGCAGGCCTCGCGCTCTTCCACGCCGGGGCGCCGGCCTTGAGCCGCAGTGTCCCCGGCGTCCCCGCGGCGCTAGATGTGCGTCAGGGGCACCGTGCCGTTGACCCCCGCGCCCGCGCCCTGGTAGTGCTGTGGCAGCGAGTGCAGCCGGCTTTGGGCCGCGGCGGCCGCGGCCGCGGCCGGGTCGCCACCTTCGCCGGCGGGCAGGTACATGCTGATCATCTCGCGCAGGTCCCCGGGGCACGGCGCTCGCGAGTGAGCCGGGGCCGGCGGACTGCCGCTCGGCTCCGACTTGACCAGAGAACCGAGGGCGCCCAGGGCCCCCGACGACGCGGCCGCCGCCGCCGCCGCGGCCGCCACCGCCGAGTTCTGGTGCGCGCCGCCCGCAGCGGCGGCGGCGGCGGCCGCGGCCCCATAAGGGAGGCCGCCATAGCCCGAAGGCGACGCGCTCATGTAGCCCTGAGAGTTGGAGATGGGGCTGTACTGCAGCGCGCCCATGTCGTAGCGGTGCATGGGCTGCGGGTTGTGAGGATGCGCGTGCGGATGGTGCGGGTGCGGGTGCGCCGGGTGCGCGTGCGGGTGCGCGCCGCCCGCGCCTGGGTGCTGCCCGTAGGCCAACTGCGCTTCCTGCATCATGGCCGCGGCCGCAGCCGCCGCGGCCACCGAGCCGGGGTAGGCGCCGTTGGCCCAGCCGTTGACGTGCGCGTAGCCTCCTCCCGCCGCGCCGCCCGGGCTCTCCAGGCGCTGGCCCACGGCCGCCGCCCCGACGCCCACGCCCACGCCCATGGCCACGGCCGCGCCGCCGCCGCCAGCGCCGGCCGCCAGCAGCCCGCCGGCCAGCGAGTACTTGTCCTTCTTGAGCAGCGTCTTGGTCTTGCGGCGCGGCCGGTACTTGTAATCCGGGTGCTCCTTCATGTGCAGCGCGCGCAGTCTCTTGGCCTCGTCGATGAACGGCCGCTTCTCGGCCTCGGACATGACCTTCCACTCGGCCCCCAGGCGCTTGCTGATCTCCGAGTTGTGCATCTTGGGGTTTTCCTGGGCCATCTTGCGCCGCTGTCCGCGGGACCACACCATGAAGGCGTTCATGGGCCTCTTGACCCGATCCTGGTTGGCCTTGGTGCCCCCGCCGCCGCCGCCGCCGCCGCCCCCGCCCCCACCGCCCCCGCCCGCCCCGGCCGGGCCCGAGAGGTTCGTGGGCGCCTGGGCGCCGCCGGGCGAGTGCAGGTCGGTCTCCATCATCATGCTGTACATCTGGACGGCTAGCGGGTTCACCGGTACCGCCAAGAGAGGGCCTGGAGCATAGACGACCGGGTGGGGGTGGGTGGGTGGAGAGAGGATCAGCCCAGAGAGACTGGGGGTGGGGTGGGGTGGGTGCCTAGCAGAGAGAAGGGGGTTGGGTGGAGGCCACAACAACAACAACAACCACAACAACAGCAACAAAAAAAAAAAAAAAAGAGGCGAAAGCACACGCACTTAGCGCGGGTCCAGTTCGCAGGTGGAAAGTTTCTCCGGGTGCACAAACCACTTGCCCAAGCAGCCGATGGCCAGGATGATTGTCGCCGTCGCCGCTGCCGCAGTCCGGTCGCGCAAGGCTTAGCTGTGCAAACAGGTGCAGTCGTGCCCAAGTTGAGGCTCCACTTTCTGGGTCTGAAGCGGTGCCCCTGGGCCCGACGCGGGGTTCGCTGCCTCCTCTTGGCGGCTCGAAGTCTCCTTCCTGTGCTGGCTTCCTTGGCGGCTTCCAACTCTGGGGCCGCAACTTCTAGCAAGGCGGTGCGCCGCGTGCGCTGGGCATGTGCTGGTCCCAGGTGCCTGGGGGGGAGCCAGGCGCCGAGGGGGACTCGGAGGGGGGTTCGGAGGGGGCGATCGCGGCGCAGCCAGGGAGGGGGTTAGGGACAGCGGTGGGGGTGCCAACGCGAGCAGAGAGCCGGAGAGCCGGGCCGCTGTGCCCAGGACAAGCTGTCCGCTGCTTGCCCGAGGCCGTGCGCTCGGAGCGGAGGCGCACGCGGGGCCGGTGGCGCGGGGGGCCCAGCAGCCATACGCCGGGCCCGGGCTGCCATTAAATGAGCGCGCCGCGGCCAATGGGAGCCGGCGGCGGCGGTGATTTGCATGGCGCGCTGGCGAGTGACGTGGGGAGGGAGTAGATACACTGGGCGCGGGCGGCGGAGCGAGGAGGTGGAGGAGGAGAGGGTGGGGGGGGGAGCAAGGGCAGGAAGGAGGGGGAAAAAGGGGGCGCGGGGGGGCGGGGTCACAGCCACACGGCTTCCTGAGCGCGCGCGCGCGGCGGCGACGGCGGCGAACCCGGAGCTCGCCCCCTTCGCCTCTCCCCGCCCGCGCGCTCCGAATGATTAACGATTGGGTTGAAAACCAAGAGGAAGAAAGAATCGCTGTTGGGGGAGGCGCTGGGGGTGTGTGTGTGTGTTGGGGGGAGGGAGGGATACAGCCCCGGGTCGTGTTTAAAGGCGCTCATTGGAGACCCAGCTCCTCCCCTGTCCCCAGCCAGCCAACTCCGTGCCCGCTGGGAAGGGGAAAGTTGGAGATAGAGGCCTCACTTTGCACTCAGCTCTGCCGGAGTGCAGAATAACGGCGGTGCGGGGGAGACCCTCCCAGGGGGAGCTTAGGCCCAAAGTGCCTCTGCTGAGTTTCAGGCCAAGCGGGGCCGCTCGGTCTCTCCCTCCCCAGGCGCCCAGCGCTTTCTCAGAGCCTGCAAAGGCCTTTACAGAGTCCGGATCTATATAATTCGGGTCTCCGTGGCAGGAGGCGCAGTTTTTTGTGTGTGGTGTGGCGCTCCTAGCTCCCTTATCTATCCTGAACTTTCTTGGGGGAGGGGGGTCTTTTAATGGAGCGGAGTGTCACAGTTAGGTCCCAATTTACTCTCTAGCCTCTCGAATTTCTGCGAAGGTTAAAACCAAGATCTATCTGGAATCTAGTTACTCCGACAGTGAAAAAAGTTTGTACAAACAGCAAAAGAATACCTACCTAGCCTATGCTTTTTCCTGAAGCCGTTCTCCCAGAAGCTGTTTGCCAAAGGATTTTGAAAACCGTGTGAACTTGGGGTTGCGGGGTGGGGATGGGGTGGGGTGCGGGAGCTGAAACGGCATTGAAAGGTGGTGCTTCCTGGTCCAGTGACAGGGCCGCCTTTAGTTTGTTTGTTTGTTTGTTGTTGTTTCTTCCTATGTTGTGGGTAAAAAAAAAGGCCAGTTCTGGGGATGATTGAGGCATATACAAACGGCTGTAATCCATGAATCTCAGAACAAATATGATTCAGGGATGTCCAAGAGATTTCCAACCCCATCCCAGGCTACTTGGGGTCAGACCACCATGTCAAAAAAAAAAGGGGGGGGGCAGAGTTGAAAGGCTTCTTCCAGAAAGAACGCTTAGAGTCTACAAGTTCTTCAGATGTCCTGGGGCAGGGTGGGGAGGGGAGGGGATAGAGGGTGAGTTTCTACTTCTAAGATGTAGGTGCCACCTTAGGAGATTGCTGGTGGGTAAAGCAAGCCTAGTCAGATGCCTGCAGACCGCCTCGCGTGTAATCCATACGTTCTTCTGATGACGGAGATAACCCGGATAAAGCAAGAACACGGGTGTTCTAGTATGTTGGACGTTGAACATGTGACAGTTCTTTTTTCCCCCTATTAACAAAAATATCTGAGGCTGTGAATTTCCTGACCCGTTGCTCCCTTGCTATGATTATTACAGGGGTTTATTTTATTTTATTTTTGTCTCAGGTTGTTAGAGCACAGTGCAGCAGCAAGTGCATCCCTCTGCCGATTGAGATTTCATTTCAGTCCATTCAGTATTTACTAGTAAACTCATCAAATAATACAGAATTATGTTGGAAAGGAAATATCGTTTCATATTTTTATAAACATCTAGGTTATAAGCTTAGTTTGCGCTACCTTCTTATTTCAGCCATCAAGTTTATCAAATCTTTTGATTTGTTTCATGAACTACCTACAAATATCAGTTACATTGTAAATGAGCAAAACGAACAGGACTATTGTTTAAGAATGCCGTAGAACCATTTTCCTTTGATAACTTAGGAGGTGATGGGTGTGCAGAGAGATCCGCTGTGTTAGAGGAAGTCAGCAAGACTGAAATAAAGGAAACGGTTTACAAATTATAAACTATATTATCCACTTAGCAATTGAAAGATTTCTTTCCCTGTGCTTTTCAATTTAGATTTTAAACTAAATAGCCAAAGACCCCCTGAAAACGCTTTGTACAAATCAAGCTTGGCACATTATTTTCCATATCAATGGGGCAATTTATTTTATAAACACCCTGCACTCCAGTGAGCTTTGCAGGAATGCTTTATGCTTTAGGAAACTTGGATAGATGACTTTGAAAATGGTCTCATTTCTTCCTACCAGAGCACTGAACATTGTTTCCAAATAGGATGTTACTCTTATTTCCCCGGAACATCTAAATAGAAGGTAAATGGCCTCACATTGCATACTGCCATGCTGGTGCTTGACACTCTGGGAATTACTCTGCAGAAGCAAGTCCAAGCTGGTGCAAATCCTATGGGTGCCCACCTGCGGAAGTATGGAATCAGAGATGCAGGTGTAACCTGTTGCCAAGTGACAGAAGATTGGTGGTTGCAGTCTGCGCCAAGCCAACTAAGTAGTGGTGGGCATGGTGTGCCAGACCTCCTTGTGCCTTCCATCCTGGTAAGAGCAGTGAGTCCTGTCAGTGACAACTTCTGGACACCTCCCTCTGGTTCTCACTTCCCCAGTGGCTCTTCACACTCACAAAAAGAACAGCCTACAACCAGTTTGATAAACACTCCCGGTCTGCTTCCCATCTTCTCCCCACCGCCTGGGTGGGGCTGCCTTCCAGCCTAATGCCTTCCTAAAAACTATATCCTTTAGGATTTGAAAACTGTACCGTGTCCAAGTAAAACTAAGAAAAGTTCAGGACCCAAGGCAAAGGGCTAGTTTCACTGTTGACTGACCAATCTTTGTTCTCTCAGCAACTCAGAAATCTCACTGTACCATTGCTCAGAATGCCAAAGACCGACTTTACAAAGTGGCTAAGTTTTTATTCAGCCTATGGTTATAATCCTTCGAAAATTCAAGTCAGCTAGAGGAATTTATTGTGTGTGCAGGCACGGGTGCTTGTATATGTACATGCTCATAGATAAATTATGAAGGCCTGTATATATGAAATTAGATGTCTAAGCTCTTCCATAAAAGTCTTGACTTTGAAATAAACCAAGTCCTGGGTTTTAAATACTTTCAACTTAGACCCCTGACATAGAATAACCAATACTTCCTTTACACACACCTTTGTGCTCAGGAGACAGAGAGGGCCCTGTGGACAGAAGCCCTTGTCCCTCCCTGGCTCTGATACATCCATACATGGGCTTTTAAGCTCAGCATTAATCTTGCAGGCTCCAAACAAGTTGGGTACATCGAGGTTCTTAAGGGCCATGCAAAACTAGAAATTATTTCATAAGGGTTTCAGATCATCTGCCCTGATGACAATCTCGCCATGCTCACAACAAGATTCTCTAAAGGCTGGTGAGGACTTGGAGGACAGAGGACACATGGAGGTGCCTCCTGGGAGTTCCCCGGGGGCAAAGGCTTGCAGGCACTGATGTACCGCCAAAGGGATGAGGGAATAGTTAAAGAAAGATCTTTAGCAAAATGGCAGTTTATGACCGGACTGTGGAAGGAGAGAGAGTTTAGCAGCAGCAGGATTAAGCCGCAAAGAAAACTCAGGAGAGATAAAGAACGTCGGAAGAGGTCTCTGAGGTCATCTCGGTCAACAGGAGGCGCAGATTCAGGACGCGATGGAAGCAGAGAGCATCTGAGAGGGGCGGACCTGGAGGCTGCGATTCCCTGTCCCGGGACCCGCTGCAGGGCGTGGAGACCTGCGCACAGGGCCCAAAGCCCCTAGGCCTGTCAGTGCGGACCCTGCAGCGGCGCGGGCCGCGATCGCCGTCTGCTGGCCGCCACCACCCTCTCTTGTCCTCGCCGAGCCACCTCGGGCTGTGACCTGCGGGGCGGAGACGCCCCTCGCCCAACTACTGCCACCACAGCGTCCCTGGAGTTTGCTTTTCAGCGCGAGCCTCTGACACGGGGTCTATAAGAGGGGGCATCCTTTCTCCTGGGTCGTCTCCAAGCCTTTTCAGCCGATCTCCTGGGGCCCAGCCTGGGCTAACTTGGGGAGAGGGGGGTCTTCCCAAACACCAAATGGAGCCAAATTCAAAGCTGTGTGGTTAGTTTGTTGTTGCTGGTTTGTTTAAAAGGGGGGAAAGAAGCGAAACGGATAAAGGGGAAAAGTCGGGGGTGGACACGAAGGTAGAGAATCACTTGCAAAGAAGGAACTTTGGCTGATCAGTGTCTTCACCGGCATCCCTCAGAACCCATCGCTCCTAAGCCGCTCTCAGCTTGAAAGCAAAAACTCCTCTCCTTTGAGTTTAGAGAGCCGCTTGTTAACAGCGCCTGTGGGAAAATAAAGTCCTCTCGTCTAGGCTGTCAGGCTCCGGTTCCAGCCGTCCTCGTGGCGACCGGCGCACACAA
Source organism: Tokudaia tokunoshimensis (assembly GCA_036184795.1). Taxonomy (NCBI): domain Eukaryota; kingdom Metazoa; phylum Chordata; class Mammalia; order Rodentia; family Muridae; genus Tokudaia; species Tokudaia tokunoshimensis. Next base: position 56,469,107 of record BTHU01000019.1, read on the forward strand.
TCCGGAGCTGCACTATGTGTGTGTGCCTGCCTCCCGGCTCCCTGGGTGGAAGCATTCGGAGAATCTCTGGGAGCTTCGAGTAGGGGCTCACCCTGTGAGCAGTACTCACACATATAATTCAAATTTCACAGCTGACCTGCTCTGAAAACCTCAATCAGCTTCTAATTGAAGGGAAAACAAAATATTGCTTCCCTACAGCAGAGCTAACGATTTAATCATTATATCAGACATTATAGCTTTTAATTAGGCTAATGCTGATACTGTATGGAAAGAGATAATTCAACACAGTTCTTGATGAATTCTGTAATTGGGTTAACGGCGGAGCAGTCGGGGGAGAGACGTCAATATTCAAGCTGCGTCTGTAGCCACCAGGTTTATGAATGAAAGAGAGGAGGAAAGCTTGGAACCCAAGGGGGCATCGAGCCCTCGCTCCCCCGAGCTGCGGGTACAAGGGAAAGAGGCGACTATGATGCCAGCCGAGGCTGGACCGCCGCCGGATGCCAGGCCTCGCGGGTTTGGAACCGAGCGCCCGCTTCTGCCGCGTGAAATTTTCTGACAAGAATTTCCGCAGGCCTACTTTGCGGGTACACCTGGGCACCAGATTCCGAGAATCTATCTACTCCGCCCCAACCCATGCCTGCAGGAAGGCTGAGCCTCCCAGCAGCGGCTATGACTTTCCATCCAGTGGCCTTTGAAAAGACAAGCGCTGCCTGGTGGCTCTCACCCTCCGCGGGTACCCTGGGTGCACCGGCCGCTGGTGGCACCGAAGGCTGTCCGCACCCTTGTGTCCTTGCCGATGGAAAAAGGGCAGCTCTAGTGGGTGCCCAGGCTTGTGCCCAATGTCTTGCCCCCTCTCCAGCCCTTGGCTGAGCCGTTACTTGGCCTTGGGAGAAAGGAGAAGGTTGACAATTAGAGGGTGTGGGCCTGCTTCCCTTTCTGCGAAAGAACGGGGAGGCAAAAATCCGTTTGCACTAGCCTGCGAAGCAAATTGTGCCAGGGACACGAGTGACCCCCTCCTCTCGCTTCCCATTCTCTCTGCCAAGTAGGGCCTGGGCTAGAGACGCAGTTTCAGGGTCAGCTTGCCACCGGGCTCTACCCAGCATCTGACATATGCCGCATTCTGTTTGGGCTGGAAATTTCTTTCCTACCCTCTTTTGCCTCTAGATTTCTAATACACTCAAAATTTGTGCTCAAGCCTGAGAGTCAGAATCTGACCCTGCTGGAGGAGAGGGCTCACCGGTGAGCCTCGGGTTCTGAGAAGAGACACAGTCTCTGTAATTTGTTTGCGCTTTTCAGAAAAGCCACTTTTTCAGAAAAGCTGCGCTTTCTGTGGTTTTAACCCAGATGTTTTCAGGGTGAGATTTTTATGTACTTTAAAATTTTCTGCCGCCGTTCTTAAATTTTTCTCTTAGTCTTTGGTTTAACTACATCAGCACAATATTCTCCTTCAAGATAAATATACTGTATTGTGATTCATCCGTGTCTTATTTTGTCAGCAATTACTGCAAAATTAAATGGGTCACTGTGAAAGTTTCATTTACTCAACCCCCCGTAATTAACAGTTTGAATACACCTTTTTTACATTGTGCAAAAGTTGTAATTTTCCAATGCATGTTGTGTCTTCCTGATAAAGAATGCTGGTTAAGTTAGACGTGATCATAAGGATTCAAAACTCTCCTCCCAGGGGAGGGGTGTTGGGCTTTCCCCTAAGACCATGCAAAGCTTGTGCACAAGATCAAACTTTTCTGAACAGTCGAGCTTCACAACTGCTCAAATCAAAATTTGCAGAGGGTAAAACGGGGGAGAATAGAAAGTGTCTGATTAAGGGACATTCCCAAAGAAAGCTGTAACAGTGAGGCTGTTTGGACTAAGCAGAGAAGCCTGCAATCCCCGCTACCTGGAGTGTGGAGGGCAAGGTGAGCTGAACTAAAGTAGGGGTGGTAATGGGTAACCTTTCCATTCTGCCCGAAACAATGTTTCAGCTCTGAACCGCGGGCCCGAGAGGCCCAAGGGTGTGTGTCCATGACCAGGGATGTGTGCAAGAAGCCACACTTGGAGTATGCACCACCCTCTCTCACATTCTCCCTCATTTAGCCCCCAAATAAAAAAGGCATTGCTCACAAGAGGAGACAAGTCATGAGGAATTTCTATATGAAGAGGAATAAACTAAAACTAGAGATGCCCCCCCCCCTTTACAGGCCATCCCAGTTATTGTAAATTAGATTAGCTACACAGGCTGCAATATAAACATGGCAGGAGGTTCACGCCAGTGAAAACCCATCCACTCCAATCTCGCCTTTCATCGGAGCGGCTCACATAAATCACATCTTGTCCTTTAATACACTTTTCAATGAGATTAAAACATCACTCTGACACAATTTCAAGCCCTTTCAGTCATGTGCCTTGCTTTACTTCAGAAAGTAGCTAACGGGAAAAGTAGGTCCGCGGAATATCTCCAGGCTGTGGGAAGGGCTTTACTACTCTGTGAGGGGCTAATGGAGGACCCCTTGGCCCCATCTGAACGCCATTCATCTTTCCTCTTGCAAAGATACAAAGCAGCTGGTTCAACAGCAGAAAGCAGATTTCCCCGGGGAGAGAGGCCTGTTGACGGCTGCTTGTGAACAGGAGCCGTTGGGAGCAGCACACTCTGGGCTGAAGGGTTGAGAAGGATCAGCTTCCAGGGCTCAGATGCCTTTCGGGACACTTTTTGGGAAGGAAGTGCAGAGAAAAGGGGGCGGAGAGGAGAGGAGAAGAGAGGAGTGGAAAGGAGAGAAGACAAGGGGGACACACAGAGAAAGGTACACACAGAGACGCGCACGTGGAGAGAGACAGAGATAGAGATAGAGACAGAGATAGTTGGATAGATTAGGTAAACAAGACATGTAGGGTGTATGGTAACCTTTGAGTACTACCTTAGGAGTGAAGGGGAAAAGAGGTAATTTTTCTACAAAATTGGCTAAGGGCTCTTGGATCAACACCCCTTACTGTCTCCCAGAAATGCCTCACCTCTCCCTCAGGGTCGGGTTATTCCTGGGTCAGACACTGACTCTGGATTTCAGAAGGACAAAGAATCCTAGCAGGCAGTAGGAGAGGGGTGTTTGAACCCCATCTGTTTAGTCTTCCAGATATCTAAAATTGCGTGTATAGCTCAGAATGCCCAGGCATGTCTTTTTTTTTCTGGAAGACAGACTGGACATAACTCATCCCACCTCCCTCTGGGATTCAGGTCGGCCACATAGAGTATTCTCTCTCTCGACCAACTGCAGGGCTGGGCTTATTGCTGGGAGGAGCAGGTGAGACTGGAAACCTCCGCAGACCACCTGAGGGTTTCTTCTGAGAGACCACTTCCGTCCACCCCAGTCCCCCTTTCCAGCCTCTTTCTCAGTCTGTAACTCCCAGGCTCAATCGCTTTAGTAGGGCCCAGTAGGAAGCCACCTGGTGGCTTTCTGTTCAACTTCACTGAGCACCCAAACATCTCCCGTAGGAGTCCTTGTTCAGGTAGTGCCACAGGGCCTGCCTTGTTCTGCCCTAAAACTCCTAGGTGAGGAAACCTGGCGGAGTCTAGGAGGGGGGCAATTTTCTTTCCTCTTTCCTGAGGATCCTGAACTTGACCACAGTCAGTATTCACATCCCAGCTCAACTGGGCCTGTGGCCAGTGAGGGTGTTTGTGGCCATTGAGGGTGTTTCCTAGCAGCGACACCCACCCGCCAAGCTGCCGGAGATAAGACTGCTGAGGGCCAAACAGGACTCTTCTCTCCAGCTCCAGCGGGAGGGAAAAGCCTCAGTCCAAGTTACGAAGAGGCAGGCGACTGTTCCTGGAGTTCCTCGGAACCTACTAGGGTGCGACGAATGGAGACCCCTTCCAACCCCAGCTTTCCACAAAGGCGCATCCAGAAAGCCTGGCCCCTTCGCACCGCAGGAAATCAATGGCAGAAAGCAGGCTTTTAATGGGTTAATTGACTGGAGGCCTCTATCGCCTTCAAACACCTGTTTCCTGCCAGTGGAGGCGGCCTGTCTGGTCCCCGCCTAGGTCGATGCTGCTGTGTCTGTCCGCCTTGCTCATCGACTCCAGGCCTTGCTGAAAATCCATTCCACCTCTGAAAGTCTGTCTGCTACTCGAACCGGGTAAAAAAGAGGCGGCAGAGTAGGGTGGTCAACGGTGGCCTAGAGACTTCTGAGTGTGCACAAGTTTAACCAAAAACAAAACAAAACAAAAAAACCCGAATGGTGCGCTTGACGAGGGAGGACACCACCACCTAGGCTGGGCCTCTATGCCAGGGTCACCCCTACCTAGGGAGGGCCCTTCAGGCTTGCAGTACTCAGGATCAGACTCCGGGAGTCCTCTCGCCGGCGTGCGACCGACCTCCACCGTGCCAGTACGGCTGATGGGCAGGCACCCGGTCCAAAAGCACTCTGCGTGTCGAGGGCTCCCGACTGATTGATTTTTTTTTCTTTTTGGTAGCAGAATTAATACAGTCAAGTCTGTCGGTCAGTCAAAGTTAAATTGATTCTTTGCCCAAAACACCTCTCACTAAGTGGCACACGCTTCAACATGTTAATTTTTGAAGGTAATTTCAACCCGTGGGTTTAGTTCTTGACGCTGCCTCGAGTAGTGGCAAGGAGCCCGCAGCCTGGCCCCAGTAGGGCCGGGGGCGGGGCGGAGGCAGGCGACCTGAAGGGGCACCGCCATCTACTAAATCTTGCCCCCATAGCTACAGGGCTCGACCTCCCTTCATCTCCATCTTTAAGGACGACCCACCTAGACATGGCGTTGGGCCGTTGGGCGGTGGCCAATCCAAACGACTGAGGACCACGGGAGGAGTGAACTTAGAGATGAGAAAATGACCAATGGACCCGCGAGACCGCTCCCGAAGGTCACTCCCTAACCGGGCCGCTCTCCATAGAGGCCAGAAGGTTGCGAGCCCCCTACACATCCTCCCGGAAAGTAGCGACGGAGACCCGCGCCCATCCTAGCGCCTCTCCCGCCACCAATCCCTGCTCGGCCCCGTGAAGCCCCCGCGCGAGTTCGAGACACACTTACAGTTAGTTCTTCCTGCAGCCCGCCGGGTCCGCAGCGCTTGGCCGGCCTGCACCTTCGGAGCCCTGTCTGGTGGCCGGCCGCGTGGGACCTGGGCTCCCCGCAGGCCGAGCGCACGCGCTGACGCCCGCGGACCCCGGCCCGGCCAGGCTCCTAGCAGCGACGGCGCCCGCGCCACGCGCACGCACACTCACACGCGCACCCCCGCTCGCTCGCACACTCGCTCGCACAAGCTCCTCGCTCCTCGCTCGGCACACAACACTCGGCAGACGCACACACTGCAGGCGAGAGAGACAAGAAAATGAAATTTATTATTGATAGAAAAGACTCGCAAGACAATTTCAGGTTATTGTTTCTCTCTGGAAAAGGGGGATCCCGCCACATAATGAAGCGCCTTTTGTGTGGCACTGAACAATACCAAACAAGTATTCTAATAAATAGCCGCGTTTTTGTTCCTGCTCGGCAGTGAATAGAAGGGAGCCGTTGCTTCGCGAGCAGCTGGGACGCCGAGCCGAGCGGGGAGGTGGAGCCGCCGCTCGCCCTCCTCTAGCCGCTCCCCAGCCGGGTCCCCGCCGCTCCCCATTCGCCCGCGCCCACCGCCCCTCCCGCTGGCCGGACCGCAGAAGTTCAGGACCCCGGGACCAGGGGGGATCCCTCGCCCTCCCCGAGAGGCGATCACAACCCCCTTCCCTCCATCCCCGCCAGCAGTCACTTGTGGCATCCCACGGGCGGCGACTTTCACCTGGAGCGGCTTTCCGGCTTTCCCTACCTCTTGCAGGGGGGACGCCCCCGCCCGCACCCCTGAGTCAGCGCGGTCATTGCGCGGGATCTGAGCGGCGCGCCCCCTCCGCCCCCACCGCGTCCTCGCAGTGGGGTTTTTTCGGCTCTGCTCTCGGCTGGAGCTTTGTTGTCTCGCCGAGGGGACACCTTGGACGTGGGCGCCGCGCCAGGCCTCCCCCGGAGCAGCGAGGGCAGGTTTCCCCCCCTTCCCCTCCTACGATGCGCTCCTCAACCCCACCCCCCTCTAGTGCTCGCTCTACCAAGGGCAGCAACAGAACGAAGACAGAGTCTAAGGATTAGTGCGTGAACACAAAGCTCTCCAGGTTAAAAAAAGAGAAGAAGAAAAAGAAAGAAAAGAAAAGAAAAAAAAAAAGAAAAAAAAAGTCGCCCAGACAGGGGTCTGTCCGGGTGTACACGGCGAGAGGGAGCGGGGCGGGGCTCTCAGGGGCAGTAGCCACTGCGTGGCCAGCCGGTCTGCAGCGGGGGACCCTCCCAACACTCTGTAATTCCCTCCTTTGGCGGGTCCCTGTCCCGGGCCTCTGCTGCAAGGCTGGAACTACTGGCCAGTCCACCGCGAAGCAGGGCGCGCAGCCCGGGACATGCGCCGGAGAGAACCTCTGAGAAGGGGCCCGCTGCAGCCGCTCAAGTCCGGCTTTCAGTTTCTCCTCGCTTCCCGGTCTCCCTTTCCCCTTTGGTCCCTAACTGAAGGAAGATGTCAGCACTTTGGACTGGAAACCTAAATCTCTGTAACACCTAGGAAATGTTCCAAAAGCAAACTTTCTTTTTTCTTTTTCTTTTCTTTTCTTAAAAGGGATGATAACGCCCAAAGGATTTACAATTTACTCTCAATCTAAGGAAAGACGTTCACTAATATTTTTTTTTTAAAAAATATACAAACACAGCACACGTGACAGTACCAAGCGTTTGCTCACCCAGTCGGGGTGCTGGCGGTGTTCTCTCTCTCTCTCTCTCTCTCTCTCTCTCTCTCTCGGACAAACGTATGTGCCCCCTCCCCCGCAGCGTCTGGCTCTAACCTCAGAGATAAAACCCCACATGACTTTCCCTCCATGAATCTTAATCTCGGCAAGCACTTTGTCATTTGCAAATTATTTCTTAATCGGACTGAGCGATTTCGATGTACAATACAGGATTTAGTGTGCTGGGGATCGCCAAAGCTGACTGAGTTGTCTGGGAATACTTTCCCTAGTTGCAAGGCTTTTCCCCAAAAGACATATTGGTCTGACAGAGAGGAAGAATAAAACGGTGGAAGTCCTTGGTGACTCATTTTTGGGCTTTTGTTTATTTGTTTTTGTTTTTTTTAATCTACTTCCGAGAAACCGCATTTCCTTGGAGTTTTAAACAATTTAGCTCAGTTATTCCAAATGTCGGCAACACCAAGAAGAGGGAATTTGGCCTTGGTGGTTTTTTTTTAAACCCGGGTTTGTGCAGGAATCTGGGGGCAGGAAATGAGGAGACTCTGGAGTTGGAGTGGTTCCAGCAGACACCGGGAAACACTTTCCTTTTGTATGGAAAATGGAAACATTTTGGAATCCGGATTTAAAACTTTGACTTATATTTTACATGTTAAATCACTGAAAGATTGGGTACAACAGTGTATAAAGACTCACAACCTGCAAATATTTGAATGGTTTTTGTGAGCAGAGCAGCTGCCAGTCAGCTGGCTTTGACAGGCTGTCACAGTTTTGTCATTTAATAGTGGGTGTTAGCCTAAGTACAAAACACTCTGGCAAACAGATGTCAAACCCGTATCGATGGGGGTTGTGAAGTGGAGTTTAACCCGCATCACAGGGAGCTCCTGTGCATACACACGGGCCCTCAGTGGAGGGGAGGCGCAGGATTCCGCAAGTCAAAGCCCCGTTCTAGGTGCTGGACATACAGTCTTGGGAGTCTGTCCAAACCAGGACGTGTCTCTCTGGTACAGGCAGGGGAGGAACTCGGGTCAACCAGTTTTGCAGGGGGTGGGTGGATGTTATGCCTCTCTCGACTTCTCTATGCCACTCACTAGCTCTGGCTTTGTACAACGTGGCTGCTCTTTGCAGCCACGGGCTTTCCTTGGCCACCACGCCACAGCAAGCTTTTCTCGGCTTTAGGAGACAAACTGAGCCCGCAGAAACCTCAGAAAGGTCTGTGGTGGAAGCAGACCCTATCCTAAGCCTGGCTGTGTTCAGGCCAGAGTCAAGGAGGCCCAGACTCTAGTGCAGAGTTAGGGTTTTTTTTTTTTTTTTTTTTTTTTTCTGCGCCAGAGTTGGGAGTCTGACACAGATCCGACTTTGCCAGTTGCTATGGGAGGAGTGGAGGGACCAAAAGATGCTAGGTTCTGGATTCAAGGCTCAAAAGAACAGCTTTGTTTCAGGCTTCCAGAGGCTGGATTTCCGGTCCCAGGCACACAAGCAGGATCTTCCTCTGAAGATCTGAACAGCCAGTCAGACACAAGGGCCGGCGGTTGTGTGTGTGTGTGTGTGTGTGTGTGTGTGTGTGTGTGTGTGTTTTAAAGCAGCTGGAGGGGACCCCCTGTGGCTTTTGTATTTCTCCACTGTGGATTTCACTGGGTGAGGGTGTCTGTGCTCTCTTCTCCATCAGGAGAGGATTATTCAGCAGTAAGAACTTGAATCACAGGACTTTGCTCCTCCTGAAATATCTGTCTGAAACTATCTTTTCCAGGTGAAGTCTGTCTGGTACGCCCCCCCAAGAAGCCACCTTGGCAGGCAATGTCCTTTTCTTTGTCTCCTTGCCCTGTCAGCTCCTCTTCCTCCTTTATCTCCTCCTCTCTTCCTCCTCTTTCTTCTCCTCTTCTTCCTCTTCTTTGAATTTATACATGAATTTAGGAGGTGGGAATAAAAATTTCAGATTATACCACAAAATGAGGCCTAAGAAGATTTAGAAGTTCTCAGGTCTTCCTTCCAGAAAATTGGTCTTTCTGCTGCAGTGCCCTGTGTGGGAGGTGTCCCCTGTGTGGGAGGTGTCCCCTGTGTGGGAGGTGTCCCCTGTGTGGGAGGTGTCCTGGCCTTCTAGCCAGCGTCTATGCTATAATAGTGATTAGTGTTCTGTCACTGTAACCTTCTGACTCTGGGATCAGCTTGAGACCTTTCTTGTGCTGGGTGAAAGGCACACAGTTGACACAGACCTTCGTGGTTCCTTATGGTCTCTTTTAAGGGATTGCAGTAAAAAACAAGGCTCATCCCACCCCACCCCCAAACATACAGAATGACTATTACAGCGGCCAAAGTACCTAACATTTCTGTGACATTGACTTTAATGACATTTTAATTGGGGGGGGGGAAGTAGCGGGGTTTCTCTGTGTAACCCTGGCTGTCCTAGAACTCACTCTGTTCAATATCAAACTCAGAGATCTGCCTGCCTCTGCCACCAAGTGCTGAGATCACAGGTGTAAACCATCACATCAGGGTGATCTATAAGATGTTAAAAGACAGTTTCCATAGGTCTGCAGGATTAATTAATTCTGAAGGTACCCATGATACATATTTCCACCTGCCTGCGTTCTTAATCACAGGCCTCCCACAATGCATTGCTTTCCTGGAAGGAGAGGTTGAAACAGGACAGAGGTCCCCTTCAGCAGGCATCCCTGATTAGTGCCAGGAGTGCAAAGACCATCTGAGCCTGCCACAGGGCAACACTGGACAGGAGCAGGTCTTCATTAGATACACTTCTTATACATCAAGGATGCAAGTCTTCAGGTGGAGGGGGCACTCACTCCTGCTCAATGTACAGTGAAGACGTTGGTAAGAACTATAGGGTTCCAGGTTAAACTGTGGGGTTCAGGCCCAGCAAATCCAGGAGGGTTAGCATCCTGGGGCCAGAGGCTTGAAGGCTACAGATGACTCAGGAAAGATAAAGGAAGTCATCCTTGAAGATGGCCAGGACTACTTCAGTGTGCCTGTGTGTGCCTTTGTCTCTGTCCTGCTCTGTCTGTCTGTCTGCCTGCCTGCCTGCCCCCCACCCCCACCTCTCTCTCTCTCTCTCTCTCTCTGTGTGTGTGTGTGTGTGTGTGTGTGTGTGTATGGTCTCCAGCTCAAGGATCTGCCTGTTGCTGGGATTAAGGGCATGTGCCAGCACTGCCTGGCTATGTCTTCGTGCCTAACTGGATACAGGACACAGTTTCTCCTGTTGTTCCTCTTCTCTGCTCTCCCAGTTCTTAACCCACATAGTAAACAAGATGCAACCAAACCCAAACTCAAAGACTGTTGAATAGTGAAACTGATACATCAAAACCTTCTCTACCTCAGCTGAACAGGGCTGGCACTGTACTTTCTGCCAGTTCTTGAATCTAGACACAAAGCTTTCCCTGCGGGAAGACCTCATAAGGGCAAGCGCTGTTGGTGGTGAAGAGTTTAAGCCCTGTTGTTTGCAGGATGAATTCTTAGATACGATGTGCAATATGGTATAAATAGCACAAAACACTGTCAACAATATTTATGATATACCATTGTGATAGCCACCTGTAATTGAATTTCTTTTGGAGACTCTCATGTTATCTCATGTAATCTAAGCCAGACTTGAACTCTCTACGCAACCAAAGGTTATCTTGAACTCCTGATCTTCCTGCCTCTTCCTCCCAAGTGCTGGGATTACAGGCATGCACCATTCATGACTTCTGGTTCAATTATTAGCTAATTAATTATTTGTGGCACATTCATACTACAGTGTGAATCAGAGGACACCTGGAAGAAGTTAGTTCTTTCCTTCTATTTTGTGGGTCTGGGGGTTCGAACTCAGGTTGATGGGCTTGGTGGCAAGTGCTTTACCCATTGAGGCATCTCACCTGTCCTATTAACATATAATTAACATAAAGTCATTTCAAAGTTAAAACAACCATGTCTCATTTCTAAAGCTTATTGACCATGACAGGCGACTTGACATTGGTGTGAGAAAGCCTTGACCAGCCTTCCAGACTTTTCTCTGGAACAGAGGTGGAAACCCCACTGTTGTAGAAAATATTTAATCTCAATCGGGGTTGGGGGGAGCTTTTATGCAGCCTTTGATCATTCAGTTCCCAGATAAAAGGCACGTAACTTTTATTATTATAATGAGCCTTAATTAGCTCTAGAGCTGGGCAGATATCTACCCTCTAAGCTATTAGAATTTATTTCCCCATTAATAAACCAAAATTATAACTTGCCATTTTCCATCTGGGCCGCTCTGAACTTCGGTTGGCCAGGCCTCCCGGCTGTGCTCTCATGACTCACTTAACCTATGGTGTCTTTCTTCTCTCTTTCTTCTCCTGCTTCTTCTCCCTTTCTTCAGATGCCAAGCCTGGGAACCTCAAGCCCCACTTACCCCAATTTTGCCCAGCTAAAGGATGTAGGCATCTTTATTCACCATCAGGGATAACTTGGGGTGTGAGGTCATGTAGCATTACTTGGGTCTTCTTGTAGATTCTCTTGTCCTTGGGAGCCAGTATTTAGCATTACAATGCATAGTAAAAGACCAAACCTCAACACCCCACAGGTGTAGACATATTTGTTCATAACTGAAAAAATGGAGGACGCCCATAAGATAATCGGGGCCTGACTGCATTCCATGCTGTATGAGAGTAGCTGGCTTTAACCTATCTAGTCCTTAGTTTCCTAATCCTAAAGCTGAGACCCCACACTGCAGAAGTGTTGCTAGAAACAAAGGTCATATCTGATACAAAGTACCGGGGCCTTTTGCTCCAGCCTCTCCCGAGCTCTTGTGTTCACACCCTGGTCTTCTTTAGATCTCAGTGCTGGGAAGCAATGAAGAAGGTCAAACCAGGAACACCTAGATTCTCTATGGAGATGGCACGAGCTTGCCCAGGCACCACACTGTAGGTAGACTTCCTCCACGCACTGACAGTGTCTGTCTGCAATGACTGAACTCTGGCTAGTCTTTATGTCTCAATGAGCACTCCAACCATTCTTGGAGACTTCTTAAACATGCCATCCGTGGTAACAATGGTGTCTTAGTCAGGGTTTCTATTCCTGCACAAACATCATGACCAAGAAGAAGTTGGGGAGGAAAGGGTTTTTTCAGCTTACACTTCCACATTGCTGTGCATCACTAAAGGAAGTCAGGACTGGAACTCAAGCAGGTCAGGAAGCAGGAGCTGATGCAGAGGCCATGGAGGGATGTTTCTTACTGGCTTGCTTCCCCTGGCTTGCTCAGCCTGCTTTCTTATAGAACCCAGGACTACCAGCCCAGAGATGGCACCACCTGCAATGGGCCCTCCCCCCCCTTGATCACTAATTGAGAAAATGCCTTACAGCTGGATCTCATGGAGGCATTTCCTCAAGGGAGGCTCCTTTCTCTGTGATAACTCCAGCTTGTGTCAAGCTGACACACAAGACCAGCCAGTACAAATGGTAACAATAGGGTACCTGGCTATACATTGTCTTGTATTCAAACTGTCTTTTTGTTTGTTTGTTTAAAATAAGAGTGATTGTATTGTAAGGTTTATACTGATCCTATTGATAAAGGCTTATTATGTGAATTTGTACAAAGGATTCATGTCAGATTTTATTCACAGAAATCCCTTCTTTAGTTTTCGTTCTTTTTGTTTCAGATATCCATCCACTCCTTCCTCTATCCATTTACCTATCCATCCATCCATCCATCCATCCATCCATCCATCCATCCATCCACCTACCCATTCATCCATCCATGCATATAGCCACCTATTCATTTACTCACTCATATACCCCATCTACCCATGTACCCACATATCCATCCATCCATCCATCATCCATCCACCCTTCCACCCATCCACACATCCATCCACATAGCCACCTATCTACCTATTTGTTCACCTACTCACTCATATATCCATAAATCTCTCTATCTACCCATTTACACATCCATTCATCCTCATAGCCCTATCTATCTACCTGTTATTTATCTATCCATCCACCTTCCCATCCATCCATCCACCCACCCATCTACCCACACATCCATCCATCAATCCATCCATCCATCCATCCATCCATCCATCCACCCACCTACCCATCTACCCACACATCCATCCATCAATCCATCCATCCATCCATCCACCCACCTACCCACACATCCATCCATCAATCCATCCATCCATCCATCCACCCACCCATCTACCCACACATCCATCCATCCATCCATCCACCCATCCTCACAATCACCCACACATCCCCACATATATAGATCACCTGCTATGTACCAGGTATTATTCTAGGCCTTGGGATGAGATGGGGGAACTGAGAACAAGACCAGTCTTGGTCCTTAGAGAATATGGAGAGATTTGTAGGTGGGTTTGGTGGTGTCTACTGGGTATTTTTCTGGGACAGTTACTCTTTGTGCTTCCGCTTCACATAGCGCTGTGTTTTGTTTCTGGTGATGCCTTTTCACAGACCATGTGGCAAAAATGAAAATTCTCAGAGGGAAAAGCCTTGCTTCCTACACCTCCCACGACCCAGCAGTAAATCTGTGAGCTGCTGAGGGCTCTGCATGATTTAATTTGAATCTTAGTCACACTGTGTCTATTGGGTTCAGCAATAGTAGATATCTTGACATGATACTATACAGATTACATCACCTTTTTGGGACTTCAGTTTTGCAAGATAAAAAAAATAGAAGTGTCATTGATTGTTCCTATGTCCATTTTCCAAGTCAAATGTCCAAAGGGATATTCTGTTATTGGTTAAGCCTCCAGGACTCAGTTTCTTAATCTGTGAACTGGGTGAAGAAGTACACTAGCCTTACAGGGACACAAGTGTGGGGCAAAGAGGTCAGGAGTGCCCCACATGTGAAGTGCTGGTCACTGTGGGGACTGCTTCATCTCACCCTGTGTCCATAGGCAATAAATGGCCAGGGCACTAAAGGGACAATGCACGCTGTGGGGACAAATGCCTCCTGTCACTTGATTCTACAGCTCTGGCAGAGTACTGGGTATTAGGAACCCAAAGAGTGATTTCATAAAGAAAAAAAAGTGTAGTTTACACCAAAATGGAATAACCCCCCTTTTGAGCAACAACAATCTGCATAAATGCTTTAAGAAAGCCTATAATTATGATAAAAATGTTGCTCAAAGTTAAAATTATGAAGCAATCAAGATTTATAAACACTCTCATCGACTTTTAATCATTCTTTCTTTTTTATATACAAACTGTACACAATATATGGCTGCAATATATCACACTATACATTTTATTTTCAGCAATTTGGCTGAATAAAACATATGTGACGTGACATCAAGCCGCTAGGTTATATCTACACACGATGATGGGCATTTAGCTGCATCTAGCGTGTGCAGCCATGTATCCTTCTGGAATCTTACATACTAAAAATGCATGCCTCTCCTCTGCTGCAGCAGAATCTCTTTAAAAATTCTGACTCTCATGGCTCTTTTAAGAGAGTCCCAAAAAGTGTGACGTGAGTATGAATATTAATTACTTCCTGCCTAAGAGAACGCATTCGAATCACCAGTTAATGAAGGCTGAAATTGGCTATGGCCATCCATATTTGTTTATATTGGGCAAACATTTCTCATTTTGAGGACCTGGATAGTAGCACTCGAAGGACCGTAGAAACTGTATTTGAAACCTCTCCTTCAATAATTTAAAACGTTTAAGCTCAGATTACAGAGTGATACTTAGGATAAACCACTCTCTCATACCCCGCCCCCAAACCCAGGAACCTCACACATACAGGTACACGCTCTACCACTGAGACCTGCTCTCATAGACATTTCTTAGTACATTAAGATTTATTGGGAAAATAAATGAACAAGGGCAGGCTGCACTTGGCGGCTGGCACGTGTTATCATGGGCTCTGCTCACATCCCTTTGGGTAATTTTAATCCGTCACAGCAACTGTCTCCGTGTCTTAGCTCCCTCTGAGTACTGGCCAAACCCACTTCCTTCTAGAATCTTAACCCCTCCCCCGAGAAAACTAAACATAGCCACATAGCGGTGTGAAACTAAGCCACAAAGAGTTGAGTCCTGTCAGAGCCCAAGGGCAGGCTCCAGTGTGAAAGGAGGCAGTGGGCAGGATTTCCTCATCTGGAGACTAGAAGGGGAGAGAAGATCCAGCCCAGGCCCCTAGAGCATGGATTCTTGGAAGGCCTGTTTGCTCATGCTCTGAAAAGTTTATTTACTCTGGTTTTTGGGGCGGTTCATGAAGGCACTCAAGCTAGGCTTTTGGCACTCAAGTTAAGCAATATGGGTTTCCAGACTCCATGGTGCTGGAGACACTGTGATCCGGCCCTTCTTTTCAAGGGTGGAAGGACCAAGCCTCTATCACCCATCCAGCCACATCTGGTTTACGCTCTAGACGCTCCCCGCCACGCCCCACACCCACGCCCGTGCCTCTCCTACCCCAGAGCCTTCTCTTCCAGACTGTGCTATGCCTTTCCACAGATGCCCCTTTGCCCCTTTAACCGCGCAGTGGTTTCAGGTCTGGCTTTCTCATTTGCCAAGTCACCGGTCTGAAGTGTCTTCTCCCCGGCAGCACGGGGGCAACAATGCCCACTGTCCTCTTCTTTCAACAAGCTATGTCCACTGCGGTGCCAGCCACGACCTTGTTTCTGTGGTTGCTCAACATTTGCACTTTCCTGTGAGCTTCATGAGTTTGAAGATCTCAGCACTCGTACTATGTTCCCAGGGCCAAGAATGTCGCGGACTCTCACTGAGCATGTGCTGGTAGGCGGGGGTGAGCAGACACAAGCAACCTCTCTGGGTGGAGAACGTGCCACCTTTACCCTCTAGCTGCAGAGAACAGGTTATGGGAAGCCACCATGCTGCAGCAGGGGATGGCCATATCTTCCTATACATGGTCGTTGAAAGACAGATCACGAACTTAGCTGTGCCTATATGCTGCCTGAGGACAATCTCCTTTCTGTAGTACAGAAGGCTGAAATCCGAGGAGAGATGGAGACAAGAGTTCTGGGCTCCTAGAGCAGCTAGCTTGTGTGGGCAACACAGAAGAGAGCAGGAACCATTCATCCTGAAGCACCGGGAGTCTTCATGAGGTCCCTCCTGAGGATGCGGCTCAGGATGGAACTTTCTAGGCCAAAGGAAGACTAACCAAGTCTGCCTGCGAGTTGATATTGAAGCATGGTAACCGGAAGTGAAACGGGGGTCCATTGTCAGGCTCCGGGGCCCGCCAGGTTGCACGTTAAGGGCTGACAGAGAAAAGCCAGGAATCCCTTGAAGGTAGGATCACGTGTGGCTGTTAAGCCTGCTGTACTATTGACAACCTGCAAAGACACACATGGGACATAGGACAGACAGTCAAGTATGGCCAAGTGGAAGAGTCCGAAACGCTTTGGACTTCCGTGGGTAACGCCCTGGCAAACTGTGAAGCCAAGCACATGGTGACCATTCCGTGACCAACTGCCTGTTTTCCTGGCAGCTGGCACTGGGGAGGGGAAGATCCTAGAACCCGGGGTCTCTGGAGAACACCCACAGAGGTCAGTCTTGAGTTCTGGTCACCAGACAGAGATGCAGGGCATGATGGGAAAAAAAAGTTAAAAAAAGAGAGAGTAAGGGACAGAAACCAGCCACAGGACAAACAGCAAAGACTAGAGTGGATGTTTCTGACATCCTCAGAAGATAGACGGGAGCTGGAGAATTAACAAGCGGGATAGAATGGGGATCTCGGTGAAGAAATGGTTAAAGAGCCAGGTGGAAGGTACAGAACTTTAAAAAGTGTAGTTGCTTCAGTAAAAACAGAGCCAGGTAGGCTTAAAGGCAGGAAGGAAATGTGAGAACAATTAATGTGAAGATCCCAAGAAAAATCACATAATCCTAAGAGAGAAAACACATAAAGAAAGATGCACAGAGCTCCAAGGGTGTAAGAGTGGCTGGGCTGACCCCAACATTTATTCCATAGATGAACGGCTGATACGTGAAGGGGTTGGTCCTGCAGATCGAAAACTACAGTATCTCCATGACACAGGGCAACAGCAGGAACAGGTGAGGTTCTAATATCTATAGAGCAGCAGAAGCCCGAGGCCTCATACCAGACCAATGAGTCACTGAAATGAACATTTGCAAGCAAGGAAGTGTGGACAAAAGGGTGTAGTGTGGGACATGCTGTGACACACTACCTTCCACAATGAGATTCCTTTTTTTTTCTCTGTTGGTGGGGAGGTTGCAAGCACAGTGGGCAGGTAGGGAGGAAGTGGGGGACATGAGTGGGATAGGGGTGCATCATGTGAAATTCACTAAGAACCAATAAAAAGTAAAAACAAAAATTTACTTTGCATGTGGAGTGGTATGTGTGTGGATTAGACAACAATATGAAGAAACTGGTTCTCTCTGTCTATGACATGTGTTCTGAAGATCAAACTCGGGTTATTGGGCCCAGTGGTACGGTGGCTTCACAAACTGAGCCATCTTGATGGTCCAAGACACAGTTTTTTGAGACTAAAGAAGGTAATAGCTGAACACCCGCTAGGACGTCCTCAGTTTCTCCTGTTCCCTGTCTCTTCCTCTTCTCTTTTTCTTTACTCCTTCTTTCCTAATATCGGTCATATGGATTTCCCATGACATCAGAGGTTAACTCACTAGTCTTGGTTGTGAATCTTTTATTTTAAATGAGCTACAATCTGGGATAAAAATGCAAGTAAGCTACATGACTGATTTTGATCCTAGAAAAAAAAGGAAAATATTTGTATTGAAATACATACACTGTGGCCTTTGAGGTATTTTTCATTCAAAATTATATATTTAAAAAAATGATTTGTCCTCTGAAGTGTCATGTGATAGTTTCAGGGCAATTAACATTTCAGTTTCCTTAGACATGGGCAGTGTCTTGGTTTCAGGAACTTTGAAGTCTTTCTTTCTTGTTCTTTATTGGGCATAGAAGCTGAACTGTAAGCAGCTTGCTGTGCTGTAGAAGATGAGAGCCTATTTTTTCCCATGTGGCCATCCTTCATGTCCTGCCCTCCAGCCTCCCTTTATCCAGCACTCCCAGCCTGTAGTGACCGGCCTCTTGACCTGTATGAAGTCGACATTTTAGCGTTTTAGGATGTGGATGGAAGTGCTCAGCGTTAACCTTTCTGAGCCCGGATTGTTTCACTTAACAGTATCTTCTAACTCTGTTCATGTTGCCACAAGCAATAAACTTGTGTAAATGTGGCAGAATAGTATCCCATTGTATGTACACAGTCCCATTGTGTGAACACACCCCATTCCTGTTGTATGCACACACCACATTCCCATTGTATGTACATACCACATTCCCATCATATGTACACACTACATTCTCATTGTATGTACATACCACAAGTCCATTGTATATACACACTACATTCCCATTGTATGTATGCATCACATATCCATTGTATGTACACACCACATGTCCATTGTATGTACACACCACATTCCCATTGTATGTACACACTATATGCCCATTGTGTGTACACACCACATTCTCATTGTATGTACACACTACATGCCCATTGTGTGTACACATCACATTCTCATTGTATGTACACACTACATGCCCATTGTGTGTACACACCACATTCTCATTGTATATGCTCACAACATTTCCACTGTATGTACATACTACACTCCCATTGTGAATACATGACATTCACATTGTGTGTACACACCACATTTCCTTTATCCATTTATCCATCTCTTCAGGTAATGTGTTGTATTTGATACACTATCTTTCCCTTTTCCTTTAGATCTAATAATGCTTGTTTCATATAATTGAGTATTCCATATTAGAAGTATGTATAATATGATTTGAGTTCCTATTACTAAATTGATGTTTTTATATGATGACTGTTTCTATAGTTTTTTTTTAAACTTTGTCTATTTTATCTGACATAAGGATAGTTGCTCTTGCTGGCTTATTTTTTTGTAAAGAATTATTGTCTAATTTCTGTTTGTGTGTCTTCTTTTCCAGGGAAATTGAGGCAGTATACCACTGAGTCCCTTCCTATCAGTACACTCAGCCATTCTAGTTCTTACAGCTGGGAACTTTAGCCACTCACATTTAAGGTGATTATTAATAGTTAAGGACTTACTCCAGAAATTTTATTTTGTATGTGTGTTTTGCACATCTTTATTCTTATCTCTCTTTTTTTTTTAAAAGAGCTATTTATTTATTTTATGCATGACTACACTGTCACTCTCTTCAGACACACCAGAAGAGGGCATCAGATCCTATTATAAATGGTTGTGAGTCACCATGTGGTTGCTGGGATTTGAACTCAGGACCTCTGGAAGAACAGTTAGTGCTCTTAACAGCTGAGCCACCCCTCCAGCCCCTTTATTCGTCATTTGTTCATGTTTTTGGTCTAGGGGTTCTCTGTACTGATGAGGTTTCATTCTCTTGTATATCTGACCTATTAGTAATGTTTATACTTCCATGTATTTTTTTTTGTGACAGTAATTTTTATTGATTTTGCCCTGAGGAGTCTATATCTTTTATGTATTTATTGCAAGACTGACCAGGAGTGATCAATTCCCTTCACATTTGCTTATCCTTTAAGCTATTTTTTTTCTTCATTTCACTTTTGAAAGACATATTTACTGAGTATATTATCTGGTTACCAATTCTGTTTTGTTCAGAAGTTAGAGCATGCAGCCTTATTCTCTCCAGGCCCATAAGGTTTCAGCTGGCAAATCCATGGTTACACCAATGGGGATTTCCTTACAGTTCTTATGTAAGACTTGACACTTTCTCTTGTTTTTAGAATTTTCTTTGTTTTGGACTTTTGATACTTTGTTATTATATACCTCAAAGTTGACATCTTTGGGTCTGATTCAGTCTTTGGAGCTTCCCGGATACAAAATACATCTTTTCAATGTTTGGAAGGTTCTGCCTATTATTTCATAAAATAAATTACTTTATTTTCTTTAATTTCTTCTGTTCTGTTTTCTTTTTGTGTGTGTGACTGGGCCACTTAAAAAGACCATCAGTGAAGTTCTTAAGTTCTTCCGTCTTGCCTGTTAGATATTGTTTGTTGTTGAGGCTACCCACTGCACTCCAAAAAATGAGTTCTTCAGTTTTAAGACTGTGTATGTTTATGTGCACATGTGTGCACATATATCAATCTTGTGTATGTACTGTTGTTCAGGCCAACATCTACCTTGCTTTTTGTTTCTTTTTTCTTTTCTTTTCTTTTTTTTTTTCCAGACAGGGTTTTTCTGTGTATTCCTGGCAGTCCTGGAACCTAGTCTGTAGACCAGGCTAGCCTCAGACTCACAGAGCTCTGCTTGCCTCTGCCTCCTGAGTGCTGGGATTAAAGGTGTGTGCCACCACCATCCACCTTTGCTTGCTTGTTTTGAGACAGGGTTTCTCCTGGCTTGGAACTCATCTATATCCCTGAGACTACAGGATCAACCTATCTCCCACATCCAGTACCGTGATGACAAACACTCAACCCTGCACCTGGCTTCTCACCTTGGCTCTTGGGTTGAACTCAGGAATCTCGTGCTTGTTCAATAGGTACCTTTCCAACTCCCTAGCCTAGCTCTGATTTGTTTTTGGGACTCCATTCTCTACTGCCTTGTTTCTTATACCATGTGTGAAGTTTGCCACAACATTCACTGAATTCTCTTGTATCTTGTTGAGTTCCCTGTTCAAAATTAATTTTAATTACATTCCAAGGAACCAGTCGTTTTCCTTTCCTTGGGTGTCCTTAACCGTCTGGAGGTCTGGTGTTCCTTCGTCTTTTCATGCTTCTTGCGTTTCTGTGCTGCTATCGCACAGATGACAGGCCAGTTTCCACAGGACATACAACAGTATGGTGCTTCTTTGGTGTGCCAGGGTAGGTGCTGTGTGGCATGCATTGGTATAGGGTGCAATGTACCTCATGTTTGTGAACCCCATGGGAGTAGGTTGTGGCAGTGGGACCTAGTGTAGCACCGTCTGTCTCCCAGGGCTCCACAGCTCCCTTTGTGACTCTGATTAGCTGAGTTATCTCAGGTGGAGCCACCCAGTTAATACTAAGGCCAATGGCTGATCCCTATTGATACGCCTCCTCCAACAAGGCTACACCTTCTAGTCCTTTCCAAACAGTTTCATCAACTAGAGATCAAGTGATCAAATATATGAGCCTATAGGGTCCATTCTCATTCTAACCGCATTATGCATGCATGTATCATGTGTGTATGTGTGTGTCTATGCCTGCCTGCCTGCTTATACATGTGTGCATCTATTTGTGCTCATGTGTATGCATGTATACGTGCATATAACATGTATGGATGTGTATGCATGTGTGTAGACATGTGTGGGCATGTGTAGGCATGTGTGGCATGTGTTAGTGCAGGGGTACTAACACACGTTCTCATATTTTGCACAGAGACTGGTATTTCCTGGGAGTTTTAGAGGCAGTCTCTGCAGCACACTGCTTTGTGGAGACTCATCAACGGATCCCCCAACAGAAGGGAATAAAAATTTCTAATTATTGTTTTTGATGCTTCTCTGGAATGTGTGCTTAAACTCGGCATTTTTACACAAAGATGGATGGTTTTATGTTTTAAAATAATGATAAAATGCATTGTGATGTTCTTCCAAGCCCACTATCCGAGACAATTCCTCGGTTCTTTCGGGGTCAGACTCCTTTATCTCATAGCTGAACATTTTCAATATTTACATTTTCAGTGCCTGCTTACTCACTGCCATCCCATGCAGCCGTGTCCTTGAAAAAAAAAACATGAACTAGCTTCTCTGATTAAAAACTATAAACTCACTTTCAAGTCTATATACTTCCTAAAATAAACAGACAATTGCATTGACACATCCATCATCAGACGCTGCTGGAGAGAGGAGGAGCGTGGAGATGAAGTATCCGTGAAAGGCTGTGAGAGGCTGTTCTGGGTGGGGACACAGAGAATTGGGGGTGACAGCCACAGGCCTGGGACAGTCAGCCTCAAATTAATTTTACTCCTCTTCTCTCTGGATTTCTCCAGTCATTACTCACAAGCCATCAAATTTCATGGTTGGAGTGACTAGACAGCCAGAGCCTGTTTGATCCATTGGTTTCTTGGCTGTTTGTAGCTGCTACTCAGCTCCTGAACAACTCTCTCTCCTTACAGAAAAGATGGAAATGTTAGTCTTCTGCCTGCCCTCAAATTCAAGGGGAGGTTATGCTCTGGGTCAGTCAAGCCTGGGCTCGAACCAGAGCGGCCCTTTTGAGCAAGCATCCTGTTCTCCTGTGCGCTGGGTGGAACTATTGAATACCTCTAGGCCAAAGTTCCTTGTCTTTAAAATGCAGATATTAAACAGTATGGCCTGTGGGAGAGTGCAGGGAGCCGTAGCTAGGTAGATGCACTGGAAGCACTGGAAAAATCTTAAAGGGCTTCGGGAGAATTTTTCTAAATAAAATATTTGTAAGTAGGACCATTCCCACACTTGAATGTTTCTCACTGAAGGAAGAGAGCTTCCAAGGATAGCAGGCAAGGTAATTCTCAATAGCTCCCTCACAGAGGGCACTCCAAGAAGTCAGAGAGAGCGAGAGCGAGAGAGAGAGAAAGAGAGAGAGAGAGGAGGAGGAGGAGGAGGAGGAGGAGGAGGAGGAGGAAGAGAAGGGTTAACAAGAGAACCTGAGGAAGAGGAAGTGAAGGGCTTATTGGCTGGGTAAGAGCTAATCAAGCTAGACAGATAAGAGGAGGGACAGAGCCCTGGGCTAGTGATGTGGACTGGCTGTCCCCTACCCTGTCCTCACTGATGGCACTATTGTTATCCATGTATGCTTACTTCTAATGGATACTATGTGAGGTAGCCTTCTAACAGGAAGCCTTGACTTAGCAGGTCGCCTCAGACCACCCTATAGATAAGGAGCTAAACATGAGGTAGATGTGAATGACTGTAGCGACTTCACGGTGACTGGGATAGAGTAACTCCCCACCATGGCAAAGCTAACAGCAGACCACCCAAATGTGACAACGATGACGAGATCTTCATATAATTAACGGCACTTGTGATATCTCCAATGATGGTGTCAAGTGACTAAGTCAGCAGATCTTCAGTCTCAGAGCTGAGTCAGAGATGCTCAGAGCGAGGCTTCAACCACCCTTAACTGTGTGTGACCTACAGAATCCTGAATGATCATCTCCCTGGCTGGGTTAAGGGAACACGCCTAGAACATGTTCCACTCCCCCCCCACCCCCCACCCCGCATCATTGCACAGCTCCTGAGAGCCCAGAGAATTAAACAATCTCAACAGAGGTTTTCTCAGTCTCTTTACAGTTTTATTATAAAACACCCAGACGAAGGAAATACAACAGCTTTTTCCTCCCCTGGAAACCCCTCCCAATTTTTGGGAGTTTTGAGGGTTTATTTTTTATTTTTTGTTTGTTTGTTTTTATTTTATCTGGTATTTAATTTCTTACTTTTCCTCACATTTTTACTTTTCTTTAAATTCTTTATAAATCTTTTAATAGTATGCTTTGCCTTGCAAACTCCCATGAGAGCTCCTATCATTTTTCTTTTTCTGGTGTGAAGCCATGTTCTGGCTGGATTTGTGTGTCAACTTGACACAAGCTGGAGTTATCACAGAGAATGGAGCTTCAGGTGAGGAAATGCCTCCATGAGATCCAACCATATAGCAGTTTCTCAATTAGTGATCAAGGGTGGGAGAACCCATTATGGGTGGTGCCATCCATGGGCTGGTAGTCCTGGGTTCTATAAGAAAGCAAGCTGAGCAAGCCAGGGGAAGCAAGCCAGTAAATAACATCCCTTCATGGCCTCTGCATCAGCTCCTGCTTCCTGACCTGCTTGAGTTCCAGTCCTGACTTCCTTTAGTGATGAACAGCAATGTGGAAGTGTAAGCGGAATAAACCCTTTCCTCCCCAACTTGCTTCTTGGTCATGATGTTTTGTGCAGGAATAGAAACCCTGACTAAGATAGGCCACGAGCCCAGAGACATTTTCACAGGTTAATTTCTGATGACCAAGACTTATCTGGTATCTTAGGTCCTTGTTTCACACACAACTGGGCAGTAAAACTCAGAACACCTGTATCCGTACCAAGAAACTTGGTTCTTAATAAAGACCCCAGTGTGTGTGTGTGTGAGAGAGAGAGAGACAGGGAGAGAGAGCGAGAGACAGAGACAGAGACAGACAGACAGAGAGAAAGAGAGATCTCAAGCTCACAATGGCGGCGATGTTCGCTGGGAGCAGTTATGCTGTAGGAAACCCATGAGGTTGGAGCTGCGGCGACCTCTCCACTATACCCATATGAACATTTGAGGGATAACTCACTATACGTGCCACAGGCCAATGTGCAGGCCTAGTGGCTTCACAGCTGGTCTGTGCCACATGCGTATCCCCATGGAATCTAGCCAGAGGGCAGAGTAAATTAGTGACAGAACTTCTTACGCCTGCTGTTTTCACTGCTGCAGTGTAGATGACCACAGGGTTCTTTTCTCTCCTTTCCTCTCCACTGTGACTCCACGTTATTCCCCCAAATAGACAGAGGACCATTCAGGGTTGGCTTTCAGAACACTTTCTACGTTGGCAGAAGGGCTCTGTGCACGGCTGGGGCCACCAGCCTCATGAATTTCTTTGATTAAAATTCAAAAAGCAACGCAGAGCTGGCACACTGGTGTGGGTGCCCAAGCTGGTATGATGGCTTGTTTTTTGTTTTTATCATATATATTTTAATTAATATTTGAAAGTGTCATACAGTGTAGTTTGGTTATAGTCACTCCCCCAATTCCTTCCAGATCTACTCCTTCTCTTTTTCAGATGAGACCATCTCTTAGCTGCTGTCCTGGTCCTCTGACTCTTATAAAATGTCCACTACCCCCTTCCACACTGTTCTCTGAGCTTTAGGTTATATACATGTTATAAATGTACTAACTGGGGACGCCCCCCCCCAACCCGTCCCTGCCTTTTAACCTGTTGTAGTTTTATGCAATGATTTCTGTCTGTCTCAACCAGAAGCTTGTTTGATAAGGGACTGGAGCTGTACTTCTTTGTAGATATAAGGGTAAGTATTTACTTAGAATGTAGTTAGAAATTGTGCTGGTTTAGGACAGGGGCACGATACTCATGTTTACAGTGAATTTCTTGGCAAGAGAATCTAGTGCGTGCTTTCCCCAGAGCCATGCCCGAGTGTCTCCTCTTTCACAGCAGAAACGACTGAAATGAACATTTAAGAGACTGTCTTAGGGGGCTGCAGGGTGGATCTCAAGGGTGGAGAACTCTGCCTGAGGCTATGGTTCACACTGAATCCCAAGCACCCCTCCACACCAATGCATGAATTAAGAGAGCTAGAATCTAGCAAGATTAGTAGGCCATTTCTTCTCAGCTGATATTTACAGGCACATCACAGTATTTCCTGGATCCTCCACATGTTCTTTATCGAACACCCCTGTCTGTGCCTGTCAATCCAGGCTGTGGAGATGGAGCCACGAGACCTTTAGAGTCAGTGTTTGGTGGGAAAACCACACACTGGTCAACAGTAAGCCTATCTACCAGCCAGAAGAGGAGGCCACTTTCAGAGAAACAGTGAGTTAGCGGGGTGATGGGAAAGTTAGTCAGGTAGGGTTGTCGTTAGCACTGATGGAGGAGACAGAGAGGCTTGGTATATGGTGGAGATCAACTCAGTCTGTGATGTCTGCCACAGAGCTGAGGAGATTCCAGGAGCTGCTGTCAAGGTGTAAAACCGTCCGAGCATTGAACATTACAGGAGGGGAAGCTGGAAAAAGATGTCGGGGTGGTTCTAGTCAGGAAGTGAGGACAACCCACAGAGATGGAGCTGTGGAGAATGTGAGCTGAGAGGCTGGGGAAGCCCAGGGTGAATGGGTTTCAGGATGGAGGGAGGACTGGATATCAGGTAACCCTGACAGAAGAAGGCCATCTGACACCAAGGTTAGAGTGAGGGCAAGCTGACTTCAGAGGGTGTGACAGTGACCATCCTTCCTGACCCCCAGCACCTGGGAACAACAGCTGCCCTGGGGCCCTGCCCTTCACTCTTCTGAGAAGTTGGTCCAACAAAGCCTTTGAGCGAAACTGGGAAGGGGGCTCCTGAGCCCCAAAGCCCTGCTGCACACAGGTACCTAGGGAGGCTCTAGTCTCAGGAGGAAAGCCAGCCCATTTCTCAGGAAGCTCCAGAACCCACCACAACCACGACAATACGTAGATTGCTCCTGAGATGATCAGTGTGTGTAGCTTTTCCTCTTGCCCTGATCAACAGTTCCATCTCCCACTGTTAATTTCCGTTCTCTCAGCCATGCCTGTGAGTGAGGATGGGTCTCCGAGAGCCACATCCTCCCTGGTGGCTATAATCTAACATGGGTTGAGGATAACTAAGAATCTTCCATGCCCAGGGGGTAATAAAAACAAAGCCATGTGCATCCCTATACAGAAGCTGCCCACTGATTTTAGCTCATGTGACTTGGCAATGGCGCATCATTTCAAACTCTGTGGGTATGACAATATGTCTGATTGTCCCCTTGAGAACAAAGGCTTTGCTGACAGGGATAGGCATCTACCCTACGTGATAAAATATTTTTCTTAGAGAGGTGTATGTGTGAGTGTGTGTGTATGTGTGTGTAAGGGTGTGTAGCTTGGATCCTCAAAAACCCAGAGAGGTTGGAGACCAGTTGGAAACACACACTACAGGAGAGAGACGAATAGTCTGTGCATGATACAGGGCGTGCTCATCTAGACCCCCTCTCCAGGCATGTTTCTCTCTTGTGGCTCTGCCAGGTCTCACCTGAGACATCACTAACCCCAGGACCCATGGAAGGGGACCTGGCCCTCCTGTGTGTCTTAGGAGGTCAGTGCCTTAAAGATATTTTACCCTTGAAGATGATCTCCAAGCAACATGAAGTTTGCATCAGGCACCCTGGCATCTGATGCCCTGTGACACCATGGTCACCTGTGCTCAGGCCTACACAGACATCTTCCAGTCTTGAGGAACCTGTCTGGTACATTCATACCTGAATATTCCCCAGGGCTATAGGGGACTTGGGACATATAGAACAAGTTTGCAAGACATCTGAAGGATATTCTTGGGTAAATTTCATGGATGATGGGCGCCTTTTCTCCATAGCCGTCTGTGATGCCCACTGGGTGTCCATTCCACCCACTCCATGTCTCCTCTCCTCACACACATCTCCCCCTTTGCTGTGTATCTTTTATAGAAACAGAACCAAACCAAAACTCTCCGGGTACGTCGGTGACACCATACCTTTGCGATTTTGAGAGAGATTTGAGTTCCTTGCTGTGCGTGTGTGGTATCCTCCGTGGTCACGGCTTCGTCAGGGGCTGGAGGAAAGTCTCTGAGTCATTAACACAGTTTGATGAGTGACTATTGGGGACAGCATGAGAGACTGGGATTAGTCCTTTCTAGGGGCATCTAGCCCTTCCAGGGATAGTTCACCCGTGAGGCTCTGGCTGGCACCTGCTGAGACCCGAGGCCTCAGGCTTGGCCTAATGTCTGGACTGGGCCCTGGCTGCCGTCTTGCAGGTTATGTGTGTTGACCATGTGGGTCCCATGGGCTCTTCTTGGTTCCTTTGATCTGTTCCAGAAACTGCTCGTGTCCTGGCTTGCTTGACCCTGAAGGCCACAGGCCTTCTCCCTGTCTCCGAGTCAGTCCTGTGTTACCTGGAGTCCTGCTCACCGTGCGGTCATCTGAGGAGTAGACCTCTGGGGTCAACTGGGTAGCAGAGCCACACTAGTGTGTGAATCCCACACTACTGGGGATTGGTCTGTGGTGGAAGCAGCGTGGATATAGTCGATTAGGTGAGAAGGTCCGTTCACATCCCACAATAAGAATTCTGTCTTGTGACAGACACCACACTCTCTGAAAGACAGTTAAGTCTCATGCAAAGTTTTTGGCCTGTCTGTAGTTCTCTGAATTTTCTTTCCCTGAAATGGCTTCCTCTTTAGAATTCAGTCATTTTTCCATTCACATCTGTACCCCTCTAGCCAGGATGCCAAGTTGGGAGACCCTAACGCAGTGGCTCAGAGCTTCTCATTCTACAGAGGCTTGTGGGAGACAAGTAACTTTACGGTGAAAGCATGGAGACTGACAGAGTCGTGTCTCTCCACAGAGGAGCCTCTTCAGGACCTTTCCTAAATTTGTTTTCTGTATAAGCTCCAAGCCTCTGTGACTTCTGGGAGCCCTGGGTGAGGAGTTAGCTTCTTGCCTGATGCCTGTCCACACCGCTTCACTCTCTGGTGCCCGGCTCCTGTGTTGGTATCAGAAGGGTGGCCTTTTGATGGCATTGGAGCACAGTGTAGCGATCAGAATGGAGACATGCATGCCTCAGGAGGCTGTTGGGTCTAGAGTTCTTCCTGGAGCTTCTGGCCATGCACTGCCCATTGGCTCTGATGCCCCTCTCCCAACTGCCTTTTCCTCTCAGAACCTCTTCCACTGTATTTCTGAAGACCCTTTCTCAGACAGAGTAAAGTAAGAGTTCCTGTGTCAGTGGCACCCTCCTGCCCCTGGCTCTCCAGGATCTGAGGGAAACACTGTGGTTAAAGATACCTTCAGGGAGGGAGACAGGGCCCAACTCATTACCCAGGAGCCTACAGGGAGCACAGGAGGGAGGCACCACATGGATGTCTGAACCTCTCACCCATCTCCCTGGGCATGTGAACTAGCACAATAAACACCTTTACAGACATGGTACATGCCTATCTTACATAGATAGTCTGTTTTTGTACTGTTATTTTGAAAAATTGTAGACTTCCAGAAAATCTGAACAAATTATGCAATCAACACTTGATATTCAACAACTGGTAACACTTCCCCGTGCTTACATTCTCTCTTGATAAATCTGCACCTGTGTGAGGTATGTGGGTGTATTTGTGTGTCCATGTGTTATCTGTGTGCATGCATGTTATTTGTGTGCATGTGTGCTATCTGTGTATTTACACGTTATCCATGGGCTGATGTATTATTAATGTGTTCATGTGCTATCCATGCTATCTGTGTGTACAAATGGTATCTGTGAGCACTCATGTTATCTGTATGCAAATGCACGCTGTATTATCTGTATGCACATGTATAATCTATGTGCAATCTCTGTGTATACATGTATGTGCTGTCTATATGCATATGTTATTGGTGTGCACATGTTATGTATGCACAATCTGTGTGTATATGTGTCATCTGTGTGTACATGTATGTGCTGCCTGTGTGCATATGTTATCAGTGTGCACATGTGTTATGCATGTGCAATCTGTGTGTATATGTGTTATCTGTGTGTACATGTATGTACTGTCTATGTGCATGTTATCAGTGTGCACATGTGTTATGTATGTGCAATCTGTGTGTATATGTGTCATCTGTGTGTACATGTATGTACTGTCTATGTGCATGTTATCAGTGTGTACATGTGTTATCTATATGTAATCTGTTATCTGTGTGTACATGTATGTGCTGTCTATGTGTATATGTTATCAGTGTGCATATGTGTTATCTATGTGTAATCTGTTATCTGTGTGTACATGTATGTACTGTCTATGTGCATGTTATCAGTGTGTACATGTGTTATCTATGTGTAATCTGTTATCTGTGTGTACATGCATGTGCTGTCTATGTGTATATGTTATCGGTGTGCACATGTGTTATCTATGTGCACATGTATTAATTAAGCATGTGCTGCTGTGCATTTTTGTCACCTGTGCCAGATCACTTCAGAGTGAACTACATACAACCCTGACACCATCTCGTGCTGTTCAGGAACAACACATTCTCCCAGTAGCCACAGTGCCCTGGGACAGGCTCCCAGTTCTACAGTTCACGAGCGAATCTCCCCTTAGCCCAGAGATTTTCTTGTAGGTTTCCAAATCAGAAGAGTGAGTAGGAACCGTATGGCACGGACTTGGCAGGTGTTCAGCTCCCTAGAAACGCCACAGCCAATGCCCACGCACAGCTCACTTCATTCTGCTTTTGCTGATTTATTTATTTAGGTTTTCATGATTTTGCGTTCCTTGATGTACTCAGCGCAGGTGGTGTGTGCACACCTGTGTGTGTGTATTAAAATAAAAGTGTCTCATAGATATGAACAGCAGAATGAAACATATAAGGAAGAAAAGGCTTTGCCAATCATAGCAAAAAGAAGGCTGGATGTCGAATGTCTGTAGAGGGCCATGTGCTAAAGGTGTGGTCCTGAGGGCGGGGTAAGTGGGAAGCTCTGTGGACCTTGAGGAGCTGGGGCTGAGGGGAGGTCCTCGGATCACTGGGAGCATGTGCCGAGAGCTGTAACGTCACCTCCTCTTCCTGGGTCTGCACTCTGCTCCCACCACTGTGTGCATCTTGTCACAGGCCTGCATCGATGGCATCAAACTGAGCCCTGAAATCTCATTCTTCTCAAGAGCCTGCTTGGAGGTTCCAGCAGGGGAACACTTGTCTAGCCCTGAAGAATGGCCCTCCTCCATCATCAGTGTCCTCCACAGAGCACAGAGCTTTGAGAGGGACTCAGTGTAGAAAATGGGAGGGAAGGAGGAAGGTAACATATAGATAGCTTATCTAAATCAACTCTGGCAATCATTGTGGTAAGAGAGGTCACAGCCAACATTTCTCCCTAATAACCATCACAGCCAGGATGCCCACAGTGTGGCCATCACCAGCCTTGCCAGTTCTCCCTGGCGCCCTGGCTGTTCATGTTTCACAGTTTTACACATACACACACACACACACACACACACACACACACAAATATGTGCCCACAAATACACTTCTATATCCAAATGCAACACATACACACACATATATATACACTCACACAGACATCCACATACATACACACACTCAGTTACAGATGCACTCATTAATATCCACTCTCTACACCACACTACACACATATATACACATACCAAACATTTGCATATGCACATACCACCATACGTACAGCATATATACACTCACACAGACATTCATATCCATACACACTCTTTCACTCATATACATACATTCATACACATACTATATACACAAGCACTTACATTCACACACATACTACACACCCACACATTCACAACCACAATACACACACTATGCACAGACTCACATTCACCCACACTACAGACACACACTCACATCCACATATAGTACATACACACTCACATTCACACACTACACACAGACACGTTCAGACATACACTATACACAAAGATTCACACTCACACACTACACACACACACACCTTAAGACAAACAACAATGGATGCGGCAAAGCCTATGGGATGCAGCAAAAGCTGCTCCAGGAGGGACATTCACAGGACTCAATGCCTGTGTTCAAAGAGAAGATTAACAGATAGTCCAGAAAACACTAAGTTAGCAAAGAAAAACATGCAAACCCAACCTCCACAGGAAGAAGGATAGCAAAGATCAGAACAGAAAGCAAGATACAAAAAAAAAAAAAAATCAATAAAGCCAAGAGATGATCCTTTGACAAAGCAAAGCAAAGTCAACTCCCCAACCCAGACTGAGAGAAAAGAGGGGAGACTCTCATAAAGTCAGAAATGAAAGTTGGAGACACTTTGACAGATGCTTCAGGATGAAGAGATCCTAAAGAGCCATTAGCAACAATTATAGGCCAGCAAATCAGGTAACCTGGAGGAAATGGGTAAATTCCTAGAGAAAGAGCTTTGAGGGAAGGACCAGGATGCCTGAAAAGACTAGCGACAGATGGAAGTGGCGATTAAAAGCCCAACAAAGAGTCCTCAGACCTTTGGGGCCACAGAGTCCTCGAGAGCATTTACAGAAACACTCCAACCAGCATGGTTGTGTGCAGTGCTAGGGAAGGACCCAGGACCTCATGCATGCCAGGCAGGCACTGTGCCTCTGAGCTCCACCCCAGGCCACTGATGACTCTGAAAGGCTCTCCAAAGATAACACAAGAGGGAACTCATCCACATACATTTCACAAGGCTGGCACTATGTTGGCACCTGAGTCAGGGAAAGACACCACCAGAAAAGGAAGTCAGAGCTGTGGAGATGGCTTGGTTGGTAAAGGGCTTGCTGGGCAAGCACCAGGACTTGGGGGTCAATCTCCAGAACACGTGTAAACTGCCGCAGCAGATGGTGCACACTTGTAATCTCAGTGCTAAGCTGATCCCTGGGGCTAGCTGGCCAGTCAGCTTAGACTAATTGGTGAGCTCCAGGCCAATGAAAAACCCTGTCTCAAAGGAGTTGGAAAGCATTCCTGAAGAATGACACTTGAGGTTGTCTCTGATCATCACATACATTCATTCACATATGTACTACACACACATACACTCCACACAAACACATACACACATACACATATGCATTACAAAAATAAAATGAAGCCATAGGTCAATGCCTCTGAGGGACACAGATGAAAACATCCCCAGTGTGGCATTAGTGACCTGAATTCAGCAGCACAGGAAAGATCATTCATCGTCTCCAAGTGAGGTTCCCAGTCATGCAAAGCAGATTCAACATATGCAAGTCAATCAAATGGTGGGTTGCATTAACACAGGGAGAACCAAACATACCTGGTGCAGTTCAATATCCTTCCCTGAAGAAGTCTTAGGAGTATAGTATAGCAGGAACAGTCTTTAGCACAACAGGACACTTAGAAAATGCCACAGCAGACTCCATAAGCAACTGGTTAGAAACAGAAAGCTTTCACACTGAAATCTACCATGGCAGGGATGCCTACTCTACTGTACTTCCACTAACACAACACTGGGTGCTTTCACAAGAACAATCAAACGAGAAAAAAGTCCTAGTCAGAAAGAAAGATGCCCGTTTACCTCTATTTGAAGATGACATGCCTCTATCTGCAAAACTCTCAAAGGTTCTAGACACATACATAACTAATAAATGGGTTCAGCAAAGTCACAGCATGCAAGGTCAACACAGAAAAGTCAGTGGGATTCCTCTAATCACTTGGCTGAGGAGAAAACAAACAGATTCACCCCACTTATAACACAAAAATTACCCAGGGATAACTTTAGTAAGGAGGCAAAAGGTTTGCATATCGGAAACTACAGAATTGATGGAAGAAATTGAAAAACAATCCACAAACAAGTGGAAAGACACCTTGGAGTCAGAACTAGTGTGGCGACGTCTATGTCACCCGAAGCGATGCACAGGCTTGTTGGAATCCCCACCAGAGTCACAATGGTCTTCTCACTGGAATGAGTGTATGTGAAATATGAGGAAAAAATCCTAAAATTTGCTCAGAACTCTAAAAGAATCTCACAGCAGAAGCAATCAGAATGTAAAACCAAGTCGAGTGCATGACACACCCTGATTTGAAATCATAGAGAGCTGTCATCACCACAGCAGTGAGATACCGGTAGGACAGGGGCACAGAAACAGATCTAAACACATGGGGTCAACTAATATTCAACAAGGGCTACATCACACAAAACATTGTGTCCTAGAAGCTATAGCTGTCCACCCAACACAGCCAAGGGTCTTTTGAAGGACTTGCAATCGGGGGGGATTGCCTATGTCAAGTTGTCTTGTGGTGATGATACCCATGAGGAACCGTCCTGATAAAGGATTGATGTAGGAAGGTCCACCCCACTGTGGCAAGTAACATCTCTATCTGAGTAGAGAACCCCAGGAAACAGCATTCCTCCTTGGCCTCTGCTTCAGTTCCTGTCTCTAGGTTCCTGCTTGAAGTTCCTGCCCTGATTTCTATCCACGATGAATAGTAACCTATAAAATGAAATAAACCCCTTCTTCTTCAAGTTTCATTTGGTCATGGAAAAGCAAACTTGGACACAGAGGGAGGAAGGATAGAACAGGTCATGCTGGGGACACTCACATGCAGAAAATGACGATGAAGCTTTATTTTACACCACACACACACACACACACACACACACACACACACACACACACAAAGCTAAGACTGAGTAGGAGACCACAATGTAGAATCTAAATCCACACATGTTAGGAGTTCCAGAGCATGACCTAGGGACAGGTAGTGCTGGATCCTTTTGATAAAGGTCACAGTCCTCCATGTCCAGAGAGCTCTCTTGAGCTTGGCTCAAGATGGAGGACTCCCTTTTCTTAGTGGGACTTCTTCTTCTCTGCCTGATCTGGGGAGCCTGACCCCCATGTCCTCTACCTGAGGAATATCATATAACCTTGATGAGATTACAGGTTCAGCTTCTTTTCTCTCAGTAAGAACCGGCAAGCATTTGGAGTTCCTGGAATCCTCTCCATGCAAATGAGACATTTGTTGGTACCCAAAACTCTAGTCAATGACTCTTACCCACCATGGAAACCCCTATCCCCTTACCCAAAACCCTTGTGGGAAATATTGAAAAACAAACCAGCAAGCTTCCCGTACTACTGTCGGCCACTCTCTGCCCTGGTGCAGTCCTGTCTGGCTACTCTCTGCCTGCTTACTGTCCCACGGGGCCGGAGCTCCTGAGTTTCCTTCGCTGCCACACCAGCCCCACAAAACAACCATCTACCTCTTGGTCAGCCACTGCAACTCTCCGTCCCTGCATAGTCCGGTCAGCTTTGTCTCTAGCTAGCCCCAACCGCGACCAATTGCTGTGTTCCCAGTTCTGGTTTTCTTGTCTCTGGAGCTGTTAGTTCTCCCTCTGCCACAAATCCCCGTAGTTGGCGGTCCCACATTTCAGTAATCCAGTAAATCAAAACTCTAGAAGCTTATAATTAACAAGTCAGATTTATATATCAATAAATTCTCAATTCATAAGATGTCAATACAATAATTTTAGAAGCGATTGATAATGATAAAAGCTGTCCACGTAGATTAGATGAATTATCCCAATTATTTTAACCTTTATGATATCATAACTACCTGTGGCTATCTAAAGCCATGCTAGTTCCGGTTGTTTTTCCTGTCCATCCGTCTGTCCTGACTTTTTCTCTCTGGAGACGCTCTCTGTCTCTGCAACTCTTAGCTCTGCCTCCCTTTTCTCTGTCCAACCACAGGCCTCCTGCTGCCCTAATATTGTAATGTGATTGGACAGGGAAAATCCTGTCACATATCACCCTTTCTATTTAATTAAAAAAACCTTTTCTTTCAAAATATAAATTGAGCACAACTATTACCATTTTGTAATTTATAAGGTATAAGAAAGGCCTAACACCCAGTCCATCATTTTTGTCAATGAGATAGAACAATGCCATCTGTCCTAACTAAAAGACTTATAATTTTATATCTGACTTATGTACTGTATGTAAAGTAATCTGGACTGTTCTCCATTAACTACTCTCAGCTACTTCTAATTAAAATATCTGAAAACACCCTAACGATAAACTCGGAGCCATGAATTAGCTATTTGGCCCTTAACTCACAGGCTTAGACATCTCAGATCGGTTTATAATAACAGTTATAGAAGGACTGGGTCTAAGCCCTGCACTTTTAAAATTTTTCTATCAGTAGAAGAAATTTATATCAATGAAAACCTTGATTTTTGCATCAAAATAAAAACAACTTAAAGGACATCATCAAGTCCAAGGCACAGTTCCTTGGTGTGGCAGTCAAGGCAGCAGGGGCTTGAGCGGAAGTGCTCAATGCACACGTGTGTCCGGCTCACTTTCTTCGTCTTATAAAGCCTAGGGAACGGTCCTGCCCACAGTGGATGGTCTTCCCGCCTCAGTCAAACCCCCTGCAGGATAATCCCCCACAGGCATGCCCATCTCCCAGGTGATTCTAGAACCTGCTATTTTGACAATTAACGGTACCCACCACAATCCATCTAGTTTCCCTGGTTTGCTTCCACTGAAGGTTTGAAGGAAAAGGCTCAGAGAAGCTGCCTTGACTGACAACTCTCCCTTGTTTTGGTGGCTTTTGCTTTCCTCGCCTGGTCAACAGGCTTTTTTTTTGATTGGTCCTTATTGGACACCTCATTTGAATAAATGCCTCCAGCCAATCAGAGCCATCCTAAGTAGTCTCTATGGAACCCCTAATCTGGCTCTCTGCCAGCTCACAGCTCCGCTCAGAGCCTGCCTCCCAGATGCTCTTTTGGGTGGAAAGACTAGAGCTCTCATTAGAGAGGAAAGAGGAGAAAGAACTCTGCTCCTTGTTTTGAGAGTGGGCAGAAATTGACTCCTCCGGGAGCACAAAGTCGCAGCTTCCTGTTTAGGGTCCGGAAGGCCTGCTGAGGACACAGAGACTTAACCTTGGCCGATGATCTCGCTCCATCGGCAGTCTGCCTCCATTGACAATTTCAGCTTTCTGGTTTTAAGTGCTATTTCCATACGGCGACTGAAAGGCTCCCTCATTTGTCTGCCCATAGGATGAATGGGAATATGCTATCGATAGTCACCATTGGGAAGCTGGGACAGGATTTGGGAAGATATAAACTCCTATAGTTCTGTTGGTGGAAATACGACTGGGCACGGTCACTATGGAAAAAATAAACCAAAGAGGTTCCCAAAGAACCAGCAAACGAATAATTGCCTAACCACTAGACATAAAGGGGATAGATAGACTCACTATCTCTAAGGGATCAGCATTTCAGTTGCAGCTCTGTTCACAGCTGCTGCCCGGAGAAGCGACTTCGGTGTCCCTCAGCAGATGAAGGATAGGATGTTACAGTGCCACACATGATGGAGTACTATTCAATGTTAAAAACTGACAAGGGGCAGTGATGTCGCTTGTGACAGCATGGACAACCCAAGAGGACATTATAGGATGTAAAATAAGCTAGGCACAGAGAGGGAAATACACATTCTTACTTACACGGGGGTGGGGGAGTGGGGGTGGGGGGTGGAGCAGAGGCATAGTTGGGTGGGAAATAAGGAGCATAGGTCACGTGACACACAGCTAGTTGCACTCGTCTAAGGCTGGAGAACTCTCTTCAGAGTCAGAGTAGCACACTGCATTAGACAACAGCAGAGCCTGACACCCGCAGGACAGAACGTGCCCTCAGCACTAAACACTCAGTAAAGATCAGCTTCTTCCAGGCTCGGTCAAGGACACCAGTCTATTTCTCAAGGAAAGGCTTGGACATGGGTACTTAATTTGCACACAGATCTGCACTTCATATAATTTCCAAGATTCCAGGTAGTGGGTTTAAGAGTGTCTTCTGGATGGGGTGACTGGGAAGAAGAGAGGTAAACACTCCAGCAGCATGTAAGGGGGGATGTTCCACTCAACACTCCTGTGTTGGAGGCTCGAAGGCAGTGGCCTTTGAACTGCTGGCTTAGTGGTCCTTCCTCTACATTATCTATCTTGCCCATGTGTGGTCTTTTCCAAGATTGATGCTACCTATAGGCAGAAAGGAAAGAAAAAGAAAGAAAGAAAGAAAGCAAGCAAGCCCTTGGCAGCTGAGAGGGGCTCCCTGTAACCACAGATCTCCTGGGTTGACCCAGAGCTCAATCCTTTCAGAGACTAGTCAAACCCTGCAATAACCAGCTCTGTTCCTCGTAGGGTCACAGGGGCAGAGGGGGTAAGCAGAGGGTTGGCTACTGCTGAGAGTGGCATGGTCCCTGCAGGGTGGAAGCCAGCCTTACTGGCCATCAGCCTAGTAAGTCCTGTCTGGCTGCCAGGCTTTTTATCAGTCAGGAGATGAACGTCAGTATCACATATTTATGAAGCACAGGCTAGTCTAGGCTGGCTGTCCTGGGAGCCCTGGGTATCCACCTGTCTCCGCCTTCCCAGGACAGAGGTTATAAGAGCAGATGACACAGCCAGCTTTTTATGTGGGTGCCCAGGATTGGACTTGGGTCCTCATCCTTGCTTAAGCATTTTGTCAAAAAAGCCATCTCGTCAACGCTTGATTTTTGTTTTAAAATGTGAAAGCAAGCATGTGCACACACACACAGACACACACACACACACAGACACACACACAGACACACACACACACAGACACACACACACAGACACACACACACACACACAGAGAGACACACACACACAGACACACACACACACGACACACAGACACACACACACAGACACACACAGACACACAGACACACACACACAGACACACACACACACAGACACACAGACACACACACACAGACACACACACACACAGACACACACACACACACCAAACAAACGTTGCTTATTCCATATATTGTTTTGGTTGAAATGAGGAAAGCAGTCTTCTACAGTCCTGTGCATTCAGTCTCAGGTAACTGCGGACACATCACTTCTGCAGTATGGGGAGTGCCGGAGCCTTGAAGGGCATCAGCTTGTGAAACCTGAGGACACACTGAGGCACATCACGTGGCCGTGGTGACCTGTCCTGCACCTTGAATGAATCCTTCACCCGTTTGTGACTTTGTGACATTGTGCATCAGTCATTTGGAAAGTAGGTACAAATCCTGTCATCCACACTTGTCACTGCACAACGTCTCAAGGATATATTCTCTGACAACACTACCAGCTTCATCAGAATAGACTTTAAGATTAAAGGAGCCCTGGTCTCACTGAGGCAGAGATAAGTTTTCAAGACTCCGGATCCTCCAGTGGTGAATCGAAGATTGCCACTGGCCACAGATAACGCCGCTTTCCATAAACAACATTCATGCTTTTCATTTTCAGCAGAAAGCCTGTCAAATCCCCATGTCTTGACTGTCACCTTTTAGGTGAGAAACAGACTGGAAAATGCTTGTTTCAAAAACATGAGGATCAAACAGATTCTAGTTCTCCAGCATCCACACGGAAAATCGGAGTGACAGTAGGCATCTGTGACCCCAGCACTGTGTGTGTGTGTGTGTGTGTGTGTGTGTGCATGTGTGTGCATGGAAGACGGGAGAATCCCAGGCACGCCCTGGCCAGACAACCTAGCTGACACAGTGAGAGCTCAGGTTCAATGAGAGGCCCTGTGTCCAAAAATAAGGTGGAGAGTGAAAGAGAAAAACCCGCAGTGTTAACTTCCAGCTTCCGTGCTCGGATAGGCAGGCACTTGAGGTTGGTAGTTTGGGGACAGGGGATGCCATTTAGCAGGAGAGATTGCCTGCCAGGCACACGCAAGACACAGGGTTCAGGTCTTAGCATAAACTGGAGGTGGTGACACAAGCCTGTATCCTAGAACTTAGTAGGCAGAGGCAGGAGGATCAAGATTTCAAAGTCATCTCATCCACACGGCAAGTCCCAGGCCACCGTGGGATCAGGAGACTCTGCCAGAAAATACACAAAAAAGGAGCTGCACTCTCTCAGCTCCAAGCACCCGTACTGACGGTGCTCTCAGGTCCAAGCATCCGTACTGACGGTGCTCTCAGGTCCAAGCATCCGTACTGACGGTGCTCTCAGCTCCAAGCATCCGTACTGACGGCTCTCTCAACTCCAAGCATCCGTACTGATGGTGCTCTCAGCTCCAAACATCCCTGTCTTCCTTCCCACCATGAACATGTGGTGGCGAGGACTATGCGGTATGAGCCTCTGGTTGGAGCTTCAGTCTGGATGTGGCCCTGGCCCCCCTCGGTTCACCCTCTGTGTGCGCCATCACCCGGAGAGTCAGCACGTGGGACAGAGCAAAGGTCGCCTTGGCATCATTCTGAACCAGCAAGGATTTTTCTGGAGATTTGAGGTCCCTGGGTGTCTGTGCTTGCCACATTTCAAGAACTGCTGACCAGAAAGAAAGAAAGAAAGAAAGAAAGAGAGAAAGAAAAGAAGGAAGGAAGAAAGAAAGAAAGGAAAGAAGGAAGGAAGGAAGGAAGAAAGAAAGAAAGAGAGAGAGAAAGAAAAGAAGGAAGGAAGAAAGAAAGAAAGGAAAGAAGGAAGGAAGGAAGGAAGGAAGAAAGAAAGAAAGAAAGAAAGAAAGAAAGAAAGGAAGGAAGGAAGGAAGGAAGGAAGGAAGAAAGGAAGGAAGAAAGAAAGGAAGGAAGAAAGAAAGGAAGGAAGGAAGAAAGGAAGGAAGGAAGAAAGGAAGAAAGAAAGAAAGGAAGAAAGAAAGAAAGAAAGAAAGGAAGAAAGAAAGGAAGAAAGGAAAGAAAAGTTGGTGATTTCACTAAAAATCTCTTAGAACTTTGGGGACAATGAACGGACTCAGAGCAGGCCCTGGGGACAGCAGATTCCCGACACCACAGAAGCTGCAAGTGTGTGATAGTCTCTCAGGGCCTGGCCGGAAGGAACTGGACATTGACTTAGTGAGGCAAGACTAAAAAGTTCCTGAGGTTCCAGCCACATCCACACAGGACCAGGGCTCGCCCACCGCACTGAGCTTGGCTTGCCGTGGAGCAATGCTTTGCTCCGATTTCCAAGGAGCCAGCCGGACAGCTTCCTCGGAGTGCCTACAACCCTCCGCGTCTTTGGATCCTCAGTGAAGTACAGGGAAAAAAATCACATGGCTGCAATTTAGGAGATTTAGATTTATAGCTAGTTTTCTTTCCTCCAAACCACAATTCAATTAAAAAAGAAGAGGAAAGAAAACCCATTAGGAATATAACTTCCAGTCTTGCAGAAAACACACCGGTTTACTACTACTGCTACTACTACTACTACTAAAGTCCTAGAAAGTAGGAAACCATCACACTTGTGAAGACGAGCTCATTTATAATATAGCAGCATTCCAGTATCCTCATTTCAGGCCGCAAACACATTTATTTATTTATTTATTTAATTTTTTATTTTTAACAAAAACAGAGACAATAAAAGAGAAGCGTGGCTGGAGCCACGGCACATCTTCAGAATTCAATTCCTGCTTTGGCTGTCTCCTCAGGTTTTTGGTGAACACAGTGTTTTGAATGCTTTTTGGCTTCGATTCCAGCGAAAAGCGGAGCTAGACTGAAAATGCACAATATCGTGAGGCTCTCTCTCAGATCTGTGCCAAAGGTGGTGAGCGACTCTCTGCTCATTCGTTTTGGAGGTTGTGCATATGATTATGAGTGTCTTTTATAAGCTTTTTTTTTTTTTGAAACAAAAAGGAGTAGGGTCTCAAACCAGGAAGTAAATGCATTGCTAACGTGTACCGATATTTTTGAAAGATGCCGACGTCGTGTAACTGGTATATCCGGAAGGATCCTTGCAAATTACTTGCAAGACATTTTAAAATCCTGTTTGTGCAGTGTTTGGTCATGTCATCACTGTGTGGTAAGCCACCCCAGAGACTCCAGAACCATAATATAGTGTTTATTGGAGCTTTCAATGAAATGAACACTTAGAGCAGGGACTGCCTTGGCTTTATCTTAACTAGTAATTATAATGTGTTTACAATGTGGGTTTATGTCATCGGTGCGCGGCAAATTGTGTGTGTGGTGGCTCCGCACTTCATCCACACGGGTGGTTGTTTTATAAATGTGCTAAATCTAATTAGAACAGAGATAGCCCCAAAATAAAAATAAACCCAGCCCTTAGCATGAGGTCCCACCCACCTGGTCATTCACGGCTGGTTCTTTACCCTTTGCTCCAGAAGGGACATGGAGCAGGCTCACAGCTGAAGTTAGGGAAGTCATTTCATATCAAAGTTGCTGGTGAGAAGCATCCACATGTGTTGCCATAGGAACTGGCCCCAGGTG
Source organism: Tokudaia tokunoshimensis (assembly GCA_036184795.1). Taxonomy (NCBI): domain Eukaryota; kingdom Metazoa; phylum Chordata; class Mammalia; order Rodentia; family Muridae; genus Tokudaia; species Tokudaia tokunoshimensis. Next base: position 56,510,265 of record BTHU01000019.1, read on the forward strand.
AGTGGCATCCCCATGTGGTTGCCCTCCTGCACTAGCCCAGGGTGTAGGGGCACTAATCAAGGACTCAACATGTATCCTTAGGGCTCCATGGTTTTCCTAGGAGCTAGTCCTGTGTCATACACTTAGGAAGACTGACTGGTCCAACCTCATAGATTTGTCTTAGAACAGGAGCCAGAGGGGAGGGGAAGTGAACATTGTAAGCAGGGGAGGCCAGGGGAGCCCAGGAGCCTAGCCCAAGTGGGTAGTTTTGTGTCCAGTTACTTCTGAACTCTGATCTTTGCCCTGACACTCATGGCTTTGTGATTGTGGCAAAACGACTCTCTTTCTGAACTTCCATTTCCCGCTCTGTAAAGTGAGGGCTTCTGGGAGGCTGACCTCGCAGAACTGGTTCCCAGGGGGATGAAATCTGTGGGGCTAGAGCATGCACTCAGAGCTCAGTGGGGACTGGTCTAGATCCCGCCTGTGCGACCAGTCCCGTGCGGATCTGCGTCATGTACCTGGGAAGGACGTTCATGTGCTCGTGGTTCCTTGGGCTTCCAACCTCTTCACTGTGGAACATTTCAAAGGAACCCCAAAGCACAATGCAGCCCCTTCGCCTTGCCTCAGTGCTCAGCCACATCTTGCAATTCCCTTCCACTTGTTACTCCTCAGGGGTGTAAAGCCAAGCCAGGACCTTATTGCCCACCGACAGCCTTTCAACGAGTATCTCCAAGAGACGAGGAGTTGTGGAAGATGTGAGTGATATCATTATTACACCTGAAACCATCAGAATTCACTAGTAACTCTTCAGATATGTCCCCAAAAAAAAATCACAGGTGGCAATGGAAATAAAAACAAATAATCTAAATGACAACAAATTAAAAATACTGTACACCAAGGAACACTGTCAACAGGGTAAAAAGTCAAAACTTCTGAAAGGCATCGAAAGTGCTCTTCAGATGGATAATGGGAGCAGGGTTAATATCCAGAATATATAAAGTACCCCTAACAGCTCAAGAGCAACCAGAAAACCTCATTTAAAACGTGGGCAAAGGGCTTGAAGAGGCATTTCTTCCCAAATGGGTTGCAAATAGCCACTAAACACATTATACAAAGATGTGCAGAATCACTAACCTTTCATCGTGAACTGCACACCAGAACCACAGAGAGACGTGATTTCCCATCCACTAGGATGGTTATCAACCAGGAGAGGAGTGAAGAGTGGAGAGAATAGGCACTAGGGCAGCACACAGGGACATCAAGAATAGAATCACAACGTGTGAGCTCGTTTCCTGTGAGGGACAGACCCCCAAACCACAGGAAGCAGGGTCTTGAAGCAGTACCCATGCTCCCAGATTCACAACAGCTACTGAATAGAGGAAGGCACCACCTGTCACACTATACATGTTACTCGAGTCAAAGACAGAGCAGGGGCTCAGAGCGAGCAGGGAGGTGGGGCAGAGGGTGCTGGATCTGGAGTGAGTGAGTGGGGCCCAGAGCAAGAGGGAGGAAGGGAAAGGGAAAAAATAAAAGAGATGAGGGTTAGCAGGGCTGAAAACCAACATGAGCCTCAAAGGTGTTACAGCAAATGAGATGAGACATTTACAGAAGCACACAGTCTGTCTGGAGGAGTTGTCAGCTTCATAGAGACAGAAAGCAAAATGGTGGACGCGAGGCGCTGCGCCTGGGAGAATGTTGACTTAGCAGGACAGGGTTCAAGGGCTGCAGAACGATGGGCGTGTGCTTTATAGCTCTGACCGGAGTGCTTAAGAATGGCTGAGGGGTGGAGAGATGGCGTGTCGGGTTCAGAATCCCAGAGCCCTCAGCAAAGCCAGACACAGTACCGCAAGTGTCTGTGGGGAGATGGGGAGTAGAGACAGGAGAGTGTCCAAAAGCTTGTGGGCCATCGACTCTAGCTTACCAGTGGCCTATCTATCAAACAAAATGGAACTGTGAGGGCTGATGCAATCCATAGTGCTAATGTGCCCACCCCCACACATGAATACACACACACACACACACACACACACACACACACACACACTCTCTCTCCATGATATGGTGATGTAGGTCTGAAATCCCAGCATTTAGGAGGCAGAGGCAGGAGAATCAGGAGTTCAAGGGCATCTCTGGCTATAGAGAGAATCCATCTGAAGGCAAGGCTGGGCTACACAACAACCTGCCTCAAAAGTGGTTCAAGTGGTGTGGAGAGATAAATGCTAAGGGCCTGTGCCACAGTGCATGCATGGAGGTCAGAGGACAAGCCACAGTGCATGCACGGAGGTCAGAGGACAAGCCACAGTGCGTGCATGGAGGTCAGAGGACAAGCCACAGTGCATGCATGGAGGTCAGAGGACAACTTGGAGTCTCTTTTTTTCCTTCCATGTGAGTCACGTCCATGTACATGGTCATCGTGGAAGAGGAGGTCCCTCGGGGCTCAGTCTGTGATCTTGTCATAATCAATACTTAGCAAGAGAAGCAAGGGGAGAGGTACCAAGAGTGTCTTCTCCAGAGCATAGCTTGCATCTGTTTCCTCTGTCCCTGAGTGCCTCGCGTTTTTTGTACGCCACTCAGAATATTCCCCAAAAGGAAGATGTTTCAGCACTTTTGGGCTGGATGTTAATGACAATGATTTTTAGCTAAAAAATTCTATACACCTCACAGGATTTTCTTTGACCCAGGTCTTCCCATGGGTTCCAGGTGAACTCTCTAGTGACAAAGTTAGGACAAACCATGTCTGCTTTTATGGAGAGGTAGCATAAGCAGAGGTCAGAGGTCAGAGGTCATGGGCAAACATGGTGCTCATCAACTCCCTTCCACTCTGCTCATGAAGATGCTGTTTCCGTGTCTTTGGTCAACTAGAAACAGAGAAGTGGACTTGCCTCTAAACACAGGAGGGCAGGAGGCCTAACACACAGAGTCTCTTGGGGGGTCTGTGTGGGGCCATTTTGGCCACTGAGGAGAAACCAGAACATCTATGTGTAGCTGCAGTGTGCTTGTGGACTGACTTCCACCCTCTTGGCCTATGTAGATTCATTCATGCATGAACAGCTGCCAAGTGCTGAGGGAGTCATGCAAAGGCATGGTTCACCCTTACAGGTTCAGTTTTAGTCAAATGCAAGTATATGGAAGAGTGATTTATCTCTGTCTCTGTCCGTCTCTGTCTGTCTGTCTCTGTCTGTCTCTGTCTCTGTCTGTCTCTCTCTGTCTCTGTCTCTGTCTCTCTCTCTCTCTCTCTCGTGTGTGTGTGTGTGTGTGTGTGTGTGTGTGTGTGTGTGTGTGTGTGTGTATGGTGTACCTCAGGGCTACTCATGGAGCCATGCACACCATTCTTGAGTGAACACTTGGTACTGGATGCAAACAGTCCATTGCGTCACCTGTGCATCTGATAGGGTAGGGAGTGGGGATTCAATTTAATTTCTAAGATCGTTTTTCACACAGTCATTCTTGTAGCTGACAAATAACAAGGGTACATGTTTGGGGGGAGGTGCAATACAACATGGGGATCCCCGTACACACACCAGAACTTCCCTTTTAGCACACCTCACCAACTTCCTACTTCTTCGTGGTGCGACTGTTCAAAGCGCAGAATTTTCTTTTTATGTGAAACAAGCGCCCGGGCGTCTGGCTCCAGGGCTGTACTTGGGAGATCTGCAATTCCCAGTAGGACACAGGGCTGTCTAGGGATAAGCACAGGCAAGTCCCTGGGGCCAGTCACAGGTGTCCTAGACACACAGGACCAGATCTGTACCTATCTCCAGAGCAAAGAAGTCACAGAGTGCCCTTTGCAGACACACTCAGCCTTCACATATTGATCTTCCCTTTGTGTGACTGAGTTTGTTTCCGTCTGTATTTCCACTTGTCTTCTCAACCCCTGATTGTGGTTGGCCATCTAGAATCCTTTGTGGAACTGTGCTGGGCCATTTACCTTGAACTCACAATCTGGACGGAGGTAGAGTAGACTTAAGAGAGCATGGGTTGGGGTTGGGGGGGCGGTTCAGATATCATGGTGGAAGAGGGGCAGAAAGACCAGGAGTCAGATGTGGAAACAACATCTTCCAGACACAACCGGGAAGCGGCACATGTGAGCTCACAGCAGTTATTACCAAGTTACAAAAGCTCCCAGGATGAAGAGGGAAGGTGGACATGAAATCCCACCTCGACTGGAAGAGCTTCGGCAATTGATAGCTGTCGGGAGACCGTTGGTGTTCTTTAAGAGTGTTGCCCCTGTGTGGTTGACCATGATCCAGAAAAGGCCACATATCCAGAAAAAAACAAAAAAAACATACAAAGTTGGGTGGTAGGGAAGGGTGGGTCTTCAAGTAGCTGGGGAGGGGTAAATCTGGCCCAAGACATTACAAAATTAGCAAAGAACTAACTAACTAACTAACTAACAACTAACTAATTGTGGTATAGTGGTATGGGATGGCATCCATGTGAGGAAAAAGACCCAAATGTAGATATCTACTCTTCATGCTCACAGGCAGAGGAAATCCAAGGCCTTGAGCGAACTGTCCTTTGTTGGAGTCTCTGGCCACATCTGCTTGTCATCACCAGATCCTGGTGGCAGGTCCTGTGTCCTTGCTCACTGACTATGTGTTATTCCCAGAGCCTCAGGAATCCATGAGGGAAGTAGGGGTTAGGCAAACACTCCTCAAGGGCCTGTGAGAGTAGCAACAGGATGCCAACAGGAGGTTCTGTGTTTTGTCATAGATCCCTCCCCAGTGAACGTTTTCAGCTAGAACAAAGTAAAAGCCTGAGTGTATGGTATCTCCCCAAATACTGAGACCTTCCTGCCACTCACACATGCAGCAAACAGGACTATAGGAGAGGCGAGGAGCTACCTATAAGCTGCAAGGGAGGAGAGGCCACCCCATTTTCTCTCATCTCCCAGTACTGGCTGCAAAATACACCAACTATTAGTCAGACTGTGGAGGATGAGATCATCTCACTTGTGGGAGCCACAGAGGGGTAGTCAGCCTTGCACCCCAGCCCATTAGGAGCAGCACAGAGACAGCCCGGTTTTGAATGAAGGAAATGGTTTTCAATAGCCACGCATTGCATGAGTTAGCATGCACCAGTAGATGATTTTCAAAAGACTAATGATGTGTAAAACTAAAAGCCAAGCTCTCAATAAAAGCAAATTGAGGGCTAGAGAAATGGCTCAGCAGGTAAAAGTGTTTGCTACATAAGCATGATGGCCAGAGTTCAGCCTTCAGAATGCACATGGAAAAGATGGATGTGGCGGTGTGCATCTGCAATCTCAGTGTGCACAAGGTGGTGTGCATCTGCAATCTCAGTGTGCACAAGGTGGTGTGTATCTGCAATCCCAGTGTGCATGTGGTGGTGTGCACCTGCAATCCCAGTGTGCACAAGGTGGTGTGCATCTGCAATCCCAGTGTGCACATGATGGTGTGCATCTGAAATCCCAGTGTGCACATGGTGGTGTGCATCTGCAATCCCAGTGTGCACAAGGTGGTGTGCATCTGCAATCCCAGTGTGCACATGGTGGTGTGCATCTGCAATCCCAGTGTGCACATGGTGGTGTGCATCTGCAATCCCAGTGTGCACATGGTGGTGTGCATCTGCAATCCCAGTGTGCACATGGTGGTGTGCATCTGCAATCTCAGTGTGCATCTGCAATCCCAGTGTGCACATGATGGTGTGCATCTGCAATCCCACTGTGCACATGATGGTGTGCATCTGCAATCCTAATGTGCATATGATAAGACAGGTGGCAGACTAGAGAACTAGCTTGAAGTCTGTAGGCCAGCTAGCTTGGAGTATGCAGAGTAGGGACAGGGGAGACACTAACTCAGATACAAGTGGAAGCTCAGAACCCATTCCCAAAAGCTGTCCTTTGACCTGCACACACATATGGTAGCATGCGCCTGCATGCACACACATATAAACACAGTTAAATTAAAAAGAAGCTTGAGAAACTGTCCTTTCTGGAAGTCTAATTTTTTTTAAAAAAATTAAAATTTAGTTACAAATTACCATAGAATTTATTAGTAAATTTTATTGGGTCTTTAAATTTTTTATTACATTAAATTAAAATAATTATTTTATTTGAATGTGCAAGCCTGTGTGTGTGTATGTGTGTGTGTGTGCATTCCGAAGCATTCATGTGGAAGCCAGAGAACAATTTTCTGGAGTTAATGTTTTCCTTCTACTTTGTGAATATCAGGAATCGAACTCAGGTCAACAGGCTTGGTGGCAAGCACCTTTCCTTGTTGAGCCATCTCACTGGCCCTCTTCCTGTGTCTTAAGAAAAGTAGTTTGGATAGCATGATAAACTGTTCTGGAGAACCACAATGATAAATGCAATATAAAATTTAGTACTCGTTACAAATATTCAAGGGCGTATTTACTGTTTGAAGATTTCCTTTGTAGCTTACACTCCTGAGGACTGGAGTGGGGGGAGAGTTACATTGCTAACCTTGTGTGTATCAATAAATAGTACCTGCATTTGTTCATGAGCAAAAGATGTCTGGGTTTACCTTTAATTATGCTCCTGTGAATGTGCCATCAACATAAAGAAGCAAGTTAATTGGGACAGGAAAGCACAAAATATTTGTGCATAAAGTATATGAATGCATCAAGGTCAGGGATTTTTTTTTGGTGGCATAATGTGTACAGTTTAGTGGAAGAAAACTCGACGACATGCGTGAAGCCCATCCCTGTGAAAATAGTACTTACAGAGCTTACACAGTAGCCGCTATACATTGATCCCTCGCCCACCGGTTAATCACATCACCCTTGAAGACGGACGTGTAATGTAATTAGAGACTTGAACAGCTCACAGCCAGATCACTTAAAGTAACATTGTTAATGGGCTCTGGAACTTCTCCCTTTCATGTTGCCAGTGTTATAACTTCTAATTACCTTAATAATTAGGGCTCTGTCACTCCTGATCGAGGTAACAGTCCCCAACACTAATGGGCATTAGCCGTCTTGTAGCGGGCATGTTTTGATGTTCTCATCCAGTTGCTTAGGGTCGGAGAGTGATCTGCACTTGGAAACCTGGCGGTTGCTATGCGGTGGCCCGGGCATCCTCACAGGTTCCTTCCTACCCCCTCAGCCACCGCTGTTCTCATTCAGAGGGAGTGTATAAACTCTATTCACCGTGAACAACTCATGAAATGTAAATGCGGCACCTATGGATGAAATTTTCTGAATTTAAATTGCCCCTGTTGCTCGTACCACAAAATAACAGCATAAACTTGGATGTCAAATCAACTGGGATGGAAATTAAAAGGCATCAAGGTTTCCTTCATCGGCTGTTAATTGACAGAGGTGAAGGACTGAGAGTGAAGGGTGTGTGTGTGTGGGGGGGGTGCAGCTTGTAGTTCTGTTGAGAGGTCACGTGGCACATGCAGAATGAGGCAGAGCTTCCTGAATGCAGAGCGCAGAGTTGTTAGGATTTGCAGAAGGCATGAGATGCAAAGGTTTTATAAAACCGGGTTTGTGGGTGAGGCTAGCAGGTTACTGGACCAGGAAGGGTCTGTGGCTAGAGAGTCACTGGGCTGTGGACTGGGGAGGGTCTGTGGCAATGTGTTGGATGGGAAGTCACAGAAATTTGCTCTTTGAAGCAATAGATATGGGGTTTATTCGTATTCTTCTTTTGTTTTCAACAACAGGGTTTGCCCACTACTTAGCCCTGGTTGAACTGGTTGACCCCTGTAGACCAGGCTTGCTCTGAACTCATAGAGATCTGCCTGCCTCTGCTCCCCAAGTGCTGGGGTTAAAGGTAGGTGCCATCACACCCAGCTCTATTTGCTCATATTTAAAAGGATATTATCTAGTATTAAGAAAGGTGATCAATAGACTCACTTCAACACTAGCTCCTCTCCACACAGTTCATTGGTCTTGTAAACAGACTTCTGAGGTGACTTAGGTATAGTCCTGATGCTTAGCTTGCACATCCCACGCAGCACTCTTATGTAACAGCCCTAATCTCCATGCTCACCATAGTTGTAATGAGGCAGGAGTCACAAGGAGTAGGATGGCCTCCTTACTGGGGTAGTACCCACACAAAGACAGCAGAAACACCTTTCAGTGTCATCAGGAGACACAGAGAGAAGACAGTCAACTATGCCTCAAGGAGAGAGGCTTGGGGCCTTGTTTCCCTCACGACTCTCAGTTAAGGTAGCCTTAAAGATTCCATCTTGGTCTTCTTCCAAGGAGCTGAGACTATGTATTCCTGACAATTAAGATACCAGGTGGTGGTGGTGGCGAGTCTCAGAAATGCCTGCAGATGAGAAGTCTGCCCTACAGCAGATACTGGGGTGGGGACAAGGAAGGTTAGCGATAGGAAGGAGGGAGGCTCTCTCCTGTGCTGTGGAGGGCTTCGCAGAGCAAGCGGCCTCTCTCCTCCAGTCTTCTCCCTTTTTCCACCACTAGAACCCTTCTGTGCTAGGATGCCTGGGCTCCTCCCTCCCCAAGGGGGAATGCCAGATTCATTAGCCAGTACTCCTCCATATTGGTTGGCATGAGGGCCTTCTTGGCCCCAATGAGGTGGGAAGTAGCCTTGCCCAGCAAGGACCTTGCCCTTGTCTGGAGTTCCAGGGCAGATCTCACAGGATTAGTGCTCAGTGTCTTAAAAAAAGGTTGACAAGTACCTCAATTAGGACACAGTGCCTGTTTAGATTATGGGGGCTTTCTACTTGAGAAAAATCTTCATTTAAGATTTAAGAGTAAATTTAATTTAAAGGGAAAACATAGCTTTGGATAAAAGTTGGGCTGTGGTGAGTGGCAGAGACTTGCAGGGCCTGGAAAGAAAAAAGTAGGTGATGGGAGATCCAGGCAGGAGTAGCCTGGGGACCAAGACAGCTCTCTCTCTCTAAGGCTTCTTCTTTCCAAACTCATCTTCCTTCAGGACCCCAGGGAAGAGAGGAAGGTGCACGGCCTCTGTGCTTGGTCTCACATGGCCCCCCCATGGCTTCTCACTGGCTCACTGGTCACTTTCCTAATCTCCTAGTAGCCCGCTCGTGTTTCTGATCTTCCATTGGCCATTCATGTTTCTGACTTCACATTGGTTCATTCATGTTTCTGACTTCACATTGGTTCATTCATGTTTCTGACTTCACATTGGCCTATTCATGTTTCTGCTTTCCCATTGGCTCATTCACATTTCTGACCTCACAATGGTTGACTTGTGTTCCTGATCTCCCATGCATCTCTAACCTCATATGGACCCACTCATGTTTCTTGTTTCCTTGGTGGGCTATTCACAGCTCTAACCTCCAGCTGGTCCATTCACACTTCTGATCTCCTATTGGTCCATTTGTATTTTTGGCTTCCTATTGGCCTTTTCTTATTTCTCACTTCTGACTGACCTAGTTCTTCCATAGCAAGATATTCATCTCCCTCTGCCCAATGTTGTCATGTTCCAGGTAGTCCTGAGGTGTATACATCCCTCAAATCTACCCGGTCTCTACAAATATCCATCCTTCAATTGGCCAGTCTGTCCAAAAGGAAAACAACCCGATTCTTCAACCAGAAGCTTCAATGGGATGATGCAGAGACCCAGTCCCAGTGCCTGTCACCAAAGGACCAGGGCCAGGAGACACATGTTGACCTCATGTCCATAGGAGAGAGCTCACTGATGGAGGGGACCACGTAGGAACCTGTGGGTAGGCTGTCACCTGCTCTGTTGGCCCACCTTGGGAACGTAGACCAGATTTCTAGGCAGAGTGAAGAGCTGGCCCTCTCTACCTTTACCCAGGAATTAGGTCTGCAGCCATCTCCTGCCCCTCATGCCATATTCTCCCCTACGCCACCAAGCCTGAAGGGGAAATTGCTCAGGACCTTTATGGAGTTTCTCCCCATTCTTACCAACCGGTCCGTGTCTACTGAGGTTTGAACAATGGATAGATGTAATTAACTACACTTTAAGGTATCTTTTTGACCTAAATGTCCCATAATCAAATGACCATAAAGAAGAACTTATTGTGAGTCTCTTTTAACCCTTCAGGGACCACTTCCCTGCTGTGGAGAGGAGATGAAGATCTGGTTTCCACGGGATAGGCAGCTAGATGCAGAGGTGAATAAAATCTCTCTGCCCTTCCACCTCAGGCGTATATGACGTGAAGTGGGGACAGTGTCTTCTGCCGCCTATGTCCTCAGGAAGGATACCTCAAGCCCACATCTTCATTAGGCAAACAGCTCTCTCAGATGCTTAATTCTGAAAATTTAAAATTCTCTTTATGGAGTGAGTGATATCTGAACTTATTCGGTAACATCATATTGTGAAGAAGAGGAGGAAATTCATCTCCATGGGCTTTTCCCCAAATGGACACATGCGAGTTTTGGTTTTCTGGTCCAGTCCTGATCCCAACCAGTTGTTGGGAGAACTTGGAAGGAGGGCATGTGCTCTCCCACAAAACAGACCTCGCTTTATTCCCGAGGTGCTGTTCACACGATACTGTTAGAATCTCATACCAACAATAACTGTCTGCACATTAGGGAGCTCGGGTGGAGAACCACGAAGTGAAGGGTAAGCTGATGGTGCTCCCTTCAGGCTTAAGGTGTGTGCTCCATACATGGCCTCGTGCCTTGATTTCAAGATGGCCACAGCTCCCTGCTTCTGTCTTGTACCCCAGCGTGTTCTGGGTATGCAGGAAAGAGTAGCTTCTCTCATTCATTTGAAGGGAGAGAAAGGAGGGAAGGGGAGGACACCACACAGCAGGATGTCCTTTTACCCTGTGGCACATTTGCACGGCAAGTCCTTAGGGTGATTCTGCCAGTGACTCCCTTGATCCAGCCTCCCTCCCTTGTCCTGCTCATGTGCGTCAGTTAGGGCATCCAGCATGGACGACTCTCAGGAGGATCCTGTTTTGACATGTTCCAACAGGACAGAACATAGTCATGAGTTCTAGCTCTGTGTGACACTCTCTCCAATGCTCCTGAAGACACACATGGAAGTGATGAAGAAGATGTACCTCCCAGGAACTTCTGCGGTGACTTTATCTCTTGCAGTTAGTGATACTTGGGGATATAAGGTGTATCATTCGAGGCAAGGCAGGAGCTTCAGGAATTGGTTTGCTACTTGTGGGCATTTCACAGGCAGTGAGGAGGCTGCTTCCGACTTGTACCTAGTGCTTGCTGCAGGAACAGGTGCTCAGGGGACAGTAATTCATGTCCGACCAACCAGGAGCAGAAAGTCCGGGGACAGTAATTCACATAGGGCTGACTCTTCTATCCTGGAGTTCAACTACACGAGCCTGCCAACTTTGCTTTTAGTAGCTGCTAGACTCTGGGTCCATTCCTAACTTCTAATGCTCTTGTAGGTTCAACACGCTCGAGGAACTAGAGATAGACATTTAACTTTTGAACACAGTTTGTATGTGAAGGAAGGCAATTTCCTCTGTCCTTGTTGTGACGAAAGCCTGAAGACTAAGCTGGCCTCTCTGCAAGACAAGTCCAGAGCTCATTAAGTCAACAAGCCTGAGACTCTGCAGAAGACCCACACTGAGAACATGAGTATGTGCGGTGTCATGAAGAATGCAGTCTGGAGAGGTTGGGAAAACCTGGGTCTTATGCTTAGAAACTTGCTTTGGCTAGGTGACTTTAAAAAAAGAGTCCGACAGTAAGAGTTAATGGCCGTCCTCATGTCAACCTCTTATAGTTTTTGTCCCAGCAGCTTAATGCTATCAGCTCTATAGCTCTTTTGGGGACTACAAGGTCATAGTGAAACCAACCCAAAGAAGTCCTGGTACCCATTGAGTATATAATGAAATTCTTAGGTGAGGTAGATTAGGAGGGTTGTTAAGAATTGCTAAGGAGCCTGGGTTTCATGGCAGGATGGTCCTAGAAAGGTTATAGTTCAGACAGCCGGAACTGACTGCCACTGCGTATGACAGTGTCACCATGGAGTCTGGAGAAGGATGATGGGGTGCCTGTCAGCCCCCCTCCTTGTTCAGCCTCTGCAGATGCACCTCCTTTGGGAGGCAGAGAATGATTCTGTTCTGGCCATTGAGAGCTGGACTCTAGCGATGGCTGAGGGGTTTTTATAGGTCTTTCTGGCTTGCCTTTACTGTGGATTTTCTAGGTACAGGCCCTGCAACTTACTCCATTAGTTAACGGTTGATTCCTCCTAACCACACTGTGCTACAGTTGAGAAGTCTCTGAGAAGCCATGGGGCTGTTTATCACCACGGGGCTGGATATAGGAAAAGGGCAATTTCAGCCTTCAAGGTAGGATAGTACATCAGCTCTCGTGTGGTCCTTGCACACTGAAGCTACCAAGTCTCCACACAGAAAGAGAGATTGGTGTTTTAGTGACTGAGTGAATCCTCTAAGCCCTTCAGGGACTGCACTCTGTGTGTTGTTAAACCAGTGTCTTTCCATGTGATTAGCAATGGGAAGATGTCTCTTTGCGTCTCAGTGCAGGACTCTGGAGCAGGATGTGGGTGTGGTGTTTCCAACACACATTAGTCATGGACCCACCGGCCTTGACCCCCTCTGGAGGTGAGAACAGCACCGTGGCCTTCCTGCAGCCTGAAGGGAAACTACAGGGTCAGAACTAAGCGAGCTAAACACAAATCAAAGCTGTCTGTGCTTGTGAGATTTTTCTCTTCTACTAATTATTCTCAAGACAAGCCTAGAAGCGAGCTGGGACTCTCAAGGATAGTTATTAAATCCCACCACTCCATGCTATCCTGTCTTGAAGGGCTTTTGGCTCTGACAGACCTGGAAGGAGAGAGTCAAGAGAGGAGCCTTTCATGGGAAATGGCTTTTTAGCCTTGGGGCAAACTTCTAGAAAACAGAGAGTTATCACAGACACCAAAGGAGATGATGACAGGCAGACTAGTGTGCTCTCTGATGAGCTTCGGCTTTCCTGGGAAGGTGCCCTCACACAGCCTGGCAGAGATCCGCACAGCCAGACATGACCTGAGGCAAAGACATTCTCCCAAGCTGCTGCTCTCCCAGAGACAGCCGGGCAGAGAATCCTGGAGGCAGCACGTGCCTTTAACAGGAAGCAGAACAGGCCCCAATGGATTCATGTGTAATATTCCCTGGGGCTTGCAGATTAAATGCACACTTTAATAATTATCTAATTACTTCTGCTGTGATTTACCTTTGAATCCACACCAAGCAAACATATAGCAATTACGGCGCCCTCATTAATCCGCACTCCTGGAAGACTGGCTGTCAGTATTTTCCTCTTGCTCACATTAGCTTGTAAAACAAGGCCAGAGATAAAAATTGTTTTTATTTCACTATAAACATGTATTTAGCACCTAATGATGTGGTCTCCTTTATATGGGGTTTTCGTGTGCTGGCTCTTCTAAAAGTTATAGCGGTGCTGCCTGCTTCAGAGCTGAGGACAGCAGAGGAGAGAGTGGCAGAATCCTTTAACTCAGCACCAATCCAGCCACCTCGGATGGACCACTTGTGTGCCTCCATGGCTAGCACGAGCACACACACACACACACACACACACAGAGAGAGAGAGAGAGAGAGAGAGAGAGAGAGAGACAGAGACAGAGACAGAGACAGAGACAGAGAGACAGGCAGAGACAGAGAGACAGACAGAGACACAGACACAGAGATAGAGAGACAGAGAGAAGAGAAACAGACACAGAGACAGAAAGAATGTAGAGACAGAGATAGAGCGACCCAGAGAGTAGAGAGAGACAGAAAGACACAGAGATAGAAAGACACACAGAGATAGAGAGATAGAGAAAGAGAGACACAGAGATAGAGACACACACACACAGAGACAGAGAGACAACACAAGAGACACACAAACCAGCCAGCAACTTGGATGTGCCACACCAGATTTCTCTCTCATTCGCTCCATCTCCACCTAAAATGTTTCCAGTGAACATCACAATGACTTCATGACATCATCATGATTAAGTGGCTGTTAGAATGTCCAGAGTGGACATTGCGCCAAGTGTCACCATGCCTGCTGTGACCGTCATTGAGTCTATAGTGGATGTCAGTCACTCTGCCCATAGTAGAGTATCATCATGTGTAAAGGAGATAACACCCCATCTGATGGCGGTGTGTCTAACGTGGCCGCTAGCACGCCCTCCGGGCCTCCACAGCGTCCTGGTCGTATAATTTCGGGCAAGCTGCTCCCTTAAGTCCAGTTTCTTCCTCAGTACTGGAGAGCGGCACCTCCCTGAAAGGGTTGGGGCAGTCAGAGGAGACACTGTGGCGCTTCCCAAGCTGGCTACGCTGCTGTGAACCACCGGTGCCTGGGGTTAGCCTGGGTGCTGGGGCTGAACTCATGTTTGCACACTGAGCATTCTTAACCCCCTGTCTTTGGAGAATGTTTTAAAAATTAAAAAAAAATAGAAATAAAATGTCAGATATTTAGAGGCATCTAGTGTGAGGTTTTGACAGACGTGAAGGGCGAAATGAGGGGAGACAGTCTGATATTTTCTCTTCTCTATTTCCCTATTCCACTCTGCTCTTGATGACCGCTTGTTTCTGAAGACTGAGGTCTGACTTGTTCTTTATCCTCAGGTCCCCCGAGGAGATCATGTGACCAGAGGCCTGGTTGACCATGTGACATGCTCCTGGGTTTTGTTTTTGTTTTTGGGTTTTTTTTTTTTTTTTAGAGAAAGACAATTTTAAAATCATGTGTCCACGTGTATCTGCGTATGTGGGTTTGTTTACTTGAGTGCAGGTGTCTGCCGAGTTCCAGAAGAGGATGTCAGATTCCCTGGAACTGAACCAAGATGGGAACTGAGCTAAAACTCTGGTCCTTCTGCGGTACATCATTTGCTCTTAACCTCGGAGCCATCACCTCCATACTCATGCTTTCTTTTTCTTTTAAATTTATTGTTTAAATTACTAGGGTGGTGGTGACAGAGAAGATGGTGATGATGGTGATGATGATTAGGATGATGCTGGAGATGATTGTGGTGTACATGTGATATGTATGGGCTAAGTTTTAATGGAGCAGATTTGCTGGACCTGGATGAAGACAGGAAGTAATAGAGGACTGGGGTCCTGGAGCACTCAGATGACCCCCACCTAGGCAGACCCAAGAGACTGGAGATGCCACGGCAACCCCTCTTCCCAGTCTTGAGCTATACAGCTTGTGGCAGGCCTTAGGGAGCTGGGGTTTCTCCTTCTGGTCTCCCCTGTTAGGCTGTGGTCCAGCTCTTCCCCGTTGGTGCAGGCAGGCAGCAGAATCTGCATGGATGCTGCCTCAGGGTGCAGTGTATCAAGAGCCCCGCCTTGACATCCGTGCTGAATGCCAGGCCCAAAGTCCTGCCCAGTTCCCAGGCTATTCCGGTGCCCTTGGCAAGCTGGGTTTCACGTGTGCCGCAGTGTGGGTCCTGATTCTACAGAGACACCACAAGGCCACTCCCTGAATCAGCAATGAAGCAAGCTTGTCATCAGATTCACTGGGGGGGGGGGGGCGGGGGGGCGGGGCGGGGGAACCGATGTCGCGCATGCGCGTGGGTAAATACTCTGATGGGGAAGCGGAGCCGATTGCCCCTGACCCTGAACCCCAGGATGGGCCTCAGCTTGCTCAGCTCCCAGCTGCTGGAAGCCACAGGCAACATCAGGTGCAGATCTGTGTCGTGTGATGGTCCATGCTGTGTGCAGAATATGACCTGGTCTTTCCGGTGTCCGACTGTACACCTACCGAGACACAAAAGTCCCAGTTCTAGCGGATCGGGGTTGGGGGAGACAGCACTAGCTGAGAGGTCACACTGGCACAGGGTGGTCTAACCCGATAGCTGCCTTTGAGAAGGTTGGGGTGGATTTGGATGTGGAGAACATGCATGGGGTATAACAATTGCCCCCACGGGTACCACTCCCTGTTCCCAAGTTGGAAAGGTCCAACCCTTCTGTGAGCCCATCCTCAGATTCCCAACATCCACACTCCCTTCTGCAGACACGCATCCTAGGCGCCTTCCCATTCTCCTTTTATAACACTTTCCATTAACCTCAGCGGAACTCCGGAAAGTCGTTAGAATCTGTGCTGCAGTCAGAGGGGTGCCCGTCTGCAAGCCTCCCCCATCCTGGAAGTCCTCCAGATCCACCACACAGAATGGGTCTGTGGCCAGATCTGTTTTGGAGGCGAATGGACTCACAGAGCAATTCAGACCCACGCCTGCAGCATCTTAATGTGGCACATGCCTTTTTGTTGTTTTGGGTTTGCTTTCTGGCATAGGTGCCATGTAAACTAGGCTGGCCTCCAGTGAGCTTTGTGGCTGGACCTGGCCCCGAACTCACATGCCTCCTGCCTCTACCTCGCGAGGAAGAACATGGACATTTCTGACGCAGCGCCAATGTCTCTGCTTAGAGGATGGGCTTCTTCTGGCCACCCAGCAAGCCTCATCTCATCTCAACAGCATTGGCTCACGATGCATCTCCCAAGCGTCCTCAGAGCCAGACTACTGAGTAGAACCTCCTGGGAAATCCCCTGAGGACCCCTGACTGTGGGATCTTAGGGTCCAATCACCACCACCCCCAAAACTCAGAATTCACACTGATGGAACACATGGGTACGTCTAGATTTTTAAAAGCAACTTGCTTTTATCTGCTTTTTCTAAGATACTCAACTCAGTTTTCATTAAAAAATAATATATATATTATTTATATTCTCTCTCTCTATATATATATACTATATATATATATAAGCTAGGGGCTCCCACCAGCCAAGGGCACCGAGTTGTTGCTGTTTTCCGAGTGCCGGTGGATGTTACCTATCCTGAGAGGCCCGGTTGTCCCTCAGTTCTCCTTGCTCTTCCCTCCTCAATCCTTCAGGGAACTTCAGCATCACATGAGATGGTTCAGTGCCAAATACAGATTGCAGGTCTGGCTTCTGCCCCCTGCCTAACGGCTTTGTCAGGGACCAAG
This sequence comes from Tokudaia tokunoshimensis, assembly GCA_036184795.1. Lineage (NCBI taxonomy): Eukaryota > Metazoa > Chordata > Mammalia > Rodentia > Muridae > Tokudaia > Tokudaia tokunoshimensis. The sequence goes on from BTHU01000019.1 coordinate 56,527,082, forward strand.
GGGAGGGGGCTGAGGGGGCGGGGCGGGAGAGATCACGTGTCCTCACAGGAGTTATTTGATTGGGTCATAAATGACCAATGACTAGCAGAGGAGAAGGACCACTAAGGACCTTAGAGCCCGAAGCCCAATGAGGTCCAGGAACTGAGGAACTGTAAGGCTGGGTCTGTCATGTCCACACTGAACGGAAGGCATTTGAACCTCTGACATCTGGATCCTCTTCAACAGCCAAGTGTAGTGACTCTGTGTACACTCCCCACATAAAGGTGTCCCATTACGTTTCCCCAAAGCTTCCTCGCCTACAAGACAAGCCCTGTTCCCCACAAGCTTCAGATCCCCACCTCCTTCTTCGCTTTGGGTTGTGGGGCCGGCACAGGGTTTTTCTGCGAACAGTCCTTCACTTGAGCATACATTTAACTAAAACACACATGCTTCCTGCTGCTGGGAGAAGAGCCTCAACAAGCCCTGTCTCTCCCTGAAGGTCTGTGGGTAGTTAATGGTTTCTGGGGAAGTGGAGAGAGAGACGTCTACTTTAGTGTCCAATAAGTGTCCATGTGCCGATAAAAACCTCACGCTCCGGTAAGCAGCCCCAACTCACTGGTCTTTCCCCCTCTGTCTCTGCTTCTCTCCTACTCACACAAACACTAATGCACATGTATGGATTCATGCACACTGACATACTTACACACATTTATGCACACATGCACACTCAACACACATGTGTGCACACATGCACTCTTACATATGTACGCACACACACAGACACTCATGCATGCATATACACAAGATACACTTATACACGTGCGCACATGCACACCACACACATGCTCACGCACATGCATGCACACACAGACACATACTTATACACATGCATTCACAAATGCATACTCACACACATGCTCACACACATGCACGTACATAAAAAGTCACACCTTTGCACACATACATGCTCACACATGCATGTACACACAGACACACACTTATACACATGCATGCACAATGCACACTCACACATACACATACATAAAAAGACACACACTTGCACACATGCATACCTGCACACTCACATATACATGCACATACAGACACACACATGTATACATGCACTCTCACACATGCTCACACACATGCATGCACACACGCACAGACACACACATGGCATGAGAGTAGAAGAGGGACCAGATGGAAAGCAGAAGGAGATGACTATAGAGCAGAGTCACCCAAGAGGTTAACGGGAGTGAATGTTACAGAAATATAGTATTTACAAGTATACAGACGTCACAGTGAAGTCCATTATTGCGCATAATTGAGATGTGCTAGTAGAGACCTTGATAATAAAATAAATAATCGTCCCCCACTTTGTGTAAGTTAACAGCAACTTTCACACATGACTGGAAACAGGTTTCTTAGCTTGGCTGAAATCATGTTGGGAGCGACCCAGTGAAAGTGGGGTAAGTCAGAGAATATCACGAGAGTCGGGGAAATGGCACACACTTCACAAATTTAGGTTTCACATTTTGGATCTTTTTTCTAAAAACAAGGTTTACGTATTGTCCCTTAATTTTTTTTTTATATATTCAGAAAAAAAAATTGTTACAATTTTCCTTGTATAAGAAAGCCATGTATTTTATAAGCCGTAACCTCATTGGTCCCAGCACGGCTCAGGGAATGTTGCGATTTCATTCTTATGTGTTCCTTCATGACACCGGAGGGTAACCACATGCACGACTCTGCCACAGCCTTGCGCATGCGCCCCGGGCAGGAAGGCGTGTTTTCAGGAGCCCTGCCCACATTGTAGCTTCAAGGCCTCCGGTGAATGCTAGGGACAGAGGATGCAGCACCATGGGACTCACTTGCTGTCATCATCACGACAGGCAGGATGGCCGCCTTCTGACGGAGCTCAGGGGCTTTTGAGCCGGTTACTACATGCCGATCTCTATAAGCAACATATATGCGCTGAGAAGAGTAACTCCTTTTAGTCTGCACATTGAATTTTCAAAATATAATACTGCTCTCTCCTCTTCCATTTCAAGATGGGCGTATTTCCCCAGACTTGGAGAAGAAGAGCCGCCCCCCATCCTTTATCTGGCGAGGATACCCGGGCGTCTGGGATCCAGACCATGTGCAGGATGACAACGGTTAAGTCTGCACCGGGCGGCGTGGCTGCTCAGAGCGGAGAGCAGAAAGTGTAGTTCCAGGGTCTAATCCGACCGATACGCTGTGTTCTTTGCAAAAGGTTGCGAGGCCTTGGCCTAATAAGCATAATCTCATTACACTGCAAATAAAAGTTTCCTATTTATCTCCAGATTTCAAATGAATCTAATAAGGCTTATGATACAGTCACCCAATACCCTAATCATATTTCTGCCTATCTAAAAGCAATCAGTAATTGTGTTACGGCAGAACGTGCTGACAATACCTCTGACACAGAGAGGAGAATGAGAGCCCAGCTGTACTAATTAAATTAAATGCTGGGCTGATGGAATACATTTGCCTCAGCCGGGAGCATGGGCGCAGAATTAATAAGCATTACAGCTCTGAGCGGGAGATGGTATCATAATGGAAGCGAGGTTTTGATGTGGAGAGCCCCATTCAGATTCAATGCACCATCGTGCACGGCGGTGACAGCTGCTTAGAGAGGTGCAGAGCCTCAGACAAATTGCACAGGAACTTTGTCGTTTGCATGTTCCTCACCGAGGTGCATGGCGGGCTGCATCGCTGTACAGCCTGCGACCCACCCCGGCCGGCTCCTGTCGGTAGCTGTAGCCCCTTGTTTTCCCTTTTCCCAGCATGCAGTGAGCCTCTGACCTCGTTTTCCTCTTCATGAGCACTCTGTGCCCACCTTCTGCCTCAGACGGCAAGCACGACCCAGGGACTTGTAGGCAGAATGGAGTTGGGTCAGTTTTTCAAAGGTGTTTCCCCTCATCCATCTCTGAAAGCCAGGGCCCCAAGGAACGAGCTGTACAAGGGTCACTCCTGCTGTGGGTCGCTGGAACCCAGTGATATCCCTAGCCGATGGCTCTCCATCAAGCGAGGACCGCCCTCCGTTGCTGGACCCAACCTGCTCTGCCAGCACAGCCCAGTCCCTCGCTCATAAATTAGCTGCGCTATCTTGCCGGCAGCAGTGTGGAGCTGCTGTACCAGGCGGCCAGGCCGCGTTCATTATCGTGAGGATTTTGACAGGATATTAAATTTACTAATCCTGAACTTGCCGAACTGACCCCTCACTGGGAACAGACAATGCTGGTGTCTGCCTGTGCGACGCTTTCTGTTTTCTCTCTCCCCTCTGCCTCATTTCTCCAAGGATACCACACGTGTTCCTGTCCTTGCAACTCGAGCCTCCCTCAGGTGCACAGGGCCACACACACTGCCAGGAGCAGATGCCAGCCCACTTCCCTGCTGTGCAGATTCCTTCCTGACTCCTTGCGTGACACAGGTGACCGAACATGGAGCTGCCACACCACACACCACCCTCCCTGGAGATGTGCACAGAGATGGCAGAGCCATCCGTGCATCAGACACCTGGGTACCACCGGGAAGCTGCGGCTTTCTGGGCAGGCTTGATGCTCTAGCCTTCACTATTGTAGCTTTGACTAACATGCTTGCTACAGGTTAGCCCCCACTCCCACACATGTGTGCCCACTATCTTGCATCCACACAAAGCCATGTGTCCTCCTGTCCTCATATAAACATTCCACATGCACACTCATGCAGATGCCCTATGTATATACCCACATACACAATACAAGCACACCACACGTATCACACATGGACACATGCACGCTCATACACTATATACTACACAAACACCATATGTACATATCCATATACACACTCTCATACATTCATACACTAACATATCACACACATATTCATATTCTGTCATATAAAAACTTAAATTTATCACACTTATCATAATATATGTATACATTACTACATGAGCATACACATGTATCTACATAACATGTGTCATACCTACATATGTATACCCATATACACACATTTTCACATTCACATACAATACATATCACACACATCAACCCAACATGTATATTCCCTCAATTTTCACATACATGTACATAAAATATATACATACATCACACTCACACACTTATGTGTGGGTACACACGCTCATACACTCATATACAACATATACTACACACTTCACACCCACATATGTATATAGTTATACACATTTATAATACATGCATGCACATATCACAGTTACATGTATTTAATACGTACATACTCATCTGTACTCTGTGTGCAGAGACTGAGACTTCTCATATACATGCATACACACGACTCACACACATGTACACACAGAGGCACATAAACACACATCAAACTTATGTACTCACTTCCAAAACTCACACATACACACTTACACACATGTCCAAAGGCACAGATGGGCACACATCACATATGAGCACACATACACTTACACTCTAACACATATGTACATATATGCACATACCCATGCACACTCATTAACATACACACTCACAGTTACACGGGTATACATACATATCCAAAGCAGCACACATGCACACATTATACCTCCCATGTGTTCGCATGCTGGAATAGACTCACCCATATTCATGGGCACACATTTATTTGCACATGTGCTTAAGACATGAGTACGCCCTCCATATGTGCTCACACAGTTCTGCCATCGGTTTGGTACTAGGGGGTGTTCTCTGGGTCACCTGTCCTCCAGCCTGAGCGCCCCCCCCCACCCCTGCACTCATCCAACAGTGCACATGGGCGCTTCCTCGGCCGCAGTCTCTTCCTGTATTCTCATGCCCTCGACAGTCAGATGCACACACACAGATCGGAAAAGCAATTGCCGCTCTTTGTTTATTTCTCTATAAATAAATCACCAGTATATGAGACCCTCTGAGTATTTTTAGAAAGTTCTGGGTACTACAGCAGAATTCAGCATCTTGCCCATTCACAAGCTTTCTGCGCTTCAGAACAACAGGACCCGCTGCAGATTTCCACCAGCATTCCGCCAGTTTTGCTTTCTAAATAATTCAACATTAAGATCCAGTCAACTCTCCTACCTCCTCGAAAAACTCCTGCAAACAGTGCCAATTAAGTTGCTGAAAACAGTCGATTTCCACTGGTACTGTGCAGATAAAGCTGACCACTAAATTGCAATTTGCCATCCCAGCCAGTGGTGGTTGCTGACAGCCTGCCGGGCTTGTAATCTCATTTAACCCTTCCTGTCAGAAGCGGCCCACCCCTTCACATAATGCCACCAAATTAGACCCGACAGGGCGGTTGGAAAGCGAAGCCTCTTTAGCTAAAAGTCAGGCCGCAGTGGGCAGCCCTGACCTTCAGTGGCCCCATTGGCCTCCGTTCTCCAGGGACTCTGGAGACATTTGCTTCCCGAGACAGGCCTGGTGACAGAGGGGTGGGGCGGGGCCCTGGCCACAAGGAGCTTGGCTTTCCCTAGGGGCAAATTACAGAGAGTTTTTCTAAACAATGGAGGGAAATTTCACCTGGGCCTTTCAAGTCTTTCTTTGGTAATAAAAGACGAATCAGGTGCTTCTGTTCAAACCCGCAATGGCTCAATATTTTCCTCTGCCTGTGGTGCCCTCTGACTTGGAGCCAGGGGAAGCCTCTGCTTGGAACACAGAGCCCCCCACCCTCTCCGGCCTCACTGCCTGCATTTTAGATGAGGCCATCTTAGCTGGTGGCTGGCGTCTTCAAAGTCACCCCAACTGGCATTTACTGCAGTCCAATTTTCAGAAGGGAAGCAGCTGCCTAGGGCCCCTCACTCCATCGTCCCCTGCCGCCCACCCATCCCACCGGTTTTGTTCAGTGCCCGGTATAGTCCCGACAACACGGATTTCTTAGGATAGTTCATGCCTGCTTCCTGAAATCAAAGCCAGCCCACGGTGTTTACTATCCAACAACAACCACAAGTCTGGAATTTAACCCAAGTGACTTTATATCATCCTATTAGGATACAATTCTTTCTCTCCTTTCTCTTTCTGTTTCTCTCTGTCATTTTCCTTTCCTTCTTTTTTAAAACAATCAGTTATTAATCTAAAAGAGCTTCTGTAAACACACAGTTCCTCCCCCCACCCCCACCCCAAGAACAAATTAAGTGTTTCAAGGTCACATCCCAGGTCAGAGCAGCCTCTTCATAAGCAAATGTATTTTTTCGGTCTGTAGGAAGACCTCCAAGTGACACCGTACTTGAAAATTCTGTCCGACTTCTCACCCCCCTCCCTTGTTTGAATCTAGAAATTAGGTTGTAATTGCACAAATGAAAAACTTCTACATGTACAAGTATAGTTTAGTGAGGGAGATATAAGAGAAGTGGGGGAGTGGGAGAGAGAGAGAGAGAGAGAGAGAGAGAGAGAGAGAGAGACAGAGAGAGACAGAGAGAGAGAGAGAGAGAGAGAGAGAGAGAGAGAGAGAGAGAGAGAGAGAGAGAGAGAGAGAGAGGAGAGGAGAGTCTTTGAATTGCTTTGCTTCTCTTTGGGAAGCAATATGTCTCTTGGGAAGCAGAGGAAGTTGACGATACTTGTGGGGTCTGGGGTGCACTCTCCTTTCTCACTGTATCCAGATGATGCTGATCTGCTGCCTGCCCCTGGCTGATATCCCCTGTTCCCACACCCTCCTGTGACTCACCCTTCAGACTCCCAGAGCCTCACAGCAGGAAGGGACTCTCAGCATTTCTGAGGGCTGCAGCCCTTGGCTGGGTGGTGGTCACGGTGGTCGGTCCCTGCTTCAGAGGTCAGTTTATCCTTGTTGCCGACAGACTCAAGCTCCGAGGTTCCCCCCCACCCCTCAGCCTCATTTTTCTCCTCCTTGACTAAAGTTAGCCGGACTCGGACTCGCAAGCGAAGCCACCTCAATGTTTATCCGACTTCCTGGGGCTGCAGTGGAGTGAAGTCCTGCCTGCCCAAGCCTTTTGCAATGGAGTGGTTTATTTAATTTGTCAGTATAATGGGAGCAGCTGAATGAGAGACAGAGAATGCAGTGTGGTATAAAAGAAACAAAGGCCAAAAGTACCACTATTTTGATTCTCTTTTTAAAATTACTTCCAAAGTGTGGTGTCTATTGTGAAGAAGGATGCTGAATAAGGCCTGGGGTCTTGGCAACATTCACAGAGCTTATTCACCCACAGCCAGCCCTGTCTGTACATTCAGAGGTAGAATACACTTATAAATGATGTATTGGAGGGACTATAGCTCCCATTGTGCATTCGGTGTAAACAAAAAGGCAGACAGGAGCTGACAGGCATATGGGCAGCGAGGCCTGGACGGACCCAACCATTCCCTACTCTGCGAGGGAAACTGGGAACTGGAATGGCTCACAGGACAGGCTATTCCCGAAGGCTTCACTCCTGTGCTCTCCTCTCCACCCACCAACCCCACCCCAAGGCTGGACGCTGAACCTTCTAGAACATTCCACTGGGCAGCACTGGCTAGATCATACCTATCCCCCTACCTGGAGTAAACTGTGTCTTGACTCTTCTGGTAATTCCCAGATTCTCCTCATGGAGGATACTGCTGTTGCCCACACACAGCACCCACAGGTTTCAAAGCACACGAGTATGGCCTTGGAGTACCCTGTGCTGAGATTGGGATGGACCTGTAGCCTAGGCTAGCCCTTCCTCAGAAGAGGGCCCTTTGTGCTTATCAAGTTGGCAGCTGCATAGAGTCTCTAAGCCAGCGAGCACCCCAGCAGCTGACTGCCTTCTGGCTGCTTCCTCGTTCAACTGTACAGAGAGAGCAGCGACGCTTTTTTTTTTTTTAAACAGTGACCCCTGGTCTGTCAGAGAGGCCAAGCTGTGCCATTAGCAACTCCACAATCTTGGTGTGTGTTATTTTCTTCTGATGAAATGTCTTCCCACGCTTAGCACAACAGAGAAACCACCGGTCCCTTTCCCCGTGTGCCTGCCCTGTAATAGGCGTCCAGCCCCAGCCTCTGGTTGAACACTTCTCATGCTGTAATTCTTAAGGGGTGGCCTACTATCTTTGGGTTCTGAAGTTGAGTGGCTCGTCCAGTTCATAAGCTGAGTCAGGCTAGGTTGGGGATCATGCAGGCTTAGGAGGGAGCTTGCAGGAAAAATATCAAAGAAAGAATATGCGTTGAGGAGCATTTGCTGTTTTCTGCCCCAAATGACTCTTTGGGTCACAGGGAGAGAAGGTGAACTGGTTTGCAGCAGTTGATACTCAGGAAGCATAGCTTCCCATGCTCACCGAGAGCTGGGCGAGGACTGAGGCATGCCCCATCTCTGTGGAGAAAAGAGTTCCAAGAATGTGCACACTTGACAGATGGAGAGGCTAAACCTTTCAGAGCAGACGTTTCCCAGGCCGGGGCTTAGCGGAGGCCCGAGGCACCTAACCTCTGTGCACTGGGCTTAGTTGATCTAGGCATGGTTCTAAGTTTTCATTCCAGCAAAGCAAACAAAATGTCGCTGAGGTTGGAGAGCTGCAGCCCTCAGCAGCACTGACACCCCCACCTCCCTGCCAGCAAGACAGGCCATGAGGGTCTCCCCAGCTTTTGATGGCCCACTCCATACTCAATCCACTCACTCTCTCTGCAGCCCTCAGAATCTCTTGGATGTTCCGTGGTCCCTGCAGCTGATTGGTGACTTGATTTTTGTCACAGAACATTTCTGTTCAAGGGAACGTCTTAAAACTATTAACGTCCTATGACAGAACCGAGGCTCACCGCCATGCATTCTCAATAAGGAGTCTTTGAAGTGTCTTCAAATTTTGGAGAACTCAATGTTTTCTGAGACTGTAGTAATATCATTTTAGTACAATATTCTGTGGGAAAGTGATACAACTTGGTACAGTGAAGGCATCAACAAGACACACTAAAGATCTTGTGAGGCAAATCCCAGCCTTGCTGTGTTTGTGGGATCAGACCTCCCTGACTCTCTGCTCTTCCCATTTCTTCATGTAGACATAAGACATGGTGGGACAAGCTGTTGGAGTAGCCGGACAGAACCCATAGTGGGCTCCTTTCAGTCAGTCAGGGTGGCATTTGTATATGTCAGGAGTTCTAAGGCTGTCAGTGAGAGGAAGGCATTGACCCACCTCAGTGGTTAGATGATGTGCCTCTCCAGTCAGCAAACCTTTTGGCTTCCACGCCAGTCACCTTTTTCACATGAGTGGGTAGCGGGAAGCAAGACGCAAGTCACAGCACACTGGGTCCATGACTTCAGCTCTCCAGAGAATTCCTTCCAGCTTCAGCTTTATAAAGAGTATCCCATCACTGACAGTGTGACTTATGTGAACATCTGAACACATGTTGTTAGCCTCATGTGGAACCAAAGGTCTCGGGGGGGGGGGGATCAACTTCACCTTGTCCTCGATGGGCGTAATTCCAGAGTACAGAAACTAAAGGTGTATGTGTGTGTGTGTGTGTGTGTGTGTCCAGAGGAGCCTATGAAATCTGTAACGTGCACATTTGATAGAGGGAGGAAAATGAGATCTCAAGAAATTTGACTTGCTCCATATTATTAGTAGATGAAGCAGGGTTAGATCTCATGTTTCTTCCCTGTGAAATTTTAAAATATAGTTGACTCTTATTCTCTGTGGCTTCCCCATTGACCATCCAATCAACCACGGATGAAAACTATTTGAAAGAAAAGATTTCTCCTTCCTAAGCATGTGTGGATATCCGTGTCCTTATTCCCGGAACTGCAGAGTGTAAGGACCCCATGCACAGTGTTCAATCTGCTTGATAACGGTCCCCAGGAGGTCATCTCAGGTGCTGGGAGGATGCGGGCATGACCTTTGTCCTTTGCCCCTGGAGCATTGTGGGTTTAGGAACCTACATGGAGTCCTGGATCTTATCTGTTTGATACTAAAGGTTACTGTATGTAGTCTTTGAAAAGTAGAAATAAAATACATTTTAATCATGCTGTATACATAGACTCTCCAGGACTATGAGTTTTCCATCTTGCTCAGAGAATTCTCAAATGCAGAGCGACCCGGATGTTTTTCACTGCACAAAAACACAAAGGTGCCCCATTTGGGGACAGGGAGGTACCGTGTGAATTTGAATTCGCTGAAATCCCGGTCTGTCATCAAAGGCTGGATATTGAAGTCACAGGACCCTTTCTTAGCAACCTGCCCCCTTTCCAACTGCTCAGAATTCCTGACACAGCAAATCCACATTTAGACCAGGCAGAAAGATAGCCATCCAGAGAAGTGGGGTCTCTGATGTGAATGCTCAAGACGAGAATCCTGCCTGCCTGGCTCTACCATAAAAATCCTTCAGGAGCCTGGACAATTGACAGCCCCACTCTGCAATCCTGGAGTTTAGTTCCCCCTTATTTGCTCTAGCATACTCAAATGAGGGCCTTGGTTCCCTCAGAGGAGTGACGGGAGTGGTGGGGGTGGTGGGGGTGGTAGGGGTGGTGGGGGTGGTGGGGGGAGACTCACTTGGTTGTTGTGTGCCGCAGGCACCACTGGGCTGAACAGTGAACCTGCAGAAAACAGGGTCTCATTTTTTTTCCAGCTTCCCTTTTCATTATTTTTTTTAATATGCCTTAAAATTCCTTGCAGCCTTCCTTCCTAACTGCACAATATCAAAAGCGCTCTGTTCTAATCCTCTCCTGGGCCGCCTCAATTAATCACTTCTTTATTACAGAACTTGGCACGCTGCCCTCGTGCCCACCAGCCACCACCCGGCTCCCTCTCTCTGCCTGCTCAGAGCCCAGGCTCCTCCTTTCTGCTGGCTGCCTAGTCCTTCTCATTTTCTTTCCTCATTTAGGAAGAAAGAAAAAGGAAAGGCTCTCCATCTCATTTTCTGTTTTGTTCTCGGTCCCCCTAAAATTTGGCGTATTCTTCCGTTGCCTTAGTAAGTATTACTTTGTGCTGGCTTTGACTCCTGTGGCAGCTGTGGCTCTTGGTAAGACATTGTGGTTGTGGGCACTTGTGAGCACTCTCTGAGTGCCTGCTGCTGGGTCTGCAGGCCCTCCAGAATTCTGTGCAGAAACGTGGATGTCAGCACCGCCTGTGTAGGAGGAGAAGTGATGTCGGTCATGGTAGTCAGTCACTGGGCGGGGGTTAGAACCCAAGACTGGCTCACTCTTGGTTCCTTAGCAACCTCTGCAGCATCACGTCTCCTAGGTAACGTCCATCCTGCAGACCTGACTCTGTGAGCTTGAACTCTATCCTGCCAATGGCTGGTACAGATAACTCTAGGGGAGAGTTACCTCAAGGTAGGTCGGCCTGGCTCTCCTCCGTAAGGCACGTGTGGCGGTTTGAATAAGAATGGTATCCACAGGTTCAGATAATGGAATGCTTGCTCACCAGGGAGTGGCACTTCTACTCCTTTGAGAAGAAGAAGAAGGTGAGGCCTTGTTGGAGTAGATGTGGCTTTGATGGAGGAAGCATGTCACTGGGGATGGGCTTAGAGGTTTCCAAAAAGAAGCTCACACCAAGTCCAGCAGTTTGTTCTCTCTCACTCTCTCTCTCTCTCTCTCTCTCTCTCTCTCTCTCTCTCTTTCTCTCTCTCGTGGTCAGGATGTAGCTCTCAGCCATTGCCCCAGCACCATGTGTGCCACCATGCTCCCTGTCATGATGTTAATGGACTAAACCTCTGAAATGATAAGCCAGCCCCAGTTAAACGCTTTCTTTTACAAGAGTTGCCTTGGTCATGGTGTCTGTTCACAGCAAATAAATAGTGATTATGGTGGTTTGAATATGCTTGACCGATAGGGAGTGGTACTGTTAGGAGGTGTGGCCTTGTTGGAGGAAGTGTGTCACTGTCGAGGTGGGCTTTGAAGCTCCGCCCAGGAAGGAAGAGTCAGTTTTCTCCTGGCTGCAGTTAGATCAAGATGCAGAACCCTCTTCGCATCCTGAGTCATGCCTGCCTGGAAGCTGCCATGTTCCTACTTTGATGATACTGGACTGAACCTTTAAACCTGTACACCAGCCCCAATTAAATGTTGTCCCTTATAAAGAGTTGCCTTGGTCATGGTGTCTGTTCACAGCAATGGAAACCCTTAGATGGTGGCTAAGACAGCTTGCTAATTGCTTTCTGCTTGAACAGCTTCCCTGGCCACATTGAGCGTTGCAGGGGTTATGGGAGTCACAGGTTCAGGAGTATGGCTGGAGGAAATGATTCCCAGTCTTCTAGTAACTTGTGGATGCTATCTTTTCATCTGTGAATGTTACTGGGGAAGAGTTAAAGTATAGGCCTTAGATTAAGCATACCTGATATTGGTGGAGATGGACACCAGATACCACAGGATCTAGACACACCAGGGAGGCCCTGCCTTCCCTCTGGCTCCTGGCTGACTTTCTTACCATCATGGGAACATATATGTAGTAGAACAATACACACAAATCATCCCCTACCTCCCCAGCCCTGTGGGCAGAGGAGGTCTTCTGTATGCTGTTCCTCTGAACCCTTGTATGTCATCCTAGAAGGGAAGTATGGCCACTCAGGTGGCTGGACCATTGCGGCCTTTGGTTGAGCTGCCCTGGAAGAGGTGTTGGTCCAGCACAGCCATGGATGCACTGAACGGGTCAGTGGGGGCGGGGCCACACATCTCTAGAACCAGGGTGGAAGCTGGTGCTGTGCTCAGGACTTGGGTCTTGCACTGCGTGTGAATCATCTGCTTGTTTCAAGCCCAATCGTTTACAATGGACCAGATTGGCTTGGCTAATCATTTATCAGCGTCGAAAAGGAACTTCTGCCCCTACACAGAGCCGTATCGTAAGGCCATGATTTCCCAGCCAGTGTGACAAAAGATCTGGCAGGGTGGGGGGGAGGTGGCAATTTTCCCCAAACTAAACGGGTTTCGAGCATTCTGCATCAAGTGTGGTTTCTCTGTGGCTCCACGGTGCTGGCCTTCCTGTCCACACCTTGGTGGCTTCGTGATCACAGACATGGTGAAGCTATAAGATGTAGGTCTTTGATGTGCGCATCAGGAGCAAAGTGCGGGGCTCATTGCCACGCAGGCGGACTGTCAAAGAAGAGACCTCATTGTGAGTCAAGTGCATGGCTGTCTTGGCAGGAAGGGTTGTCTCTTCACGACTGTCCCTAGACACAGAAGTATTCTTGGAGACCTTATTTAACAAGACGGTCTTCTCCTATAGTAAAGATAGACTCCCACACTAGCTTAGGGACACCCCCAAAGGACAGTTGTGTCCCAGGTGCCTCATTTAGCTGTTGGTAATATCTGATACACAGGACTAAACTGCTTTAACCTGAGGTCTAAAGAAATGAGATTGATTGATTGATTGATTGATTGATTGATTGTGGGGGGTGAGTCAACAAAGGCTTCCTTCCCAAGGTGCACTGCCTGAAGTGTAGTTTCTAAACCAAGGGTCTCAGGTGCTCAGCAGGTAAGAACTGGGAAGAGCAACTTCATGGAGTGCTTGGTGCAAAAGCACATGCCTTCCCTCTCCCAGGACTATGAAAGCTGGCAGGGTCACAGGCTGGCCCTCAGCTTGACACATAGGCAGCCATCTTCCCAGAGTCACCTTCTCACGCCCCACATGTGTGCACAAATGAGGAAGCAGATGTGGGGATAGCTGTCCCTTAGCCATCTCAATGGAGGGATTGTGACTGCCCCATAGTCTTCCCCGAGTGTCAATAAGAAGCAAATGTCTTGCTGTGGAACCTCCCTGGGCTGTCATAGGACCTGTGAACCCAATTGTGTCCATCATATGGTGTGACAGAATTGGAAGCTAGTAGTAGTGACATCACTTCTGAGGTCACACACGAGCTAGACACAAGGCACTGAGGCACCTACCCCTGCCACCCGTGTTGGGTGCCTCTGAAGGCTACTGATGATGGTCTTGGGTTGAGAATACACTGGCCTCAACATGATTCCTCCCCTTGGAGGTCCAGGGAAAGCTTTCTGAGGTGGTGCAATCGGTGCCCAGAAGGTACTGATGAAAGGCTCACCCTGGCACTCCAACCGAGCTCGGTTGTGTGCTCAAGCAGATGGAAGAAGGCTGGGTTGGAATACATGGGCCCCCACAGCTCTGTGGGCTGCAAGTATTTAGAGATGGCACCAGACTTCAGGGACATGGGAGGAATATCTAGGAACAGAGACCTGCCAAGGGTCATGAAATAACGGAGACTGTCATAAAGATCAGGGGACAACATGGTAGAGATGGGCGTTACTGACAGTACTGACCGTTACAGACAGTAGTGGGCTAGGGCTCTAGAAAGTCGGGTGCGTCCTGTGCCCATACACACGTGTATCTCAGCAGCTAATACGGCATGACCCTCATGCTTGATGGCACTGTGGCATGTCCCCTGAGAGGCCTCAGACCATAGTCACATGATCAGGAATGTGAATGACAGTGGCATCACACAGCCAGTCTTCTGGGACATATGGAAACATGGGAAGGCAGCCTTGATGTCCTGACTCTGGAGAAGCATATGTGCTACTAGTGCTTCATGGGTGGAGGATGAGAAGGCTGCTGGCCATTCCAAAAAGCATAGGGCGGTCCCATGACAAAGAATTATCCAAGCGCTGGGCTGCGGAAGTCATGTGCTACTATAGACATGCGCTGTTGTGGACCGCTCACTTTGCTCCACCCTCCCAACCTGTAGGCGAGAGGTGCGCTTTCTCGGGGGAGGGGGTGTATTCACAGTCTCAGGCTCTACCAGGATCAATGGGTGAGCGTCTGGCTGTGCTCTGTGAGCGCATCAGGCTCGTTCACAGCAAAAGCTCTTAGACACACATCACTCAGACTGCGCAACCTTGTGCGCATGCTCTCTGCACCACAGTAACCATTGTGTGTGTGTCCCTTCTGAAAGCCAACATTCAGATCTGCTGCCTCTGAGCTAAATTAATACATTTTAATGTTTCAACCCATAAATCATTCATCTCAAACTTCTCATCTCTTATGAATAAGTTCATCATCTCCATTCACATTTTGTCACCAAAAAAAAAAAAAATTAGTTTAGCTTGTTGAAAATTCCCCGAGTTCCTCTCGTCTTTTTCTGTTGCACAAGATAGTAAGCCAGAAGATCCAGAGGAGAGGAGAGGAGAGCAGAGGAGAAGCCAGGACATCGTACAATCAAGGCAAACTGCTTAGGAAAATAAGTTCTTTATTTACAGGAATTACCAATAAGCAGGCCGCTTTCATAAGAAACAACAGTTGTCAGAGAGCTCACCAGGGTCGGAGTATAGGAGTCTGAATTACATGCTTTCTGCTGAGTTACTGTTCCAAATTATAGCAACGTTTATGTCCCATGAATGACTTTTTAACATGGCCGAGTAAGACACTATGAGAGAAACATCAGCTCTTGACATCATTTTACAAGGGGGTCTTGAAAGAAAGCACCTTTGCCATCGGTTTGAGTGAGTGCCAGCATCCTCGGCAGCAGCGTGCCCTCAGTGGACAAAGTACGCCTGGCCTGAGGATGCCTCTGCTGACACGGTCTCTGTGGAGATATGCATGCAGAGACGCTCATACTGGCCTGGGCATTGCAGACAGTCTGGCTTTTATCGCTAGACCACCTCCACACAGCTTCCTGGTGGTGATTAGTCAGGAGCAGGCACAGCCTCCTTTGAGACAGAGGCTATCCAAGAGACACTTTGGTGATTCAGAGGGACCCGAACTGAGGGGGAACTGCCATGCAAATAGAGATTTTTGTTTAATTCCTGAAAGAAAACCCTCCATTTAAGAATAAACGAAAGCAAAAGCTTGAAGCCAATTTCTATGTTTGCTGTCTTTGAATCATTTTCGCAGTTTGAAGAAAGGAAAGAGGTAAATTAAAGTTGTCCCAGGGTATTCCTCGTAAGAGGTTAAAGTATGTTCTAATGGGCAGATTAATTCTGTGGGGAAATAACATTAAATCTTTCTGAAGGCTTGAAATTTCTCAAAAGCATTCTTACTGCTTCCTCGCATTGCAACAAATGCAATCATCTGGCTAGATAATCTGGCGTCTTAAATGACTTTGCACTTAAGCCCCGTCAATTTGATCTTCCCAGGTTAATTGATTATCTCAACAAGCTTTCTTGCCAGAAAAGATCTGAGTGCTTACATCTTTTCATTAATTCCCGCTGTTTGGTGAGAAGGTGACAAGCGAGAAGAGGTTGCTTGGCTTAACTCCTTCATGGCCCTGTCTCTAGGGAAGGCTGGGAGGGCAGTCCGGGCTAACTGCGGTGTCAGCACACCGCCATCCATGCGCGCTGAACCATGCGCGCTGAACGCGGGGACCCGACTCCGACCGGAAGAAGGCCTCCAGCAGAACTGAGCCCTGGGTATTAAGGGTGGCAGTAGCCTCCATGCCGTACTTCCCAGGGCCCTGGCAGCTGGCTGTGCACCGTCAAACAGCTGATCATCCTGGAAGAAGCCTAGCTGGGGCTTTCTGGGGTGGCTGTGTGTGCCAGCAGTCATAAGGTGGCCACTGGGTTCCGCTCTCATGGCGCATAGCTGGGACAGTGGGACCTGATCCGAGCTCTGTAGGCAGGAAGAGTGTAGGTATCACTGGGTGCTCTGACGAGACAAAAAGAACCGCTCAAAAGTGACCTAAGAAAGACTGGGGCGCGTGAAAATACCCTGGGTATCATGGCACTCCGAGGATAAGGCCCCATCCCTAGAATGAGCTCAGCGACTGAGGCCTGTCATTCCTTCCCCACACATAACCCTCACATTCTTCTACCTTCTCCGTGCTCAGCTATTAAGGAGTAAAAGGAGCAGAACTTCCAGAAAGCAGCTGGGGCTACAGAACTTGGGCCACGCCCCTCACCTTCCCATCAGCCAGTGCGCGTCAGGTACCCGTCACTTCCCTCGGGGTAGATTCCTCTTGTTTGCACTCCCAGGCATAGCTGGAGAGCAAAGAAAGACTAAGATGGGCCCTTATACCTATGCCAACTGCGTCTGGGAATCTGGGGCACAGTGGGCGGGGCCCTCGGCATGTCCATCCCACATGGAAGCAGCCCTACCACCCAGAAGCGGAGGGGGAGAGGCCACAGCTTTGTTTACCTTACACAAGAGAGACAGCAGTAAACAGGCATTAATCATGGTCATTAGCCCAATTGCACCAAACGCTGCTGCTGTTGCTGACCGCTCACTCCCAAGTGCCTTTAGAATTCCTGTTCCCATTCCCTTCCTCTTGGGAAAGAGGGGGGGAAAGTGACAGAATCATTAGGAACCATCTAGGGTCTCCCGAATTAAAATGTGTGTAAATTAAACACACATGTGAAGTGCTCAAAATGTGGCAAATTCGTACCGAGAACACGGAGCCTGTGCCTCGAAGTCCGCCTGCATATGCCAACCTGACAGCTCTTATTGCCTTAGGCA